>JAGMVL010000318.1:1200000-1758313 GCA_019202695.1 Populus x sibirica
TGGTCTTTTAGAGTTTAGAGTTATACTAAATGAAGATAGTATCACTCTAAAACATCTTACCTGAGGTAAGTAGTATTGCTACTTGTCTTCTATTTCTAATGTGCCTAATGCCTAAATGCTAAGGGTCTGTCTAAACTAATGTATGGATACATATGGTCAAAGATAGGTTTAATGCATGGCATTATACCCAATGTATAAAGGGTGGGTGGTCGGACCAAAATCTACCTTATTTAGGATTTAAGTCATTTAGCCATTCCTAATTGTTACCATAATAACAACCTATGACAATTTATTTATTCTAGAAATAATAAGGGAATTTACATGACCATTATTCTAACAATAAAGGGATTTATTATTCCCAATCGAGGCTTTTTACCAGTGATGGTCTTTCAAGCAATGACAATGAATAACCAGAGATGCTTATATGGGGTCAATTTGACCTAGCCCTAAACTTAAGGTTGGGATGGTGCTAAACATTTGTTTATGCAACCAAGATTCCAAGATAATGACTGGTAATTGTACATTTATCTTAAATTAAAAATTAGACAAATTTTTTTGAATAATTTTCGATACACTAGTTTTATGTATCCAAATCGAGACCATTGATGGTTCATCTACTTAGAGGTAAGATCTAGAAGTACCTAAAATGAATGTCTCGTATTGGACTAAGATGCATACACTTTTAAAATAAAGACATGTAAGGGTTTATTTATCTTGAAGCGTATTGTTATATTAACAATCACATGTTCTTAAAATGATTTCCCTCAATGAGTTCTTATGCATACTAGTATATGAAAACTCATTTATGCACGAACATTGTTATTGGACAATTATTAAGGAACAAACATTTGTTATTATAATTGTTATTTGAAAGAAAAAAAAAACTTTCATTACATATGAATGAACAACCTTATTACCCTCAATTGATACCTAGAAGTAATGACCTATAATGGTTCATTTACTTTTAGTGTGCGTTGATGGATATATCTGACCAAAACTTATGTATTTTATTTTTTTATAAAAGAAGTTTCATTTTTTTAAAACCAAGACATTTTTTTTTAAAAAAATGTGTTACCTCAATTGATACTTAAAAGTAATGACATGTGAAGGTTCACATACCTTAGGTACCAGTAGTGGATACAGAAATAAAAATTCATGTATTTCCTTTGTTTTTTTTTTAAAAAAAAAGAGAGAAAGGAAAACTTTGAAATTTTGAAATTTTGTAAGGAGTTGGAATGTTTGCCTTTACTAAGAAATGTATTTTATTTTAGGCCAAACCTCACCTATGGTGTATCTTATAACCGAAGTTGCAACATGCACCACAGGATTCATATGCATGCAATATGACAAATCTTTTTTTTTTTGGGTTTTCAAAAATAGAAAAAAGCAAACCTAAAATGCTTACGCATATGAATATACTAAAATGACAAGGATGACTAACAAAACTTAGAAGGATGTTTGAACACTAACGAGATGCAAAACTACTTGATGTGTGATAATCCCGACCAAAATGAATGGAGCTTAAAACATTTTTTGCATATATGTATGTAAGAACACATCTTGCATAAAAATCAAACACACATCTCATGTAAAAATCTATCATTTACTCACATATAAAAAAATCAATAATTTTACAAATCATATGTAAAATAACAAAATAAACTATTTGGGTTTGAAATGGACCTTCACGAGTTGTCGGGATCTCATAAAAAGGCTAGAATTATTGTCGAAGGCTATTGGACAATGTTGGTAATAGAAATCTTTAAGAAAATGTGTATATGACACAACTTAAAAGTTTTGAATCTAAAGAATTTGCTAATAAAGTATTTAAGCTAGAAAAATTCATTTATAGAATTGAGCAAGCTTCAAAGAGTTGGAATATCTACTTTGATGGGATAATCAAAGAATTTGACTTCATAAGAAATATGGATGATTCTTGTATTTATAAAAAAATGTTTATGGAATTAGATTTATTATTTTAGTATTATATGTAGATGACATATTATTGATTAGAAACGACATATATTTACTCTAGTCATTAACGATTTGGTTTTTCAAGAATTCTTCCATGAAAAATATGAGAGAAATAACATATATACTGAGAATAAAAATTTATAGAAATAGATCTAGAAGGTTGTTGGGATTGTCCCAATCCACATATAAAAATAAGATGCTAAAATGATTTATCATGGAAGAACCCAAGAGAGAATACTTACTATTTTCACATGGGATACATCTCTCTAAGGATAAAAACGATCCCCCTATAATATGGCTATAAGACCCATTATGTATTCAATGTTATGTACAATATCAAATGTGTCTTATGTTTTAAGGATAATGAGTAGATACTAATTTAATCCATATGAGAGTTACTATAAAATAGTTAAAAATATTCTTAAGTAAAGAATAACCAATAATGTTTTTCTAGTCTATGTAGAAGATGAACCAGCAGTTCATAGTTATTTAGATATTAGTTTTCAATTAGATATTGATGATAGCAATTCTCAAACTGGATATGTTTTTACTCTAAATGGTTTTTCTATAAGTCAGAAGAGTTTCAAATAATAGACCATAAGAAATTCTACAAGTAAAACTAAGTACATCTTTATATTTGAGGCGATAAAAAAGAGTATTTGGATCAAGAAGTTCATCATTTAACTATGATTGTTTTTTTTTTCCCTCATCTAGTAGCCTTATACTATTATAATTATATATAAAAAAGAAATCAATGTCTTATCAACAATCCAAACATGTACTTAGACAATGACATTTGAATAAAAAAGTCATAGAAATAAAATATGTAAAGATAAAGGGTGTACCCATTGAAGAGAATCTTGCAGATTCTCTAACCAAAATATTTTTCCAATACAAGCATGATCACCATATGGAGCTATATGACATTCAATATATGAGCAATTGAGTTTAGTACAAATAAAAGATTGATAGTACATATGTCCTATAACCAATCAGGTTTTTACATATGTCATTGACTTTATTCATCATAAACACATATTTTATTCTTTATGAATGCCTTCTTTATCTTTGATATTTATTTAAGTTTGATTAACGAGTCTAGAATAAAGATAAAGTCTTTAGAAAAAAAAATTGCAAAGAAAATTATAAAATAGTTATAATTATGAGAATTCTTAGTGCATGAAGTATTATTTCTAAATGTTTTTAGTCAATGCATTAATACTGAATATTAATTAGAGCTATTAAAACAAATATATATATATATATATATATAAAGAAAATAATAAATCTTATAAGCTAAGGTATGAGAAATATAAGGAACTAATATAAGGTGCTTATTAAATGACAAGTATATTGAACTGACCTGCATGATGATGTTATATAAAGAAATTACTTGTGTCTATAAAAAGACTCACATGATAATTGTGCATGTGATTCTTACACTTGAGATCGTCAAGTTATCTTATATGGAGAATGCTATATTTTGATCTTCACTAAACATTTCCTTAATTAAAGAAAATAAATGGGAAAATATAGGATATAACATAAACTATATTAATGTATTTGAGTGATCAAGTGAGGATTCATCACCTTATATGAATTAAAAAAAATATTCCATAAATTTATAGATAGTACTGAATGAGAAATCTTTGCGTACGATGGAATAAGATTTGAAAAACATTTTAAATCTTATTATAAGAATTAATAAATATAGTGTTGAGAAGAAACATAATTTGACATGTCAAATACATTGCATGCTCAAATATCTAAACCAAAACTTTATTGATGAAGGGATAATAGTTACATTATGAAACAAGTAAAAAGAAAGTCAAACCATATATGACTTTTATAATATTTAGAGAATCATAACATGTTGCTAGATGATGCACTTAGTTATAAATCAATTAATTTGTTGAATTGATAATAAGTTAAATTTTGAATTTATTTAATACTATTTTATTTAGGATTATAATTTATATTTGGGTCAACATATTAAGAACCTAATATGTTAGACATATTAATAATCATTAGTAAGAAATTGAACTAGGAAGACTAATTTAAGTGTGGATTGATTATAAATAAGTTTTAGAAATTGAGGACTATAATATATAATATAAGGGACTATAATTTTAGACCTAGAAAAATCAAGTTGAGACTTGATTCTATAAATTTCTTAATAATTATTCTAAAATAAATTTTCACAGAGAAAAATGATATCATATCATTAATAGGGATATTAGATTTTTCCTATAAATAGAATGTTATGTCTTATATTTTTATGTATAATTAGAACAATAAGGAGTAGATCTGAGAATAGAGAAAATAAAAAAACTAACATTCAAGATATAGCAATCCCTCACTTCTAAAACGATTTAGGAGATTTATGATCTTGTAGTTTGTGTAGATTATTGTTAGATGATGAAAAATTAGACGGCTTGCAATTTGTGATAGAAGTAAGAATTGATCTTTAGGTAGTCTTCACACAAACCCTAAACAACTTTATATTGTCTAACGAGATCCATGAAACTCTTGAAAGAAACTTCAAATATCATTTCCATTATGTTTATATTTATATCTTTTGAGAAACCAAACAAAAATAACCACCTCTTATTCTTATGGATCAAGATGAGATATTGATGATGAATGGACCACCATTGGACCACCATTATAGGTCATCCTAAAGGTCTCAATTGTGTATAAGTAATGATAATAGTCTTCCAAATCCACACTTTTATAAGGTATACAAGGAACAACATGTCTACATAGAATCATTGTCAATGCCCATTCACCATAAAAACGATGTCTTTTCTCTAAATTTATAGAATGTCTAATCTACCCTTCAAACATTTGATATTCATCAGAAGTTGCAAGATTATTCTTATATTTTTGGATTTTCCACTACCTTTTCCAGCATCTTCCTCACATAAATAATGGTTTTAGTCTCCGAACTTATAGCCTTAACAAACCTATTATGGAACCTAGACATCAATTTTACCTAATCTTTTCAAGTAAAAATATAATTGGCATACGCCTATACTTGCCCACTCAATGGTTTAATAATTCAGTGATGTTATTTGTCACATTATAATTCTTCATTTCAGGGTTGAATAAATACATTAATATGAAGGGATATTCTTCAATTAATTAATTATTCCACTATTGATATCACTAGTATCCTTCATATAACTACAATAGTTAAGGTATAGATATGATTTATATGCACATCAAAACCTCAATTCTAGCTTCAACCTATGAAATCCTTCTTGAAATTAGCACAAATATCATACATTGTTTTTGTGTTGTTTTAAAAAAATCTAAGCAACACCTTCATGTAGACTCTACAAAACACATGCATGGTTATACAAACATATAAATAGTTACATAAATAAATAATTACATGAATATAGAGTTATATAAAATAGAAAGCTAATCATACCTTTTGTCAATCAATATTATGCACAACAATTTATTATTAATTCTAGTTTTGATGTAGCCATGCAAAATATAAATAAACCATCTCTACATATCATTAGTTTTAGCCTCATATGCAACTGAAAATAATCCTTTGTTTATATTTAAAGCAACTACTACCAATAACACTTCTCTATAAAGATCCTTCAAATGACAATCATCAATTTTGAAACAAAGATCCATAATTATTTATAAATATACCATTTATAGCTTTCAAGCAAATATAAACTCTTTGAAACCTTTTGAAAAATTAACATCAAGATTAAAATTATGATCAAACCCTATATAAATAAAAAACCAGGGTTAAACCCTTTTAATAATCAAACATATCTTGACAATTTCTTATAAGACTTATTATGACTTCCTTCTATAAATTCTTTAGCTTTAATTCTATCCCTCCACAATTATATTGTGTGAGGTTTTATTCTAAATTGATCATTTACAATGATTTTAAGAGTTTTATTAGATAAGTTAGTGCAACATTAGTTATCGGTATAAGTCTTTTTTAGCAATCTATAGATTTAGTTGCTTTGATCATGTTCTAATACAACTATGATTACAATGTTTTAATCATAAAAGTTTTATTACCGTGTAACATATAAGCATAAATCATTCACGTGTAGCCACTACCAGAGCAACATGCATCCATTTTCTTTTTTTGATTTTTTTTCTAGTTGAAAACAATGTTTAACTTTATATTTATTCAACATAATCCTAAAGTAATACACATTATTGAATATTTGACACTCTTAAAACTCCATGGACCCATTAACCAAAACCATAAATCATCTAAATTTGATTTTAGAGGTTGGATTTAGATTTTTTTTTTCATCTCTTGCTCCCACTGTTTTTTTTTTTTTGACATCACTACCATCAAATTTTTCCCTCAAATCATAATTATCATCCTCCTTACCACTAAGTTTCTATTCATTTTAAGAATCAGAACCATGTCAATTAGTCCTTATAAAAAAAAAATCACAACTATTATGAATATTGTCAATCCATTCATCCTCATTTTTATTTACAAATTCAAACTCCTTCTGATATGATGTAATATAATCATCATCCAAACTATCATTGCTACAATTATATATATTTTTTAAACCTCACACTCTAAACCATCATTGTCAGTATATGTAGTTCTTCCCAACCTATCTTTCTTAACAGTTATACCATCATCAAATTATTTCGAAGAACATGATCATTATTTACAAACACTACTCTAGGGTTTTGTTTGGGATTGACGATTTAACATAAAACTTTCAGAGTTTTTTAAGGATGTTTTTGGGTTTTATTCAGGTCTCAAAAAATTAAATACTTAACATAAAAATTCTGCACTAGGTGTGGATTTCAACATCTTATATTTTTTAAATCAATATTTTGGATTACGGCTTCATCATACCTTGCAATTGATGAAACAATCATGACTTTGCTTCATTGCAACTTCATTGTCATGCATATTTGAACATATACAAACAGGAAATTAATACATAAAAGACAAGCTGTTGTCCGGTTGAAATAACTGTGTTCGGGACCCTCCTCTGCATGGCAATGCAGATGAAATGAAGTTGATGATTTGAAGAACTCAAAGCAGTTAAACAGGACAGCCTTCTTGAGCCTGTAAAGCTACTCAACACATTGTCAATAGTTGGGGTCCCAAGAGACAGAGACAATCTTTCTCACCCATCTTATTATCAGGCCATTCTTGCTGTTCAAACAAAGTTGTTAAAAGAAAGAAACAACATCGGATGTGCTATGTAGTTTGTTGAGATTTGTTTCCTCAGAATTGGATCACGTTTTCCCTTGTGCTATTTTATTTCCTGGTCTAACATGTCAGCAATATTATAGAGATAGAGAGACACATCTCTGATCCGCATTTCTAGTCGAGGAACTGAAACAGCTTCTACTGTTAGAAACGTAACCAACGAAACAGCCAAAAACTCCGAGGACCTGAAATTGTGAACACAAATACATGAAAGAGAAAAATAAAGGAAGGAATGAGTGAATTAAGCGAAAACCAAGGACTGTGAAATGCAGAGTTAGGCTTTAAATAGAAGGGAAGCGGAGGAGGAGGAACAGAACTCAGAAAGGCAGCAGAGAAGGAAGTGGGAGAGATGGAGAATGTCCTTACTAAGACTTCATCTTCTTCAGCTGATAGTGATATCACTCGAGCTCCTCCTAACTCTCTTCTCCCTCCTAAAAAGGAAGCTGGAGGATGGAGATCTGTAAAATACATTCTTGGTAATTAATCAATCCTTTTATTTTGATTATAATCGTGTTTCTTTTCCATCTTCTTCTTCCTTTTTTTTTTATTTTGTATTTTTCTTGTTTCGTCACTTACAATGGTGTTTTCCTTTTCCTTTCAAGGGAACGAGTCATTCGAGAAACTGGCTTCAATGGGTCTTATTGCCAACTTAACAGTGTATCTACAAACAAGATTCAACATGGATGGTATTCAGTTGGTTAATGTGTTCAATATTTGGTCTGGTTCCACCAATGTTACACCCTTGCTTGGTGCTTTCTTATCTGATACATATCTGGGAAGGTTCCGCACTCTTATCTGCGGTTCCACGGCGTCTTTCCTGGTAAAATCATCTATCTGCTCTTTTCCGATAACTCATATAAATTGTGATAAAATAATAGCAATAATAATAATAAAGATGTTCTGCAGAATCCTTAATCTTCTACTTTCGTTCGTTTGCATGAACAAATTGCAAGGTTGAATGTCTCATATATAAATTTTGGATATGTATTCTGTAGTTACACTGGAAAATTCAATTATTAACACTGAATGAGGAACGTGAGCCACTGAATATGTTCTTTTATATTTTAACAGGGCATGGTCGTCATGTCCCTAATTGCAGGCATTCCAAACTTAAGACCCCTCCACTGCACTGGAGGATCCAATTGCCAAAAACCCGAGTTTTGGCAGCTTGGAGTCCTCTATTTGGGTCTTGGATTGCTTGCCATTGGAGCTGGAGGTGTTAGGCCTTGCAACATTGCCTTTGGAGCTGATCAATTTGACACCAGAACTGAAAAGGGAAGAGCCCAACTAGAGAGCTTCTTCAACTGGTGGTATTTCTCTTTCACGGTGTCTCTGGTGATAGCTCTCACTGTAGTGGTCTACGTTCAGACTAATGTGAGTTGGGTTATAGGTTATGGCATACCTGCAGCCTGCTTGTTCTTCTCTATTGTCATTTTCTTGATTGGAAAACACACTTACATAATCACAAAGCCGCAAGGAAGCGTTTTTGTTGATATGGCCAAAGTGATCGTAGCAGCCTGTAAGAAGCGTGCAATGAGTCTTGAATCAACTCCTGAAAATTCCTTCTATGATCCTCCCTGGATTGAATCAGATCAGCATGTAACAAAGCTTGCTCACACAAATATGTTCAAGTTCTTTGACAAAGCTGCCCTAATTGCTGATCCAAGCGAATTGGATGACAAAGGTTTGCCCAAGAATTCTTGGAGATTATGTAGTGTTCAACAAGTTGAACAGCTGAAACTAGTGGTAGGACTTGTGCCAGTTTGGATTACTGGAATTGGATGCTTCATTACCATGGACCAAATGAATACTTTCGGCTTGATGCAAGCAATTCAGTCCAACAACAAAATCCACAATTTTAAAATCCCACCAGGTTGGATGGGCCTTAGTTCAATGATTTGCCTTTCAACATGGATATTCATTTACGAGCAAATTTACCTGCCTTACGCAAAGAAAAGGTCAAAAAAGAATGTTAGATTGACAATGAGACAGAGAATCAACACTGGTATTGTAATGGCAATCCTATGCATGGTGGTGGCTGGAATTGTTGAGAAGAACCGCCGGGAGACAGCTTTGAAACAGGGATCTTTACTGTCACCTCAAAGTATTCTACTGCTGCTGCCACAGTTTTCCTTGTCGGGTCTGAACGAAGGATTTGCTGCTGTTGCTGTTATGGAATACTATACCAACCATTTGCCAGAGAGCATGAGGACTCTTGCCGGGGCCATCTTCTTTCTCAGCTTCTCTGCATCCAGCTACCTCAACACGGTTATTGTCAATGTAGTCCACCATGTGACTGCAAAACTTGGGAAAACACCGTGGTTGGGTGGACGTGACCTCAATAAAGTTAAACTCGACAACTTCTACTACCTTATTGCTGGTTTAGCATTATTAAATCTTCTGTATTTC
The DNA here is from genome assembly GCA_019202695.1 of Populus x sibirica. Lineage (NCBI taxonomy): Eukaryota > Viridiplantae > Streptophyta > Magnoliopsida > Malpighiales > Salicaceae > Populus > Populus x sibirica. The sequence goes on from JAGMVL010000318.1 coordinate 1,209,620, forward strand.
AACCTCTTTTCATGCCGCTATTTGGAGAAGAATGCTGATAAAAGACCTGGATCTAGGCATGAGGACAAGGGGTTGGAGATGAATGAAAATGTTTAACGACATAAACTCTCTGATTTTGCTGCAAAGTTTCGATTCCTTTTTGGTATCACGCACCAATCGCCAGAGTCTTGAGTTGTATCTATAGGGTGTTTCGTTACCTTGCCTCTGCAAGGTCTTTCTTCTTCTTCTTCTTCAGTTGAGTTAAGGTGTCATTTTCTTTTTGCAATTTGAAATGAAGGTATGAATTTAGCTTTTAAGCTCTCAAACTTGCAATGTTTTGCATATCGGAGACTTTAGACTGAACTTTGACATCGTGACTGAGTGGATTAGTAACCCCATTTTATGATATAACAATCGTATTTAGGAGGAGAAAATAAACATTGAATGTTTCTACATCATAATTCCTTCTTCTACTCTCTATTCCTTATTCAGCTGGATTTTCTTTTCAAGGATCATGAATTTTCCAAGTACGTGGAAAGATCAATGTGTGTATAGGATAACATTTGCACAAATCCAAGTCTATTTTGGCGAATTGTACATGATTCTTGTGTGTTTGTTGGCACTGTTAAGTCCATATTGTTAGGACATGCCAATAATGCCTGGAATTAAGAACACACAAGCTAACATGTGGTTCAATAATTTGCTTACATTCACAAAGCTACTAGTTTTATTTACTAAAGATAAAATTAAAAATTACAACCAATGTAGGAGGAGACTCTCTCAACTCAACTCACAAACCATCTTTAACTTTCACCTTATTTTTCTCTATCACTTAATGTTTATTGTTGTGTGATTCCTACCCTTACACCTCTCCATTTATAGTTGAAATGGGGGAGCACATACCATGATTTCTTCCCATTACTTAAGTAGACAACCCCCTAAATCTCTTCCGTAAAAATCGTCTCTTCCTTTCCATCTTGATTTGCAACTGGCTATAAGCCTGAGTTGTCTCCATTCATAACAATCTTCTGGAGATAAATGACTATAATTTTGTGTTTTTATCTTTGAACACCTACTGAAGTTTTGCATAGCTTCAATACGTTAAGGTTTGTCTTCTATCTTTAGGTTCCTTTAGTTAACATATTTGTTACATTCTTGCTTCCACAAATCTTTTCTAGTACCAACTGATGATCATGAGATATAAAGTAGTATGGAATTAAGCACTTAAGTCAAGAACTCAATCATCTACTAAAGTATAAACAACAAGAACCAAAGCTTTATGTACCTCCTCAGCAGTAGTATCTATAGAATCAACCTCGATTTTTTTTTGGATTTATGCCATTCCTCATTATATGACCAGAGTTTTCACAATTCCAACAACCACCTTGCAACACTAGAAGTTGACCTTTCACTTACATCCTTCCTTTAAACTTCTTTACTAAGAATAAAGTCTTGAATATTGTCATATTTCAACTTGGACTTTTTAGCAGAGTTACTTACAACCATTCTCATAGCCTCCCAACTATTTGGGAGTGAATCCAACAAAATTAATGCACATATCTCATCATCAAACTCAATTTCAACAAATGATAATTGATTTGTAGTGGTGTTAAAATTATTTAAATATTGTGTGACGGGCATTCTTTCTATCATATTTAGAGTCTAAATGCCCATACACAACACAACCAAATACTTTCAAATATGAAAGATTTGTTTCATTTCCTATCCAAATATCTTTTGAAATTCTAAATTTAAAAGGAATAGAAGGTTCTCGATTGATTAAGTAGACTACAATGTCTACTCCTTTAGGCTAGAATGATGAAGGTATCCTAGAATGCAATCTCATGCTTCGAGCTCGTTCATTGATGGTTCTGTTCATGTGCTCAGCAACGCTATTCTATTGTGGTGTGCCTAAAATAATTTTCTCCATCCACATTCCATTAGCACATAATACTCATCAACGCTTCCATTAATATACTCACATGTATTGTTTGACCTTTCAATCTATATCATAGACCTCTATTTTATAAAGATATCAAATACATCAAGTTTATTTTTTAGATAAAACTCATACCTTCTTGCAAGAATCATTAATAAAGTTCACACTATACCTTAAAACTTTGAGGGATATCTATCATTTTTTTGAAAACTGACCTTTTTTTTATTTCCTAAAAATCCAACCTTTACATTAAGAAAATTCAACTGACTTTAATCTAGGAAGTTGTAATTTTAAAATAAGCAGCATCGTTCCTTTTTCACTCATATGACCACATCTGTAATGCCATATTTCTGCTTGATTTTCAACTTCAATGGTAGCAACAATACCTTTTAGTCATGAGGTCATATACAAGGAATAAGTTTTCTTACCTTAAACCAAAACAATTGCTCCTTGAGAAACCTTCCACATGCCTTACATAAAACTTATTGAATGACCATTACCATCAAACTTTCCCACACAGATCAAGTTCTTCTTTAATTCAGAACATATCTCACCTCCTGCAAATTACATATAAAACTAAGCAACTTGATTTTCACTTCTTATGCCTATAACATTCAATGATTCGCTACACCACACCATAATCATTGACAATATAATTCTGCAAGATTCTTTGGTGTGGAGTAATATAAAATAATACACTTGATTCAAGAACTCAATCATTTACTAGACTATAAACAACAATATTCAAAGCTTCATATACCTTCTTAATAATAACATTTATAAAATCAACCTAATTGTTTTTTAGATTTATGCAATTCCTTATAAGATGACCAGATTTGACACAATTCCATCAAGCACTTTGCATCTTGGGCCTTAACATACTTTACTCTTAAATTTGGATTTTGATATATCTTATTTAATCTTCTATCAAATCTTTTGCCTCTTATCTTGAGGTTTAAGGTAGCATTAAAATTTGAGCTTTCACTTGAATCTTTCCTTTAAACTCCTTCACTAAGAATCAAGTCTCAAATGTCATCATATTTCAACTTGGATTTTCCAATAAAGTTTCTTACATTTGTTCTTATAGTCTCCCAACTGTTTAGGAGAGAAGCCAACAAAATCAATGCACGTATCTCATCATCAAACTCAATTTCAACAAATAATAATTAATTTAAGATGGTGTTGAAATTATTCAAATGTTGTGTGATTGTTATTCCTTTACTCATCTTTAGATTGAAGAACTTCTTCATCAAATACACCTTATTCACTAAAGGTTTTTCAAACATGCTGGACATGAATTTCATTAGCTTTATAGTAGTCTTTTCTCTAAACTTAGTTTTGAATGTGGTTTTCACTATTGTGTTCGTCGCTATATCCTTGTTGTGGTGATATGTTCAAAATGTGTTTTTTAATACGTTGATTTCTAGGAAAAGATCAAAACACACCCTTCTAAGATTTGATATTGGTTGTTAAGACCTGCCAATGATGCCCTAAATTAAAAACACATAATTTAACATGGTTCATAATTATCCTACATCCACAAAGCTACTAATTTTATTTATTGGAGAGAAAACTAAAAATTACACCAAGAGGATACTCTCTCAACTTTGTTCATAAACCCTCTATAACTTTTTTCCTTACTTATTGGTGTTTCTTGTTATTTGATTTCTAATCTTATAACCACTCTATTTATAGTTGAGATGAGAGAGCACACACAATGATTTTTTTCCTGATTGATTTGATAGACAGACCCCCCCAAATCTATTTCTTGAAAATCATCTCTTCCTTTTCGACTTAGATTTTGTTATAGGTTGCAAGGTAAGTATGGAAGTTATAAGAGAAGCAAGAATAATAGACTAAGGTAACAACAAGTTTTACAGGTTTTGTATATGAAAAAGTTAAAGCACACATGATTCATTAGTTGGCTAGCTAGTTAGTTAATTGTTCTAGTTAGTTAGTAGTTAAATAATAGCCAGTTAGTTAGTAATGAAAGGCCAAGAACTTGTATAAGTTCTACTTATATAATTACCTTGTGATTCAAATAATAAATGAAGAACAATTTGTAATAGTTGCAGAACTCTATCTCTCCTTTTTAATTTCTTCTCAAACATTGTTTTTTAAGGATTATCCTTAACAATTGGTATCAGAACCACTTTTCAAGGGTGAAGAAAGGTTGTTAAACAATAGTTGATTATTATGGAAAGCAATAAAATCAATGCTCTAGAATAGCATGGTTGGAAGTTGGATAGTAGATTCAATATTTGTAAGAACTACTAGAGGAGCACAATAAAAAAAAGTCGATAAAGTCAATTCACAACTAGAGGCAATCTTGGTTATTCTTTAAACAAATTCAGGAAATCAAAAGGCTAAAAAACTAACATGGTTCCTAGAATATTAATTTGAAGACAGAGGATGAATCAATAAGGTGATGATCTTGTGAATCAATAAAAGACATGGTGTTGGTATTTAAGATACATCATGGATTGGGCACAATATGGAAATGCCAAGAATCGATTTATTGAGTTTTCATAGAGAGAATCAAATAAGTTAGATACGTAAATACAAGAAGTTCTTCAAGCCAAACTATATACTAGTACATCAATGGGTTGAGTTAACATCATTATACTTAGATGGCAAAACAAAGATTTGATATAAAGGATTCTTGTATGGAGGTGAAATCTTGGCAAGTTGAGATGATTTTACAAGGGCCTTATTTATAAGATTTGGTAATAGAGAGGATCTGGTAAAGGAATTTAATAAGTTAGTACAAGATAAAAAAATAGATGAATATGTGGAAGATTTGAAGAACTCAAATCTTTAATGAATGACTTGAATCCTAGCTTGCTAGAATCGTATTATGTTTCAAGTTTTATAAGTAAATTAAAAGATATAAGCCCGATGCTAAAGATTCTCAAGCCTACAATACTAGTGCAAGCTTTTAAGCAAGTAAAATGGTAAAAGGAGTCCAACAATGCCTTAACCAATAAGAACAAATTCTTGTTGAAGAGAAATTCAGCTTATAGATTTGGAAAGACAACAATTACGTAATTTTATAATCCTTTTTCTTTAATCAAAGAATGAAGAAATAGAAAATTCAAAACCACTAAAAACATTACATGAATAGAGAAGAAGATCAGGTCAATGTTATAGGTGTTGTGAAAAGTTCACACTAGAGCACTATTGTAATGTTAAAATTTTACATATGATAAACGGTTTAGATAAAGAAAATAAGGAATTTATCGATATAACAAAAAAAGATAACATTGGAACGGTAAATGAAAGAGAAATGGTAAATAAGTATGACATGTCTTTGAATGTCTGGGCTGAAAGTTAAGCCAATAATACAATTAGAATCTTGGGTTGTTGCTAGGGAAGTAGTCTTATAATTTTGATTGATCATGGGATTACTCATAGTTTTGTTGATGACTTAATGGTGAAAGAAATTAAAGCAATTGTGAAAATGATTATTATCTTTGCAATAATTTTGGGTAATGAAAGTATAATGAGGTGTGATGTTCACAATCTAATGTTTATTTGGTTCATAAAAGGTTATGAATTCAAGGTTGACTTGAGAATTAGAATCTTAGGTTACTGTCATGAGCATGATTAGTTTGTAATTAAAACTAATTTTGAGATCTTGAAGCACTTGTTAAAATAAAAAATTCAAACTCCAATTAAAATGAGGAGATTTACCAAACTACGAAGGCTTAGATATCAAATTATACATAGGAAAGGAAAGGAAAATGTTATAGTTGATGCATTATCAAGAAGAGTACATGGAGAATTCAACACCATTATAATAATGGTTCCAGTTTGGCATAAGGAAATCAAAGAAATTTATAAGATGATCCTTTTATACATAACACCATCATTTAGAAGATAATTAAGTCAGCTAGTTGGCCAAACTACTCATTTGCATAAGGGGTTTTAAGGTTCAAGAATATAGTAGTGATTGATTCTGAAGGGGATTTGAGGGAGAAATTAGTGAAAGAAGCTCATGATTATTTCATTAGAGGGCATGCTAGTGTACAAAATTCTTATAAAAGGTTAAAGACTATGTTCTATTGACCTACTATGAAAAAGATGGTGGAAAGAATAGTTAAGAAGTGTGATTTTTAAACAAGCTAAATTGGAAATGATAGCTTATTCAGGGTCACGTTACAACATCTTTCAATTCCAAGAGAGGTATGAAGAGACATTACTATGGATTTTATAAAAGGTTTACCAAAATTAGAGGATAAAGACATTATACTAGTGGTGGTTTATTGGTTTATAAAGTATGGACACTTTATTTTCATGTCACATTCATTTACAACTCACAATATGGTCAAAATGTTCATTGATCTCCTTTGTAGGTTCCATAGTTTACTAGCTACCATTGTAACTAATAGTGATAGAGTTTTTACAAATCTTTTTTAGAAGGAATTATTCAACAAAATAGGGTTTAAGTTGTTCATAAGTTTTGCTTACCATCTACAAACAGATGGGCATATTGAAAAAGTGAATAAATGATTAAAGACCTATCTCATATGCATGGTAATGCATAATCCTCGAAAGTGGCATTAATAGTTGTCTTTAAAGCAGTGGTGGTATAACTCTAGCTTCCATTCATCTAGAAAAGTTTCTCATTTTCAAACATTGTACGGATACCAACCTCCACAAAAAGAATGGTCTGGTCATGATACTTTTATAGTACTTGTACTATAGGAAGTGATTCAAAGAAAAAATCAATGTGGATCAATTCTTAGAGATGCAATTGGAGAAGGCTAAGCATAGAATGAAGCAACATGTAGATAAATAATGATTTGAAAGAAAATTTGTAGTGGGTGATTATTTGTACTTAAAGTTATAGCTTTATCGACAGATAAGTATGGTCTTAAAGAGGAATTTCAAACTCATTCTGCAATTCTATAGCCTTTATTTGATCACTCAAAGAATTAATGCAATAGCACATACACTTCAATTAACAGAAGAAGCATCAATTCATCTTGTCTTCCATGTTTCATTATTGAAAAAAAAAACTAATTAGCAATGTAGTGGTAACAACTGTTTTACCCTAATTGGATGAAAAGGAAAAGGTGAAAGTCAATCCAAAGACCATATTGGATAGAAAACTTAGAAAGAAAGAAAATAGGGTAGTTATCATAGGATTAATAAAGTGGTTTTATTTGTTTGATGAATACACAACCTGAAAAGATTTGGAGCTTAGTAAGAAATTTTCAAAGTTCAGAGTTGATTATTGGGGACAAGAATTTATAAAGGAGGAAAATATTATTACACGTTGCAGAATAAGCTTGGAGTTAGAAGTTTGAAGAGAAGCAAGAATAATAGACGATGACATCAGCAAGTTTTGTAGGTTTTTCTTATGGAGGAATAATAACACACATGAATTATTAGTTGGCTGGCTAGTTAGTTAGTTATTATAGTTAGTTAGTTAGTAGTTAAATAATGGCTAGTTAGTTAGTAATGAAAGGCCAAGAACTTGTATAAATTCTACTTATGCACTCACTTTGTGATTTAAGTAATAAATAAAGAACAATTTGCAGTATTGCAGAACTCTCTGTCCCTTTCAATTTCTTCTATTTCTCCCTCATTTCTTCCAAAACATTATTTATTAAGGATTATCCTTAACAGATTTGTAACTGGTTGTAAGCTTGATTTGTCTTTATTCGTAATACATACCAAATATATGAAATATAAAATGTTTTAAAATAGAATTTGTGTGCAAGATTCCTGCACACAGAAAGAAGACTACATGAAATATTAGGGATTGCTACCTTCTTGAACTCTCAATCTTCATCCACCAACTCGTGAAATGTGGGTTTGTCCATATCTCTCTTGAGTATAATCGGTCTAAGTTGTGCTCATTCCCACTATGATCATCCCCTATGTGAATGTTGAATTGCAATAAGAAGAAAATAGTTTTACTTTAAGGAAAAAGGTAAGTAAAAAGACTCGTTTGATGTTGAAGATAATACAATCAATGATGGTTGGTGTAAGAGTCATTTTGATTGGGTTTGGTTCATCTTTAGATTTAGAGGAGATCATATATATATGAAGCTAATTATGAGTATATGGTTGGTGGTGCTTTAATTTATATGCCTTGATAAATTATAGTAAATCTTGAACTTTAGAATTGTTAAGGTGTGAATGAAAAGTTGTGTTTATTAAAACTCTACTTGAAATAGAGTGTGTCCTTTTAAACTAGAAAGTTGTATCATTTTTTTTAAAAAGTTATGTTAAAATTAACTATCATAATTTCCTCGTTAATGGAGAAAATTTCTAGTCTTTCTCAAACTCTCTTTTGTATTCTTTCTGTCAAAATTCTTATAGAGAGTAATGTATAAATGTTGGTTAATCATTTATTCTTAGTTGTGTTGCTAAGAATAATAGATTGAGACATTGAGTAAGCATGGGAAACAATATTTTAATCACATTGTTAGCACTAGAAAGCATATAATAAATTGTTTTAAGGCTAGAGGATTGATCATTGTCTTTATCTACTTCTTCAAGTCTATTTTTTGTTAACAAGTATTGTAAGTTGATTTTTTTATTTACATGTTGATTAATATGCATGTTTTATGTTTTGTAGAAATCAGATCTTTAAGTAAAAAGGACAGCAGTCATAGGAACTACTTATAGTGTTTCAACAATCTTGAAACAATTTATTTGCCTATACATATGTATGATTTGATTAATAATTTTTTTATGGAAGAAATGTTTGTTGTTTATCATGCATATATATTTGTTTGCTTGATTTGTCTTATTAAAAGTAAATGAAAAAAGAAATGAAGAAATTATGTTTTGTTGTTCATTGCATGCCATGTTGCTAAATATGAATTAATATATTTTAAGCAGTTCATATATAAGTAACAATCTTGATGTGTGGCTTCTATTAGTTTTGTGCAAATGTTTGCTTTTCTTGATATATATGCTATTGCATGCTCGATATATTTTGTGGAAAATAAAGTTTAGTGGAGTTGTGTGCAACTCATTATTGTGCAAATTGTATTTATTCATTATTTGTATCAATGTATTTATTAGTGTGCAATTCTACTTCTGGGTTAATTGAGTGTATTAATTATCTGCAAATATGCTTCATTAATTGTTGTTCAAATATATTTCTAAAATGTGATCATTATCATTAATTACTGGTTGGTTGTTATTAAGTTAGGGTTCTCGAAACCGAAAAAATAAAAAAGTGACAATTTACTTTGTTTTTGTTGAAACAAAACTAGAAATAAATGTTAAAGAAACTATGTCGTGTGGATAGATGAACATATTTATCTTTTTCTTACTTGTTAAATTACATGATGTGTATTGTAATAATGGCTATCAAAAATAAAAACTTGTTTTTTTTACTACAAGCCAAGACACCACATTAAAGACTATTATTATCATAAAAGGAATATTACACAAAGCAACATTATTAAGAATGTTGATGCGAAAGCTATTATCATAAAAGGAATATTACACAAAGCAACATTATTAAGAATGTTGATGCGAAAGCTATTAAGTTTGTTCTAGTTATGTCAGAAGTAAACTTGGTGGACAATCCTAAAAAGTGGTGGATTGATGTTGGAGCCACTTATCATGTATGTTTTGACAAAAGAATTTTTCTAACTTACAATAATTGTTGATGTAGAATAATTATTCATGGATGACTTTTTAGTATGTAAAATCCTAGCCTATAAAAAGGTAGTGTTAAGGATGACATCTAGAAAAGAGTTGACTATGAACAATATGGTGCATACTTCTAATATTCAAAAGAATATGGTTTTCAGCTCATTGTTGAGCAAAAACAAATTTAGGTTAGTTTTTTAGTCTAATAAGTTTAACCTCACCATAAATGCGATGGTTGTGGACAGGGTATATTTATGTGATAGGTTATTTAAGCTTAATGTTATGTTTATTTGCTAAGTAGCAAAGACGAGGCCTTAGAAACATTTAAACATTTCAAAAGTGAGGTTGAGAATCAATTTAACATAAAGATCAAAGTGATAAGAAGCGATTAAAATGGGAAAATGATTCACTTTTTGATGAATTTTATTTTGAGAATGGTATGATCCATCAAACCATGACTTTTTATTTACTATAATAGAATGGTATTGTTGAATGTAAAAACTGATCTTTGAAAAGAATGATGATGTTATATTGTTAAGTTTAAAATTACCTTGGAAATTATGGGAGTGACTATTTTATTAGCAAATTATATTATGAAAAAATACCTCATAAAATTAGATAAAACACGTATGAGTTATTGAATGGTTAAAGACCTTCCTATATATAAATGAAAGTATGAGGGTGTCTTGCCAAAGTTATGGTTCCCTCACCAAATAAGGTCAAAAATATTTGTTGCATTATATGAGATATCCAGTTATACTTGAAGGGTATAACAATGCTAATTGAATATTCAAAACTAAGGATCCAAACTTCACAAGTGGGTTTATTTTTAACTGTTGAAGGAGTTGTAGTCTCTTGAAAATCCTCTAAATGAACATGTATATGCAGATCCTTGAAGAAGTCTAAGTTTACATCTTTAGACAAAGCTAAAAAAAAAAAGTAGTGAGGCTTCTAATCTTTTTTTTTTTTAATGATATTTCAAGTTAGCTAAAACTTGTGCTAGCAATTTGTATATATTGTGATAGCCAATCTATAATTGGTAGGGTATAAAATATTATGTATAATGATAAGTCTTGACACAATTGTCAAAGACACAATATCATGAGATAATTACTCTCAAATTGGATTATATTTATTGATTTTGTAAAGTAAAGGATAATATCTTAGATCCGCTAATAAAATGCTTAACAAGAGAGCAAATCAATAAACCATCGAGGGGAATGAAATTAAAGCCTAAATTCAAAGAATCCCGCTCAACCTAGTTGGCTGGAGATTTTAAGATTTAGGTTCAAAAAGACAATCGAATCATGTGTCAATTCAATAGTAGCACTCTTACTCATTCTTATGATGAAAAGTGCTATTTGCAATGAAAACAAGATAAGTTAGACTTTTAATGATTTTATAGATTGAGAAATTTAATTAGGATATTGCAAGATACTCTTAATAAGAATCACATATGTGAATGTGGAACGAGACTACTTTTATGAGAATTGAAAAGGCTAAATTCTCTAAAACACTATTTAAAACCAAGACGTGTTAACAGCCAATTATATGAAAAGGAACTATGTGATCTTTATTATTTGATTTTACATAAAAGGCTGAACAATTCAAGACATTATGTTTATTGGTTAACCAAGTGAATCCAATAGTTTTCACTAGGGAAAGTTCAAGACAAAAAACTACTTCACCCAATGCAGTGACTTTTTGTTGTTATTCTCTATTTCCGTGTCTACTTTGTATTTTATTCTAATCAAATAATTTTCATTCAAGTGGGAGATTGTTAGGGAGTGAATAAAAAGTTGCTTGTTAAAACTCTACTTGAAATAGAGTTGTGTTATTTTAACTAGAAAGTTGTATCTTTTTTTAAAAAAAAAAAGTTACATTAAAGTTAACTGTCATAATTGTCTATAAAAAAGAGATAATTCTGACATGATTTTGATAATGGAGAAAACTTCTAGTCTTTCTAAAAAAATTTCTTTTGCATTCCTTCTATCAAAATTCTTATAGAAAGTAACATATAAATTTTGGTTCGTTATTTATTCTTAGTTATGCTTCTATAAATAAGAAATTGAGTAAGCCTGAAAAACAATATTGCAATCACAATACTAACATCATAGAGTAGAGAGCAAGAAATAAATTGCTTTTAAGGTTGGAGGATTGATCCTTATTTCAATCTACTTCTTCAAGTCTATTTTCTGTCAAGAAGTATTGTAAGTTGATTTTTTATTTACAAGTGGATTAATATACATGTTTTGTTTTTTTTATAAAAACCAGATTATCATATTAAAGAGAAATAACAATCTTAGTAACTATTTAAAATGTTCCAACAATAATTTGTTTTTTCTTTCTTTATTAAGAAGAGGGGCATGACTGAAAACAAAGCGTTTTCTTGACTGAGAAATTCTTTATTGAGAATTTTGAGGATTAGGAAGTTAAAGACATGACTAATTACATTTAGTTTTTGTTACGTAGAGACTTAGAAATTGAGGTCCAATGATTATTATTTTAGGGCTAATTCTGATAGACCGAAGAATCTTCATGCTATGATAGTGTTTTGAAATTTTATCCTATTTTTGTGTCTCAACTTTTTGGATGGTAGAATTTTTGTATCTGCACATTATCAAGGGAGTAGAGATGCTTCTTTCGACTGACAGATGTTTTTTCTTCTTTGATCTTTGTCAGTGCTTGTCATTTATTACTGTTCAAAGGTTTTCAAGATTTGAAAGTGGTCTGCTTCAAAATTCTTGTGCATATGATTTGACAATGTTCCTATATATTATTTGCAAGCATTTTACTCAGGCAAAAAAAGACATTGAAGTTATTGGAAACAGAGTGTTGCATTTAATCTCTGTTGGGCCATTTTGTAGTACTGAAAACATTGCTTTAAAGCAACGAGCAGGCCTTGTCGGGGCTTGATGAATGGCGTAGGATTGAGGAGATTGCCCTCCACAAAATCTCATATTCGGATCTTCCTGCCCTTTTAAAGTCTCAAATAGACCTTTTCGTCCTAACCATTTTGGTCTCGACAATTGCTGACAGCTTATACCAATAGAGAATCAAATTATGTTCTGTAACAATCACCTGTTCTTGTAATTTCTTTTGCTAGTAGTTTTTAGTCATCTATTACAGCTTCTCATGTATCTGGCAACATGGTACCAAAACTTGAGATACTTATTCTTGGCAACATATCAGACTCTTCAAGTGATAAGATACCGAGTGGAGGATTAGAGTGCAATGCCTTGGGAGCCAGCATGATTAGAAAGGTATCTTTCTTTTCAAAAAAAAAAAAAAAAAAAGGGGAGAAATGCGGCAAATATAAGATTGTATAGGCTCTGCTTGCTGCCATAAGAATCATTGCTATTACGGAGGAAATAAATAAACTGATAAGTTTGGAGCACGGCAGCTTTAGCATTTCTTTTTCTTTCTTTCCAATTTATGCAGAAATGGACGTAGTGGTGGAAAACCCACCTCTCTTTTTAAAAAACCTGAGGGAGGAGAGAAGATTTTCTTGATGTTCCCATAGTTCAGAAGCTCTTTCTTTGTCACAACTTGGTTATTATCTCATGATCTTAAAAAAACAAAAAAAATAAAATTCTGAAGAGATATTGTGGTTAAGTTGATGCTCAACACTTGGTGGGGAGAATTTGCATGTTATAGAATGTAGGAGGTGATCTGCGATTGCTTGGTACGGGAAATCAGAACTATACAAGCTCTCACGTTCATGGTTTTAGGATTTAATATTAAAAGGTATCATCTTTGGAGGGACCCAAAATGGATCTAATCCATTAATCTATCTCTTGGTAGCATTTCTTGTCACTATAATATTCACCTTTTAGCTTCTTTTCTTAAGAACAAAACTTGGAATAAACTTGACATATACCGCTGACCAGTGTTTCTCATATCTGAACTACCTGCCCGAACGCCACTAGTTCAAAGTGGAAGTGCCGGTTATCTACTAACACAGTCAACCAGAAACGATGCAGGTAGACATCAGAAGATGATGATGTTAAGGATTTTTCTTAATCAAAGCCGTATCTTTGATGTTCAAGCGAACAACATTTGTAACAGCTAAACAGAAATTTGATGAAGCTTACGGACCAGCATGGCACTGTGTGATTGGAAAGGACTTTGGATCTTGCATTACACTCTTGTGTGGAAGTTTCATTTTCTTCCGGGTGGAGATGGTGAGATTTTTTAATCTTCAAGGCTGGCAGGGACTTCAGTCAAAGCAAGGAAGAAGCTATTGGGAGTGCTGCAGCAATTCAAGAAAAGTAACATATAGATCCATGTAATTCCATGACAGAAAACCTCAATCTGCTTCAAGAAGTTGAAAAAAAAATAATCTTGATGGGAACTTGGCATATGACAACCAAGTTCAATTTTCCAAGAACCAGAAGTCTAGATTAGATAACTTACTCTTATTCATGCTTCTTTTGCCAGGGCATCAGAAAAAAAATAACTAAACAATTTAACCATACCTTGGTCTGGAGAGAGCTGCAGTCAGTAGGATTCCCCTGACCCTCCCTAATTCAGTATCAGGGTTGGATATGTGAACTCATTACTTTCCAGTATGGCCATACCTGAACTATTTTGAGAGTGGAACCACAAGTAAAATGTGTAGTTTGCCAACAGGATCAAAACCTAGAGCTAGAAATGGAGAAGAATTATTAGTGCTGTTGTGCAGCTAGCTCTCAGTGGTATCACATGCCCACCTAACAAAGAGACATTTGAAGTTTTAAACTAATAAGTGTATATCTCTAGGAGTAGCAACCAACTAAAGCAAATAAACTTTTTCAACAGACGTTTTTGACCGCCAACAAAGAAAAGGAGAGTTCAGAAAGAAATGATCCGAAGATCAAAAGCATGGTTATTTTTTCTTTTTCCTTTTTTTTTTTACCTCTAGTGTAGCCACCTCAAGTGACTTTGACTCGTCCAGGTTCGATAGAAAGCTCTGCATTGTCAGTGAGGAAGAGGTAATCTGCAACCCAAGGACTAGATCAAACTACATGATGATCCAAACCTCAGGATGCAGATTACCAAGTCCTGACCCAATATCAAGGATGAAGTAATTACAAGGGGAAAACAAAGAAAAGGATAAGTTGATGGTTAATTGCTGGCTGATGCTCACTTGAATGATTGATTGCAGGAATTTATAGTGGTTCTTAAAGCTGAGTGTGAATATTTTGTAAGAAAGGGATGCATATTTTCTTTAAAGCAATGATATGGTGCTCTACCTTGGAGGTTCTGTTCTTCCTAAACCAATAATATAGACTAGGAAGGTTACTTTTCATAGACAATGAGGATGATCTTGACTGCTTTTTTAAGACAGGAGGATCTTCTCTTGAAAATTATGAACGATTCTTTTCAAATAATGGCGAGGCTAAAAAACCAAGAAAAAATTTCACATCACAAACTCATCACCATGGTATGGCAATTCAATCAGTGTGCTTGAAGCTTACTAGAGACTGTAGCTGAAGAATCCATCTCAAGCTGTAAAAACACGTGTGGTCATGATTCTGTAATCCTGTCAAATTTAAAGACAGTAAACTGAAAAGGAAAGGTAGTCTAGTAAAACTGCCATGTTTTAGTATTATTATGTAGTCTGATTTTGATGGCCACCATCTGCTTTCCTTTTTCTTACGTAGTAGCATATTCTATCTTAAAATATTGTATACCAAACTAAATGGGGTCTGCTATGTGGATCCTCTCGTGCTATTCTGGGCATCAGGTAATCCTGTAATTGCATCATGGAGGAGAAATCAAGTAATTCTACGTGCCATGACTAGAACCCTAAAAGCAAAGACAGAAGGAGAGAAACTAGTAATAGTCCCCATCATCCATGCCCTGTGGGGCTGAAAATTGATATCCAAAACATCTGTTGAACAAAGATTCATTTCACCATGCAAGTTATCAAACATAAATGATGGTAAATGTTAAGCAAGTTATTTCAACTCCAGGGCGAACTGTGTTCTCTGTTCTGAATTTCCTTCACTTCAGATCAACTTGTGGAATCTCTGGTCTACCCGCATGGTCCAATTCTGAAAAAATGGTCCAACCTCAAAAAGAAAAGAACACAAATGAGGAAAAGAGACACGAGAAAAATACCAACGAAAAAGGTTTAGTCCACACTGTGACGCGTGCCAGGACCTTCAGATTTGCATCAGTGCATACCTGGGCAGGTTTATGTGGACTTAACCTAGAAAAAGGCCAGACCTGTAAAAGAGGGGACAAGAAAAGGCATAAAATCGCATGCCAACATTCAAATTGGACGATAGTTACCGGCTTCAAAGGCAAAACTTTGAGAGTTGTAGTAGCTCTGAGAACAAATCTTCAACCCTAAATACCGTAAAGGAAAAGTATTTTTAAATTCAAATCTCCATTCGCCAAACTTCAAAGAAAAAGAAACAAAAGAACGATGCTGAATCGGAGAATTATTTACCAACATTGCCTGGGCCATTACCCTTCTTCACCTGTACGTACTCGAGTAGCTCATGTTTGACTTTGAGCGAAGTTGGAGGCCACCACGTCCAGTCTTAAAGCTCACATTAATCGATGCATTTCACTCCAATTTCATTTCTGTAAGTTTATGCTTTTCCCCTCCAAAATCTTCCCTAATTGGTGTCATGATTTCAGTACTTTTTTTTTTTTTTTTTTTTTTCACGTGGGGTGTCCGGCCAGCCTTGCGCGCACCACGACTATTCCTCACGGCCCACTGGACATCCCCGCAAGCCCAGGGGGCAGTTAGGCACCGCGGGGGTGACAGGCGTGCACATAGAGGGTCGAACCCGGGACGGGGCGGAACAAGTCACACGATTGACCACAGCAGCTAGGCCCTCAAGTGCATTTCAGTACTTTTATGCATACTCGTAGTAGATACTTTTTTGATATTCATGGTTTTAAATTAAAAATATATTAAAATAATATTAAATATATTTTTTATATTAGTATATTAAAATACATTAATTTAATATTAATTTCAAGAATATTTTAAAATATATTAATTTAATATTTTTTCAGATATAATGTAAAAATAAAAATTCACAGCCATATAAATATCAGTTTGCATCTACAATGAGTTTTATTAGCAAGGTGATCATTTGTCCTTTTATTGTTTTATTCCGGCTATAAAGAGTTTAAGAAGCATTCTTAAAAAGACCTAACAAAACCAGAAGTTTCGTTATCACTAGAAGTGCCAGTAAAATATCATTACTGCCGTGTGCTTTGCTGATGACATTATAATCTATTGTTGGGCAGATACTAGATAGAGACTCAATTAGGATTGTGAGAAAGGCTTTGAATGATTTTGTAGGGATGTTTGGTCTTGTTATCAGGAGTTGATGATAAGTTTTGAACCTCTTTGCAGGATCTTTTGGGTTTCAGGCAAGGTTCTCTACCAGTAAAATACCTGGACGTCCCATTGATATCTACAAGACTGATTCACTCTAATTGGACCTCAGCTTACTTGTGTTGGGTGTCTTTAGCTAACTCTAAGACTATATGTTTTTCAATGTGGGTTGCAAGTTGAAACACATGAACCGTTTCACAGTCTGCTTTTGTCTTCTTTTTTTTCAGTTTTAGTCTGCTTTTGTCTCTTTTTTCAGTTTTTTATTTAGCTTCTGCTTCTTTTCCTTGTTATATTTTTGTAACCAGGATAATAAGCTTTTATACTTCTTGGGATATACCCTCGCTATATAATTTCCTCCCTTTAATACAATCACTCTTATAAAAAAAAAAGAAAAAAAAAAGTTCTGTTGGCAACACAGAACATTTAACTATGGCTGATGTAACAACTAACAAGTTCAAAAGCGAATAGCCAACTCTATCCTGGCCCAGTATCAAATCTTCAGTGATCGAAGTGATGGCACGCTGAAAATATAAAATTACGTCTTCCATAAGATTGATACTTGCGCAAAGCTGCTCAAACGCAAGTAATAAACAGGCTAGGATTTACAAAACTGTTTTGATGATGTGAAATCATCAACTGCTAACTTATATCAGACCGGATAAACTTTGAGTTACTCTCGCAATTTTATATACCCTAATATCACCAAGTTATAGTCCTCCATAAATAGAGACACCCTTCATCTTCGCACTAATTAGTCATTCTCCAAACATGCATATCCTTGTGGTTGTCCGCCAAATTCTTAAAACATTTCATCTTCGCATGAAAGGGCCCCTATACGTAAAATAAGTAGTCTCACAGCAGCAACGACAAAATTTGCCACCATGGAATTTCTTGACCTGTGCCTCGAGAGACATTTCTCCAATCTACCTTCATGTGTTAATAACCAATTCTATTCTTTTTTCCTCCATTTTCCTCGTGTAATGGGCTCAAATACATGGTATCCGTGAAAAATAATTAGGGAAGAATGCCAAAACCTTCAATGTAACTATTAACTGGCAGGGATGCGAGATAGAAGCATCTTCAATGTCTCGTAAGTCATGAACACAATGCCAACACTGGGAACCACCTTGTAGTACTCTGGCAGAATCCCTCTATACATGCCTCGGAACCCTTCAGTATGGATAATATGGGCAAATGTTCCAAACAAGCCGGATGTGTAGATACGTGCTCGACCACCAGCTCCTTCCAATTGCATTCGTCTCCTCACAAGATCCAAAGGAAATGTTGCTGTACATCATGAGAAAAAGTCATACAGAGATAACCTATAATACATTACCACTTAGATAGTGTTTGGTACTGTGGTAGCAGTTGTTTTTCAAAGTGTTTTTCACTTAGAAATGCATTAATATAATATTTTTTTATTTTTAAAATTTATTTTTGACATCAGCACATCAAAATGATTCAAAAACATTAAAAATAAAAAATCATTTTTTTTGGAAACGGGCGACCAGCCGCGGAAACAAACAGGCCCTTAGTATATACTTGAGGAAACTGCGTTCACTAATCAGGACAACAAAACAAAATCTAACAGAATAGGATATTGACCGGCAATAAACAAATTTTCACAACATATTGCCTATCCCAGTTGATTGCTGCAACAGTTATGCTGGCAGGATCAACAAAAGAAAAAATAAACTAGACCTGGTAGCATGATATTCAAGTAAAAATCTGAAGCCATTACTAATAGATGGGACCTGATAAGCAAAAGTCACAGCAAAGAAGTTCATGTACAGATTGCTTTCTAAGGGTTTGAAAAAAGGGCTGAATTGAGCTGCTGGTTACTCACCTGTTGATGATGCAATGCCTGAAAGACTACCACAAGCAAGACTGACCATGATAGTAGAATCATTGGGCCTAAAAACAACAGAAGAGCTTATAATACATAGTTCAAACTAAACCACAACAATCACGAGATAATAACATAAAAGTATAATGCAGTACATGATATTGCTCAATTCAATCAATTAAGGGAGTCTTCACCTTTTGGAATGCCAAAAAGATCTGAGAGACTCATAAACAGAAAAGCTTATCGCTATACTAGGTCCAACACCCTGCAGCACAAAAGCATCCATAATGGCCATTTACAATTGATAAAATGGAGAAGAGAGGAAAAGGAAAGAAAAGGAATAGAGATGTGTAACAGAAGCTTACAAGTAATGTTGCTCCCAGTCCTTTGTACAAGCCAAGGAAACCTTCTTCTCTGCATATGGTATGAAATGCATGCCAAATGCCTCTGTAGTACATTGTGTTTCTCTGCAATGTTCAGAAGCAACTGCATCAAGACAAAATTTCAAACAGGAAAGTATTGCAATCAAGGATGAACCAAACCAGCAACCCATTAGTCATTATCCCACCCACCCTAGAGCAGTTCTTAGCCAACCAAGCATGACAGAGTTACCTGTGCTGCTATGCGCGTCCTCACAAGATCCAGAGGATATGTGGCAGATGCAGCTGTTATTCCTGCCATCCCACCACCTATAAAGTGCACAGCAAGGTCTGCAGTCCCATTCACCCTGTGATTTTCAACACCAAGAACTGGTTGCAAGAACTGCAAAAGAGCAGGACAACATGGAATTTAGAAAGCATTATGATGACACATCAATTAATTGAATTTCTATAGGAGTTTTGGGAGAGAAAATAAAGAAAGAAAGAAAAGGGTTGTATGCACTTGCACTCTTGTAACGTTCATAAGCATAGAAGCTAACAGAAGAATAAGGAAGACGGTGAGCAATAGTCACTAGATTGCCTTTCCAAAATGCCCTAAACCCTTCTTCATTAATAACACGAGAAGCCTCTTGCCATATGCTAGCCTTGCTTAGTGCTGTAACATCTGAGTGCATACCTTGAACCTAGAAGAATGACAAAGTAAGCAGTCAGACAAATATTTGGTGCATACATGGACAGCACATACGAGCAATCAATCCAGTGAATTATTTTCATCAGCAAAACACAGAGAAATATTAGTACTCTTCACGCATAGGCAGCTTGGAAAAGAAATGACTTGAAATATCAAAAATAGTTTCAAGGTTGATACAGCAAGATTATGAACATAACTGGGAAACTTCAAGAAATTAAATGGTTTTCGCTCCCATTGCCGTAAATAGGATCCTTTTGCTACAAAATACATAATACTTCATGGAAAACTACCTAACAAAACCATCTTGCAAATCCTTAGAGTCCTTTCTAACAAATGAACCCAGCTCTAATAACTATGCAGTGTGTATTCAAACTCAACAACCACTTTCCATAAATATTAACTTTTGACTACAAAATTCCATTGGATGCGTCAAATTTACTTTCACCAAAAGCTCTCTATGTTCTAATTTAAAAGGGGGGGGGGAATGTAAGTTCAGGTGCATTAGGAGAAATCTAATTCAAATTCAACACCACTCCAACTGGAAAGAAGATTTAACAAAGTTTTTCAACAGAAAATAAACACGCCTTGGTAAATTCTGAACAGCAAAAAACTAGCCACTTCCTATTAAATCCCAAAACCCACAACTTCAAATATCCCAAATTCAAACAATACTTTCGAAACCCAGAGCAGAAAATCCGAAGAGAAACAACAAAATTGACATAAGAAAAAAGTTAACAACCTGAAAGAGGATAGTAAGGCGAGCCAGAGGAGCCGTACAAGTCTTACTAAAAGCACCAGCAACACCACCAGCAAGCAATTGTTGTACGGTTCCTAACTGTGAATGTTGCGGACTCTGTTTATTGTTATGCTGTTGCAAGAATTTCCTTGCACCAGCATCCACAATGCTTCCATGGGTAGAAGCAGAATTAAGTGCTCTCTGCCCTCCCTCAAGAACCACACCAACTCTAGCTTCCATGTTCATATCTTATGTTCTGTTTAAATTAGATAAATAAAAGAAGATTTGAAGTTCTCTCTTTTATTTATTTCTGAAGTTCTGGGTGTCTCTCCTTTGGGATTGGGTTACATGGGATGGGTGAAGAGTGTTTAGTGTTGTGGAAATGTGAGAAAGAAAAGCCGTGGTGGCGGTGGCGGTCGCGGGCGAAACAGAAACCCTAGTAGAGTATGAAGGGTAAAACCCTAAAGGGCAGGGCACGTGGGTGTGCTTTTTTTGGCACGGGGGGTGGTTTTGTGCTGTTTTAGACTTTTAGCATGTGAAATATTTATTGGTATCAATCTGCCTGCGTGCTTTGAACGAACGAGGTTAAAACACTTTTTTTTATTAAAATTTAAATTTTATTTATTTTTAAATATTTATTTTTTATTTTTTATTTTGTTAGGCGGATATTAAAAATAAATATTAAAAAAATAAAAAAAATATATTTTAATATTTTTATAATAAAAAACACTTTAAAAAATAATATTTTTAAACATCCAATAAATTTATTATACTTTTGAGTTTTGATATTTTATTATGTAAATTTGCGTTTATATATGTACATATATTTTTTTTTTTGGTAGAAACCACGCGGTGTCCCTGGACGCTAGTCCGGACTAATCCATGCTCGTACCGGGTCGGTCCACAGAGGGGTAAAGTGCTCCCCAAGAGAGGTTTTTCATATACAAGGAAGGGTTGAACCCCTAACCTTACTTAAAGAATGAGAATGTCGAATCACTGACATCGTGCCCTCTTGGGTATAATATATATATATATATATAGACGTTATCTATGAGGCGGCCAACTTCTACTAGTAGCCATTAATTAATAAATGTGCTGTCTACTTTTTTTACCACTTTTGATCAAAGTTAAAAAGGTATAAAAATCAATACCCACAAAATTTAAATTAACAAAATAATAAATAAAAAATAATTTATTATTATTAGTTTTTTAGAAAATTATCTTAAAACATCCAATAATTTAATCTATATTATGATTACCCGTTATAATTTAAAAAATTATCATTTTAATCATTAGTTTCGTATACACATTAACAATTAATATCTTCATTAAAAAATCAACAAAAAATATCTAATTATTTATATAATTATTATTATTTTTTATCTGATAACTAAACAGACATCAATGTTAATATTACTATTTTCTCATCAAACTAATAATATTGCAACTTTACCAAAAATTAAAAAGAAAATAAAACTTGGTATTTTATTAAATACTTTGTGTGCAATATAAAATCAACCCCAATTTTAAATGCTATAAAATTGAATCAGCCACGCAAGCCCTTTACTCATTCAAGCTTTATATTCTCTTCATCAATATAATTATTATTTTTTTGAAATAGTCTCAAAACTAAACATGAAAATTAGGTTATAAGTGATAAAATTGAGAACTGAGATAATGTATCCAGAACACCTTAAAGGACTTCCATGTCAAATGGAGATGAGCATGTTAGACATTTTTATTACTAACATATTTGAAGTTTGAAGGAAAGGTGTTCATTGCTTGATTTACTTACTTCTTGTTTCTAATGGACAATTTCAAATAAAGACAATGGCTCTAGAAAAATATTTTTAGACACAAACCTTTCAAGAGGTTAACATACAAGTTCTAGTCCTTTTTGGAATTAAATCAAGATTTATTGGACGTGATTTAAAAAATACCATCTAAAATTTAAACTAAGGGTCAACCCCTAATATTTATTCTTTCATAAGACTCGATAAATAAAAACCATCTAGAAATCTCATATAAGACACAAGATTGACAAGCAAATTCTATAGCAAATTTAATATTCATATGTTACCCAAAAAAATCTAACAAATTTAGACAAGAAAGAAGAAACGTAAAAAACTAAATAATAACACTTTTTATCTTTTGATTGAAACAATATGTTGTTAGTTTTAATTGGATTCGGGTCTCTCAGATTAATTGGTTGTTGATGTTTAGAGTTTAAAAAAAAAAGATATGAAGAGAGAGAAAGGAAAGGAGAGAAAGTAAAAAGAAGGGAAAGGGACTAAATACTACATATGAAGGCAATTTATTTTATCAAATTTGAAAATTTATGTTGATCTGGGATGTAAGTGGTAATTTTTCAAATTATAACGGGCAATCTTAATATGAACCGAACTATAGATGTTAAATGTAATTAATTTTCTATTTTTTTGGTAGAGGAAATGAAAAACTACAGCCTAACAGAACCCTTTTATAATGACCAAGAAAAATACTTGTGATTACAGCTACAGAGTGTTGATAAAAAAAAATTAAGAAGTTACAGAAGCACCCAAGTTTGCTAAGAAGTTCGCGATTTCTCTCTTAAAAAATTTGCTTAATAAACCATTGTCATTGCCAATACCAATAAGCAATAATGATGGCTTGCAGTTATGATCATGTTTCTTTAAGAGAAGCTAAATTAACAATAAAAACCAAATTACGTTCTAACTCAAGATCATGCTTAATGGCTTGCAGTTATGTCACAAACATAGAAAGCAACACCTAGATCACTATAAAACCAGTAACTCATTGCTATAATGATCCTGGAGAAGACCTCTAATTCCTACCCTATTTAAGTTTCGAAAGGAATTATAATTTATATTGATTTTAATCACATTATGATTAAGAGTTTTCTAAAGAACCAAACAAGGTCTTGTGATATGACTACTATTAGTATTAGTATTATCAGTATTAGAAGAATAAGCAATCTTACAATCCTTAGGTAGAATGAAAAGTTGTTGTTCTTGAGAGAAGCTAAAGGTATGCACACTTGAAAGATCTCTATATTCCTAGCACGCTATATAAATGAGTGGTATATGCCATAATCCAAGGCATATAAAAGGATCTAAATGCTCTTAATAAAAAGCTAAAGTGGATAAGACTTTGGAAGTAAGAAAGATAAACATTATCTTAAAATAAACCAATATGAAAGATAACAGTAGTATAAATACACATACTAGTTCACTACTCTCTAAAATATATATTTAGATGTCATTCAGGATTAACTTGATCATTAGAGTGTCTGGTTGAGCCTCTAACTTGGTGATGCAAAACCTCTTGATCATGTGGTCAAACAACCCCAACAAAATAAATAATAACTCGGAAAGCTGAAAATTAGGTTTGATAGAGCCTTGATCCAAAGATAACCTTATACCTAAGAACCAAAGGTATTTAAAAAAAAACTTAGGCCTAGAGATAACCTTGTATTTAAAAACCCTAAGTATGTAAATGACGCCACGAAACTAGTTAATCTTTGATAAGTCAGTATATGATTTTTGTCCCTGCAAATAAATGTTGTTTTGCCACAAACAAACAAAAAAAAACTCATATTTATTTTGTAACTTATTTCTGTAATTTACAAGTAAAAAACATAATATAGTCTCCTGTAACTAATCCTAATGGACCTTTTTTAGGTTGCAAGCTAATAGGCCTAAACATGTAATTAACTAACATAAGTTCAATAATGAAATAAACTCCTAAACAATGTCTAATAGGCTAGAACAAATCCAAATTAAACATAATTATTTAACATTAACTAAATAAATAAAATAAGATAATAAAATAAAGTTTTCATGCCAAAATTTCTCAATATAGCCTGAATTTTCAATTTTTGCACATTCTTGATAGATTTTCAGTCCTAACTTCAAACGCGTCATTCTCTCTCATCTGGATGAATTATTGAGCCTACTATATATGGTTGGAAATCTTATAATGTCTAGCTTCAATACCAACTTGAATCACAGAAACATTCCACTTATATCTCTATATATGTCCTAAACAGTACACAAAGGTCTAGTTTGACAGATTTGATAATATTTGTCTACTAACTTTGACCTTCTAAAATAATATGTTCCTGAATTGCATTTGACTTGAAACTTTATCAAAATATAGTTTCATGTATCTAGTATCTTTCTGTAAAATTGCATCTTATTTTGATATACAGTTTGAGATATATGTATGATCTTGAAACATTGGTTAATTGACATTTTAAGGCTAAATTTAGACCTGATTTGGTTCGTATTACTTGAATTGAACTTATGTTTCAAGAATTGTGATTGAACTTATGTTTCAAGAATTGTGGAATTGAATAGAGATCATATTAACCTAGCATGATAATATTTGGTTTTGTTTATAGCTCATAACACCAAAACTAGTCAAGCAGTAGAGCATGAATGCAAATAAAATGTTAAGGCAAAAGAAGTGATATAGAAAAAAAAAAAAAAAAAGAAGGGTTCAGATGTGTCAAATGATCCAAAAATTGGACATAACCTATTAGGCCTTGAGGAGCAAGCATAATTAGATGTATCGACAACAAAACAATAGGTTGTATTTTTTAATAGGATTGGTGGTCTAAGATAAAAAGTAATAAGTTTAATTAAAAGAAAACAAGATGTGAAAAAAGAGGTTATCTCAGTTTTGGATAGACTATTGTATTGGTATATCAATATAAATAGAACAACATATTAATAAAATTTCAAAAATGATCATTTAACTTGTAAGTGATTTGGAAAAATTTTGATCATATGTCAAACATCTAAATCACATAGGAAACATGTCAACTAGCTAATAAACACACCCTCTCACTTCTCATATGTATATATAAAGAGTTGCAACTATTTGACTAATATAAGAATAACACTTTTTTACTTTTTCTCGACCACCACTTTTATTGAAATAGTAGGTTGTATTATAAGATAAAAAACTAGAATGTTTCCTTGAAAAATATAAAAAATGAACGGATAGATGGACATATAAAAAACAAGGGTCTTAGATAGCTTGCACAAATAAGTTGTTGGAGTTTGTCTTCAAATTTAACTATAACCAATTTAAAAGAATTAGGATCAAAGAGATATGAAATATGCCTGAATATCTAAAATGAATAGTCAAACCATATATAAATGTATCATAAAAGCTTAATACTACCTAAGCTTCTTTGACATAAGAACTTGATTGTTATGGTCATCAACTATTTTTAGCTCATTTCAAGTTCTTCTTATTGTCTTGTATAAAAGATCTATAATTTTTAATCTCCAGGGATTTTCTTTAATACTTTTAAACTTGAATTTGCATTTTTCAATTAAATTTTTTATTTTAATTTTTGTATCTCGAGTAAGAAAATATCTAATGTATACCCAATCTAATTTTTATACATGTTTAATATATATCTACGAAACTCATAACATTCAAGAACAAGTTAATAATAACAAATATTTTATTATCATCAAAATCACAACCACAAAGGTTACAACAAACCCTTGGGATTAATAACTTAAACTTCCTATATATCCAAGGATTTCTTGCCTAACACTACGAGTATTATTCTTAAAATTTACCTATTTATGCTTCTTCTTATAACTTGGGTTCAAGGTTGTTAAAATCACGATTCTCGTAAAATCGTATATTTTTACGAGTTGATATAGGCTTTACGTGCTAAATCGTTTATGAAACTCGGAATCGGGTAAAATCGGGTCAAAATCAGGTGAAATCGTGTAAAATCGCGATTTCACCATCGATTGAATGAGTTTACCTGCAGGAAATTAAAATACAATTCAATTTGCCAGGTGTCGACCGCCTATTGGCTTTACCAGATCAAATGCAATTCATTATTCACCGAATCAATCAGTCTTCTCTCTTCTCCTCACATTCATTGTTCACGTTCAGAAATCCCTAAATTGAAATCCCAAAATTCAAAATCCTCACTGAGGATTCCTCAGTGACTCAATCTCTTAATCTCTTTCTCTCAGCCAACAATCAACCACCGTCCACCTCCACAACAACCCTCATCCCTCATCTTTTTTATTTTTCCATCATCGACGACCGATGTCGTCCTTTTCAGTAGCCATCGTGAGAACCAGAGTCCACACAACAACAACAACGTCTCTCCAGTCTTCATCAGATAAGTTACTCTGTTTATCTTGTTTCACCTCCTGCAAAAATTCACTGGTTTTCTCTTCTCTGTCTATAACTACCAGTGCCAGGGGTGCTTTTTTTTCCCTGTCCGTTTCTTACTCTGATGTTAATATTAGTTTGATTGGATTAGCAGGCTCCAACTTTGATTGCAATATTGATCTGCATCTACTCAGAACAGAGGTAAGCTTCTTAGTTTCTTACCATGTCTGTTTCTTTACAGTTTAATGATGTTAAAGATTAATATTTTGATTCAAAGTTTCTGTGACTCTGTCAGTCTATCTATTGTTGAGAGTTTGCTTGTAAATTTTAGATTCAAATTTAATCGTGTGTGTGTGTGACTCTGTTTTTTCTTACACTGGATTTGGATGCTGAGTTGTGAATTGTGATGAATGGACTCTGTCAGTCTGTCTATTGTTGAGAGTTTGCTTGCGAATTTTAGATTCAAATTTAATCATGCGTGTGTGTGACTCTGTTTTTTCTTACACTGGATTTGGATGTTGAGTTATGAATTGTGATGAATAGACTCTGTCAGTCTGTCTATTGAATGTTGCTGCTGCTGAGTTGTGAATTGTGATGAATGGATTTTATTGTAATTTAGAATGATCTTTGCTGCTGAGTTATGAATTGTAAATTTGTGATGAATGGATTTTATTGTAATTTAGAATGCTGCTGCTGCTGAGTTGTGAATTGTGAATTTGTGATGAATGGATTTATTGTAATTTAACCGTGATTTGGGTTGTAACTTGTGATGAATGGATTTGGGTTGTAAGTTGTAATTTTGAGTCTTTGCGTGACTGTTTTTATGCTGCCTTTTCTGAGTTGTAAAGGGTTGTAACTTGTAAGTTTGTAACCTGTCATGGATAATAATATAAAAGATGGGTTGTTGGCTGTTATTTTTTTGTAGTGTGTACTAAAATCAAGTTTGTAACCTGTTATAAAATGTTTGGATTGATTACAGGACTGATTTGAATTGATTCTTGAATTGTTGAACTTATGGCATCTAGAAAAAATTCTTCTGGTAATAGGCTTGATGTGGGATGGCAACATGTGATAGATATTGATAAGAATTCTAAAAAAGTTCAGTGCAAGTATTGTCAAAAAATTATTAGTGGGGGTATTTTTCGTTTTAAACAGCATTTGGCTTGCACTCGTAAGGATGTTGAGCCATGTCAGCAAGTACCAGAAAATGTTAAGCAGATGATTTTAGGTGTTTTGGTGAAAAATCTAGAAGCAACTGAAAAGAAAAGAAAGGCCCTTCAATATAGTGTAAATGATGATGATGATGATGATGAAATAAAAGAAATTAGCTCCAAGGACAAAGGAAAGAGAGTAGCTAGTGGGAGTGGAAGTACACAAACAACCCTAAATCAATTGTTAAAAAAAGATATTAGAGAAGAAGCATGTTGATAAATTGCAAGGTTTTTTTACACTAGTGCAATTCCATTTAATTGTGTAAAAAACCCTGAGTTTCTTAAGGCACTTGAATTGGTTGCAAAGCATGGGCCAGGTTTCAAGCCTCCATCCTACTATGATATTAGAGAGAAGTATTTGAAGCAAGAAGTGGATCAAACAATGAATTTGCTTGAGGAGTACAAGCTAGAATGGAAAAAAACTGGTTGTTCAATATTGTCTGATGGATGGACAGATAAAAAAAGACGTTGTATTTGTAACTTTTTGGTTAACAATCCTAAATGGATGCTTTTTTTTTTATCATCGGTGGATACTTCTAATATGTCCAAGACTGCTAATAAGGTATTTGAGATGTTAGATGCCATTATGGAGAGGATTGGGGAGGAAAATGTTGTCCAAGTAGTCATCGATAATGTTGTAAATTATAAGGCAGCGGGACAATTATTGATGGAAAAAGAAAGAGTTTGTTTTGGACACCATGTGCTGCCCATTGTATTGACTTGATATTAGAGGATTTTGAGAAGAAGTTAGAGGTTCATCAAGTAACTATTGCTAAAGGGAGGAGAATCACCTCATATATTTATTCAAGAACTATTCTTATTTCCATGCTAAGGTATTTTACGAAAGGAAGGGATTTGATTAGGCCTGCTGCCACTCGGTTTGCTACTGCATATTTGACTCTGGGATGTTTGAATGATCATAAAATGCAGTTGATGACCATGTTTACTTCCAAACAGTGGAGTTCATGTAGGTTTGCAAGAATAGAAGAAGGGAAAAGAATTCAAAATTGTGTTTTGGGACAGGTTTTGGCATGATGTTACTATATGTATTAAGACAGCGTTTCCTCTAATTAAATTTCTTTGATTAGTTGATTCTGATGAGAAACCGGCTATGAGTTTTATATATAAAGCAATGGATGAAGCAAAAGAGAAGATACAAGTGAATTTTGATTCTGTGAAAAAAAGGTATATATCTTGCTAATTTTTATTTCAAATGTTGTCATTTATTAATTTGAATGTCATATATAAAGTAATGATATTTTTATTGTTTTTTTTATATAGTTATATACCTATATGGAATATTGTTGATGCAAAATGGGAACTTCAACTCCACAGGCCCTTACATGTAGCAGCTTATTATTTGAATCCTCATTATCATTATAATCTCAATTTTAAGGTTAATGCCAACATTAAAATTGGATTATATCAATGCTTAGAAAGGATGGTGCCTAATGCAAATGAAAGGTGCAAAATTGACTTGCAACTTGAATCATTCAAGGATACAAAAGGGTTGTTTGGGATTGAGGCTGCCAAGACAGCTAGAGATAAAAAAAAAAAAAAACTCCACTCAATGGTAGGATTCTTATGGGGATGAATGTCCAGAATTACAAAGGTTTGCAATCCGAGTTCTAAGCTTGACTTGTACTTCATCTGGATGTGAGCGTAACTGGAGTGCATTTGAAATGGTAAGTTTTTTTATTTTTTTATTTTAAATGTTGAAATATTTGATAAAAATCTTATCAATTTGAATTGTTTATTTAGGTTCATACAAAACGAAGAAATCGTTTGCACCGAGAAAAATGAATGACTTGGTATTTGTAATGTGCAATCTGAAATTGAATAATAATCAAGTCAAAAGGCAAGCTGATGATTTTGGTGTAGAAGATGATCTTTCATCTGATGATGATTGGATAATCGAGAGAGAAAAACATTCAAACATTGATTTGCTTGGTACTATTGATAGTGCAACACAAAGACAAAATGGTAATGAAGATGAAAGTGATGAAGAAGAAATTCCTAATGATGCTGAAATGGAGAGTCATGGTACTGAAGATGATTTGGAGATTCAAATTGATGATATTGGTGTTGGTACTAGTAGCAGCACTAATGCTCATAATATTGGTGTTGGTACTAGTAGTGACACTAATAATCCTCTTGATGCTAATAATATTGATGAATGTCTGAGGAATAATGAGGAAAATGAAGGTAATGAAGCTGGTTTTAGTTTACATGACACACTAGCAGATTATTTGTTTTAAATTTGTTAATTATTAGTTAATGAAAAGTTATTTAAATTATGTATGAATTTTTATTTGAACCATGTATTTTAAGGTGCTTGAACTATGTATGGATTTTTATTTGAAGCATGTATTTTAAGGTGCTTGAACTATGTATGGATTTTTATTTAAAGCATGTATTTTAAGGTGCTATGAATTTTTATTTGAAGCATGAATTTTTTTGATATATTTTAAAATTCCTTACGATTTTATGATTTTACGATCCGAGTTTATTTAGTACTTTCCGTGCCGTGTCAAAATCGCGATTTTAACAACCTTGCTTGGGTTAAACTTTCTCTTCTAATATCTTGAAAATAAAGCTTTATTAACACTTGAATATAAAGCACCTTAAAAAATAATATCATTTCATTTGAAAAGCTTCTTGATCGAGAGAGCATACTCTTTAACTCTTTAATTGAGGTCAATCTACTCATTCTTGAACTAAAATTGAGTAAGAATTCTTTTTACAAACCTCAAATTAAAATATTGCCATAAATTATCATCATTAAATATTTTTAGCATGACCCAACTATATAGTTTTAGAATATATATATATATATATATATATATATATATATATATATATATATATATTCTTGACCTTGAGAAAATATTGAGAAATATCAATTAAAGTGTGGCCTCACTCTTCTTTATCAAGAGCGTCTTTAGTTTCTACAACATCTTTTGGTGAATCAAGATTGTACATAATCTCAATAAAATATTTTTTAATTAAGGCATGAAAATCAAACAACATATTGCCACACTTTATCTTTCTTTTCTTCTCATCATCTGGATTTTTTGGCATATCTTTTTTTTGGATTCGAGGAAACCCCACCCTCCGGAAAGCGCACTTTATGGGCCCAGGTGAGTGAGTAAAACCCCCCGGCTGTCCCAGGCTCTTACAAGAGGTGCACGCCCGACTCGAACTCGAGACCTGCTGTGCAGATCTCAAGCCCTTTGCCACCACGCTACGCCCCTTGGGGACTTTTTTGGCATATCCTTCAAGACTTTTATATCATTTCCAACAACCATCTCTCGTAAGTCCTGATCTTGAATGTACTTATATACATAACCTTTGATATTGATAATTGGAGCAATTAAGCTTTTGTATACCTAATTGATTCAAACCACCACTAGAGTCCATATTTAATGAAACAAACAACCTTTTACAAATTATTGTTTTTCTCTACTTGATCAAAATCAAGACTGTGCCAAACTACTTAGCTCCTCTACTAAGTTGAAACAAATAAAGAAATATGAGAAACTTGCAATTATAAATAGATTTACTAGATTATGAGAAAATCATAAATATTTCTTTCCATAAGAAAACAAATATAAAATGACAAAGTAAGAACAACATTTTTATTATAGTTAATGAACACGCTAAAACACAATAATGAAAAATATTTTTTGCCATGGAAAGCAAATACAAAATGCATATGTGTGTGTAAAAAAGATTTGTGAATAATATTAGGATTTGTTGCCTATTATTTTTTTTATTGATATTAAAGATGTAATCACAAAGGTTATCTGAGTATTAAATGCGTACTTGAGGCATCTGACTCGTATTATTTGTGATCTTTTCTTATGATATCCATTAGATAACCTTAGTTAAGCTACAAATATTTATTAATCATATCTTCTAGCCTATCAGTACCTATAATATCTCATTCTCCATCTTTTTTATCATAATCTTCATCGTCTTTGTCCTTAAAAGCTAGTTCAGTCTTTAAGCTGAATTATTTGTATGAAATTTCTCACTTACATGAAGATTCAATAATTTCTGTTACAGACATCCCTTTTGTAAACTCTTACAAAATCCATGAGAAAGATAATTATACTTTTCTCTAAGAAAAAGACCTTTAAGACTTTGTTAAAACTCAAATCTCTTCATGTGAAGGAATTTGTACAAGCTTCTAGATTTGATCAATAATTAATCTCATATTCAACCGCAAAACACCTTATCACCTTTTATTTCCCACACGAGTTAATTTCTCAATGGTTATCTCAAGGATATACTCATGTCCATATAAGAGTCATTCGTCTATCTCTTATTTTTCATGGTCGGAAAGGACTTCCTACAGTTACCAGACTAGCAACGTTTGATTCTCACTTTGTACGATACTAGTAAGAATGTATAGCAACTCTCCAAACAACACTAAATATAGGAACGATATTCTTGACAACCCTTCTTAATTTTTGCATTCCTTCTGTAGGTCCAAGTTTAGTTGAAGCTCTTAAAGCACATGTATAGATCATAGGTGCTCATATGATATTCAATGCCTATTTTGCCACTTTCTATGCTTAACTTGCTTACAAAGTCCAAACTCATGCGTTAGGCTTGTCTACTCCCTTTCTAATAAGGGATTCTTTCTTGTTAGTCATTGAAACTAGATAAACTCTAACTTACTCCTTTATTCCTGAATAGTTCAATATATATGAGCTCACTCAAATATTGCTAGACTTTTGGGTAAAGTTCAACCTCCATAAAACTCTAACCTTATTTTCATCACCAAAAAAGATGGATCAATCTAAATCTATTTCATGTTATGCCTAAAGAAAGATGATATCACCCTAGATCACAACTCAAGTCTTGTGAAGAGAGCAATTAACAAAGTAGGCCTATTAATTATCCATGCCCACCCCCCATCCCACATTTTTCTTAATCTCTTTGCCTTGTGTAGAGAAAAGGCTAGAGTTTTTTTTTTATTAAGGAATGATCTAGAGAAAAACCAATATGGGTTTTGATCGAGGGATTTTAAAAAGCTAGAATCTCGGCTGAATATCTAGGATTGAAAAGCTAAAATTAAGGGATTGTGATTCTTAACTTAATTGCATGATTTAATTGGACTCAATTGAATCAATTTGGACAAAATCAATGAATCAATTAGACTAAATTGAATCAAATGGATTGATTTGAAAAGAACAATTTAGGACAAAGATTTAATATAATCCTAGAATATTTCCTCTTTTTCATTACAACCCCTGTATTTTTAATTCTTCATTTTTAAGTCAAATCGATTCCTAATTTTAATTTTCTTTTTCAATTAAGCCTTCAATTGATTTCTAACTTGACTACTTATTTTAAACTCATTCTTAAACATCTAATTTCTTTTAATTTCTTCAAATTAAATCAAATGAAGCCTTTTTCTCAATTTCCTTTTTAATTCAACCCTCAATTATAACTCAAGATTTTTCAAACTCAATTTTTGCCTGTAATACTCAATTAAGGGTCCGATTTCAACCCCAACTATGAATTATTTTATTTTTTATCTTATTTTTTTATAATTATTTCTAACCACACAAATACTAGGAAGTGTAATTGATTGCACCCTTTATAGTCATGGTTAAATAAGTATTTCATGTTTTGCTGCGTTGGTTAGAGTAATATTAAACGTAGCTCACTTGTCGATGATAACCTTTTTTTATTTTGGAAAAAGCATGCCTAGATGGGTCTAGTAGCGTATCTTTTAGGCAAACGATAATATTCTTGTAGCCTTTTTTTATATTTAATAATATAAAACTCTTTAACTTAAATAATATTAATTCATGAACAAAAATAAAATATCAATTTATCTTAAAAAAAAAACTGATCAAAAGGCATCCTCTATTGGTGCACTCACTTTAGCTTTAATTCCACGATTCCAAAAAGCTACAATCGAGTATGCTGCCGTTAGATTTATGTGTGTTGGAAATTGTAATTTTCTCTCACTTCTGTTATGTGCTTCCTTGTTCTAGTAAAATAAAATATTATTTTAATAATAAAAATGAATTAATGTCGTAGACTGCAATTCCAGTAAAGAAGTACAAATATATACACGCCCACAGTTTATAACTTCACACGTACGACATTATTATTAGTATATTTCACTTTTAAAAAGGTTAAATAAAAATAATTAATGTAGTTAAATAAAATGATACTAACTTTCACTTTATGGAGGAGAATAGATGTTTAATGGTAAAAGTTTGGGATTAAAAAATTTGTTTTTTTTGGTAATTTTAAATTTGAGCCCTATGGTTATTAATACGATGGTCACTGGAGGCTTACATGGTCATTAATTTTAAGGTTCGTAAAATTAATCAAGATACACGCAAACTGATCTAGATATCTATATTAATAATAATAAAATATTATACAAAAAAGAAGTGAAGAAAGTTCAGTACGTTCTGGTAATATAATCAGATTATGACGAAATTTGGTAAGGCCACTTTTCGCAGGCCAATAATAATTTATTGAAGCGTGATAGCAACATATTAATTATTAATTATAGAAGAATTGTGTTATACGTGTCTTTGAACACATTGCAATATATATTAATATCACTTCACAGAAGAGTTCTGTTGTGAAAATAAATTTTATGATGAGATGATTGTTGATCATCATATCCCCGACTATCTGCTACATTTTTCAGTAATTATTAAAGTCTACCTCCCGTTAGAATACCCATCAAAAGACATTTTATAAAATTATTATAATTATAATATTTTTATTATATCAAAATATTATTACTAACAATTCCTTATCAATATTCTATTAGAACTAAATATTAATTAGAATTGTTAAGATCGATACAAATTATATTCCTTCTTTTATGAAAAAAAATAATTGCTCTCATAAATTGAGGTATAAGAGATAATTAGAACAAATATACATGTGCTTGTCAGATGAAATATATACTGAATTGACACTCAAGAGGATTTCATATGGAAAGATCATCTATGTCTATGGAAAGATTTAAGTTATATTTGTATAAGTGATCCTTAGACTTGAAATCATTAAGTTATCTTATATATGAAGTATTATGTTTTGATCATGATCACACATTGTTCTAATCATGGATAACAAACAGGCAGTTATCAGGTATAACATGAACTATATGAAGATATTTAACTCATCAAGAGAGGATTCTTCACTCTATGTAAATTAATGAAAGTATTTCATATATTCTCAAATAGTATTGATTGTGAAATTCTTGGCTATGATGGAGTGAGATTTAAAAAGAGTTTCAAATTTTATTCAAATAATCAATGACTATAGTGTTGAAAACAAAAATGATTTAAAAAAGCACACATACTTTGTGTTATAATGTCTAAATCAAAACATTCTTTATGAAAAAATAATAATTACATTAAGAAAATGATCGCCGAAAGGTTAAGCACTTATGACTTTTCTAATATTTGGAGGATCATAACAAGTTGCTAGATATTGTACTTAATTTTCAAAAATAAATCAATTAATTATTGAATTGATAATAAATTAAATTGTTTATTATTTAATTCTATTTTATTTAGGATTATGATTTATATTTAGACTAACTTATTAAAGAACATAATGGGTCACATACATAAGAACATAATGAGTCACATACATAAGAACCATTGGTCAGAAATTAAAATATGATGATTAATCAAGTGTAACTTAATTGTAAATAAAATTTTGAAATCGAGGACTATAATGTAATTAATACATGGAATTATAATTCTAGACTTAGAAAAAATCAAGTTGGGCAAATTGTTATTTTGTCATTTATAGGATTTTTAGATTTCCCTATAAATAGAATATTATATCTTTTATTTTATGAGCATTACATGACAGTAAAATAGTATAGTGCAAAAACATCTAAACACAAAAAAAAGAGCACTCAAAGGTATAACAATTTGTTTCTTCTAAAAGAATTTAGAAGATTTCTCACTAGTAGTTCGTGTGGATTACCGTTAAAAGTCGAATACTTTGATGACTTGTGGTTTGCGACAATCCAATCTTGAAACAATTATTTAAAGTAAAAAAAATATTTGATCTTCAAGTATTCTTCATATAAATCATAAATAACTTTAGAACTGTCTAACAAGAACATTAGGACTCCCAAAAAAATTTAAATTTATCGTATCTGTTGTGTTTATTCATTTTGGAAAAGCTAATATTCTCATCGTTGGTATACTTTGCTAGTACTAGAAAATTGTAACAAAAGCTAAATGGTGTGGAGTTTTTTGTTCACTCTTTTACTGTTTACCAAGACATAGGTTACTATGAATTGGAGCAGTGTAATGAAGTGGTTGTCCTTGTTAAAAAAACTTGTTAGGCATGTAGTTGGGGGTGGGGTTGTTTTTTCCATAAGATATATTTGATATTGAAAGAATGGTTGGGGATAGAATGATCCATTCAGGTTTTTTGGGCCCTGGCGTTGGAGAATGGCATGACTGCCAGACCCTAGGAGACCTACGCGACCCGCTCACTTGGGTCTGTAGACATTAAAATAGTTTATTTTTTTATGTTTATGAATTTATTATTCCTTCAATAAAATTCTATTTTATAGTTGTTACTAATATAGTTTTTTTTCAAAAGTATTTTTTATTTCAAAATATATTAAAATATTTTTTTTAAAATTTATTTTTAATATTAATACATTAAAATAATTTAAAAATATAAAAAAATAATTTAAAGCAAAGAAAAAAAATTAAAATTTTTTTCAATTTTTTTTTTGAAATACAATAAAAAAACATACTATAGTAATCTTGTTTTTTTTTTATAAATCTATATATTAAAAAAATAATTTATAAACTATCATTATTAATAAAATCAAGGAAATAACACAACTTGATATTGCAACCAAGTTGTGCTAATTCGATTGAAGCCTTTTAAAAATTTTAAGACATCACATCCCTTGACATTTAATTATTATTAATATTATTAATAAATTTTTTAAAAAAGTATTATTATTATTGAAAAAAAAACTATATATTTGATTTGAAGAGTAAAACTATTATTCCTATTATTATTAAAGAAGAAAAACCATAAATTTCATTTGAAGGAATTAAAAACTATAAGAATCTAAATCAGACAAATTTGATATTATTATTAATATTATAAATATTATTATTTTGATTATTATTACGGGAGACAGACCCAAGTAAGTTGGGTTTGGCAGGGGCACCAGACCCAACTGTCTTGGGTTTGAGATGGTTGCCAGACCCAAGTCTCTTAGGTTGGGTTTGACAAGCCGCTAGACTCAAGGCTCTTGGGTCTAACAGCCCCAAGTCTCTTTTAAAAATATTTTTTAAAAAATATAAATATTTGTTTTACATTTTAAAAAAATATTGTTATTGACTCATCGCGGAGTACGGGCCAATACACTAGTATCAATATAAATCACATGGTTGGAGTTAGATTTAATTATTTTTTATATTGTTTTTACTATTTTATTCAAATTTGGATATCAGTATTGAGTACAAGTATTAATTAGTAATAGTAAAGTGTCCTCAACTAAAAATTGCTTATTTTTTTATTAGAAAAATATAAGGAGATTTTGATATTATTTTGGAATTAAAAAATATTTATTTATAGTTTTTTTTAAAATATCTATATATTAATTATATTTGGTTTGCTAGAGTGGACAAGTTAGTGAAAATAGAAATAAACTAGACTCAAGTAAATGAGAATGAACTCTACTACAATGAACAATACATATTCTTTTCTTGTGTTTAGTGCACACTATTATGAAATGAATTTTTTATAAAATTTTATTTTTTATTATAGATGTTTTCAACAATTTATTTTAATTCTTATATTTTATTTTTATGACATTTTGGTTCTTATTAGAGAGTTTTTGGTCTTTTAGATTTTATAGTATGTATAATTTCATCTCTAAATTCAAAAAAATGAAATTAAGTCCCTATATATAAATATTTATTTTAATAAAATTGATCAAATTTTAGTATATTAAATTTAAAAATAAATAATAAAAATTAAAAAATACTTCACAACTTGTTTCGTGATATTTTGTAATATCTTGCCTAACATATCAAACACAAAATGTATATGAAGGAGATTTAAAAAAAAACAAATTGAATTTTAAGAATATAAAAATAAATTATTAATTAAAATATAAAATTAACTAAAGTGTTTCTATTTATGTAATTTAGTTATAAAAAAATAAAATAAATTTGATCCAAGTAATGAATAAAAATGCATTTAACTCTAGATTTTTAGGCCATAAAACAGAAACAAGTTGCAAAACAAAGGTGCACGTTTTCCATTTCGAATGATGGCATTTGATAGCAGTAGATTTGAGTGTTATGCAGCTTGGCCGAATGACAAAAGGCGTTTGAATTTCCATTTGGCCTTTTGTCATCCACTTCGTAAAAAAACATTTGTATCTTTTGATAAGATTACAACTCACACATGGATTCAATTTATATGATTTTATTCTCTCTCTCTCTCTCTCTCTCTCTACCCTTTTCTTCTGTACTGTTTAACTAAAGATGGTTTTTTCTTAAAAAAAAACAATTAGCACGGTTTAAAGAATTTTAGCAAAATAAAAAAAATTATCTTTTTTAGTAAAATAGTTAGTTTGATATATGTCACGATTAAAAAATTATAATGTAATAATCTGACCCAACCTGTCAAATATTGTCCACTTTGAGCCTTACCGCCCTCACAGATTTGTTCTTGGTGACCATGTATGGCCCCAAAATGCATTTGACAAGTCAGCAACCAGCACTACTAATAAGGTCAGCCATCAAATCATCACCCGTCGATGTGGGATATTACATATAATATTTTAAAATATCATAAATAAAAACATAGTATTTAAAAAAATTTATTAAATGGGCTCGAACGAATTACAATGAGGAGAGATGAGAGAGGGGGGAAAAATGATCCTAAAGGCACATCGAGACTCCAATTACTACAACACGAGTACCATCACAAAGATCTCAACAAGACAAATTAAATGACATCAAGCTCACTCCGATCACTGTTGTTGACATTTTTTTATGACACGGATCAATCCATAACGCAACTTACAACCCTAAAAGATCCATCAAAAGTGTCAATTGGAGCAACACTACATCAAGTTACGGAGTACCATCTATGTACAAGAGGGGCCTGATCCATCTACATCATAGGTCTGATTATTTCAGAATGGTGGGTTGTCTAAATGGAGCATCTGAAAGCCTTGATTAATTAAGTGTTTCCATGTATTTTATTATTCTCATATAAGTTTAGGAGGCCTTAGTATATGTGGAAACATTTATGGCAGCAAAGAAGTTCATATTGGATAAGTTCGATAACTTAGCATTTCTTACTAATATGAAAATAAAGTTAACAAAAAGTCCATGTCCTACAAGAAAACTAAGGGGCAACATCAAACTTATTTGGAAAGCTTTCCTTCTCATTCAAAGACATTAAAGGTGGTTTTGAGTTTATTTTTTCTAATATATAGTTTTATGTTAAAAAACATAACTTGCAATTTAACTGTTGGATTGAGCTGAAATTTTTGTGTGTGTGAGCAAAACTCGTACCTTTTGATCTTCATTGAATTGTCTTGACTTATCATAGAATAACTTTCTTTGTGACATCTTTCTTATACTTCTCATTCATGATTCTCTATAATTGTGGGGCGGGGGTTTCATTCCAATAGTTTTCTTGTTTTGGCTTAGACAATTGTTATGTTGAGCTTTTATCAACCAAATTTGATTTTAGCTTTCTTAGGTTTGTTCTTTCTTGCATGTGAGTTCTAGGTTCTTACCCTTCAGGTTCCCAAGCAATAAAATCAAATTATATCAATTTATCTTTAAGTTTCCATGTTATTTTCATTATTTTTGTTATTTCTTAAATGTAATATGTGGCAAGTAGTATATATAAAAAATCCTTTGATTTTGTTACTGTCAAGATCATAAGTGTAAAAAAAAAAAAAAAGATCAAATCACAAATGTTATAAATTATATTGAAAATTAAAATTGTCAAAAGATTAAATTTGGAAACTAAGAGATATACACCTACAATATGATATTCTTTGGGGGGGTGGTTTCTTAGTATAAAATCTTGATTTTAGGTTTATTTGGACATACTTTGGTTTGGGTTATTCTAAAATTGCAAAATAAATCATATTTGGTCAGTTTGCATCAACAAAATTTTGCTTTATTTGCTACTGTCATATTCAGTATTCTAAAGATAATTTTGGGTTAATTAAGTCATATTACATTAGTTTTCTTGCTTACGCATTTATTTTTGTGTCTTCATATTATATTCATATATGATTCGTAATCTTTAGTGTTTTATATTTGCAATTCATTTTCTTTATAGTTTTTGGTTATTTTTTGCTTATTAAGTCTAAAATACTAAGGATTTCTTTAGTATGTTATTGCTCTTTGGTTGTTTGAGATTAGTTCTTTAAAGAGATGAAAAGGTGACTACGAGAGGTAAAAGGCGAAAAGTTGAGCATATTATCATAAAAAACATATTTGAGTGAAACATGAGAGAAGTGCATCTATTTGTGTGTAAACACATGAGGGAGTGAGTGAGAACATATTTTTCTTGCTACTAACATGATTTTTTAGATTTTATCAATGTCTACCAAAAGTGATTCATCACCGCTAAAGGAGAGAGATAATCAGGCTTATGCAACAACAATGAGAGACAATAAATTTAAAGTTTAGAGATGTTTTGGATATATTAAAAAGACATAAGATCGAAATAATTGGTTTATAAGAAGGGATAGACCATAGGAGTCATGAGGTTAAAAGGTCAAAGAGATGCATTACTCCACCTATTGATTAGTTTACTAATGAGAATATAGATGAGGGAGTAAAGGGTTATGATCATGTGTTAGTTGGTTATAAAGATAGATTTTGACACCCTAACCAAGGGTTGATGGTTTTTTTTGTTAGGGTGATCAATTCAGCCATAGGGGTGAGATTCAAGATTTTAGGCATCGTGATGGTTTAGATATAAACTTGGAAGTATTAAGATGAAAATTCTAGCATTTCAAGGTAGAAATGATCTTGAAACTTATTTAAAGTGAGAGAAGAAGGTTGAGTTGATTTTTTATTGTCATAATTATTTAGATGAGAAAAAAATAAGACTTGTTGTCATCTAATTTACTAACTATGATATAATTTGGTGGGATCATCTTATTTTAGGTAGGAGGAGAAACTATGGAGAACCTGTAAATACTTAAGAGGAGATGAAAGCAATCATGAGAAAGAGATTTATTTCGAGACACTATTGGTAGAAGTTATATTAGAGGTTACAAAGTTTGACTCAGGGCTAATAAAGTGAAGCATAGGAAAGCTACAATGACAAGATTTTTAAATGGACTGAATCGAGATATTGCCAGTATTATTGAATAACAACATTATGTTGAGTTAGAAGATGTGGTTCACAAGAAGGTAGAAAGGCAACTAAAATATAAAGGTAGCACACGACAAGTAGGTTATTCAGGTTTTTTTTCATCATAAAGGCCGAATTATAAGAGAGAGAGGATCGCCTAACCAAAACCTAGTGTTAACACAAAAGCTAAACCTTCTAAAGTTAAAAAGGAAGCCACTACTAAATCTAATGGTAGAACTAAAAATTAACCTACTTGTAATCATGATATTAAGTGTTTCAGGTATATGGAAGTTTGATATATAGCCTTACAATGTCCAAACAAGCTAATCATGATTTTGTAAGATCACAGAGAGATCAAATCCAAAAGTGATAGAATTGAAAATAATGAGATGCCATCAATTGAAGATTGTAATGATAGGGATGTAGAGTATCTGGTTGAGAGTGAATCATGAGTAACTCAGCATGCATTTAATATTCAAATCAAGAAAAATCATGTGTAGCAACAAAGGAAAAATATCTTCCATATGAGATGTCATATCAATAACAAGATATGTACTATAATTATAGACAATGAGAGTTATTCTAATGTTGTTAGTACTATACTTGTCAAAAAATTAAATTGGACTATTAAACTTCATAAACCTTATAGGGTTCAATGGTTGAATGAATATGGTGAAGTAAATGTTACAACAAAAGGTATTAGTATCATTTTTAACCGGGAAGTATTCTGATAAGGTTTTGCGTGATGTGGTTTTTATGCATGTGAGACACTTATTATTAGGGCTTTCGTGGTAGTTCAATATGAAGGCAATACATGATGGTTTATGAATAGGTATACTTTTGCAAAAGATGGAAAATCCATCATACTTGTACTATTATCACTAAAATAGGTATACGAAGACAAATTAAAGTTAAAAAGAGGAAGTGAGGCCAAGGGAGTGAAAATACAAATAAGGCCAATGAGAAAAAAATATGAGAGCCATAAGGAGAGAAAAATGATTTATTTGACCAAGAAAGTAAAAGAAATAATTTTGGACAAGAGTGAAGGTGAATACGAGAAAAGAAGAAAGAAACGGTTAGAAAGAAGAAAGTGTGGAAAAATAAAAAATATCTAAGTTTTTATGCAAATGAGAGTGAGATCAAAAGTGATTTTTATTCTAACAAGCCGATAATTATACTTTAATACTAATAGACTTATTTTAACACTAACAAACTTGATTCTTGTCTTCCTAGTATGATTGTTTCTTTATTGATGTAGTGGGAAAATGTGTTCGCTGGTGAGATTCCTAGTGGCTTGTCATCGATAAAGAGAATCGAACATCAGATTGATCTTGAGCTTGGTACTATGATTCCTAACCAACTAGCCTACCGAATTAATCACGAGGAGACAAAGAAATTTTAAAGGCAAGCAGAGGAGTTGATGTCAAAGAGATATATAAGAGAAAACATGAATCCATATGTTGTTCTGGTACTACTTGTGCTTAAAAAAATAGAATTTGAAGGATGTGCGTTGATTATCACGATGTCAATAATATTATAGTAAAGTATAAACATCTCATCCGTACACTTGATGATATGTTAGATGAATTGTATGGTTTTTGTGCGTTTTTAAAAATTAATTTGAAAAATAAATATCATCACATTAGAATGAAAAAGAATGGTGAATGAAAAACTAGTTTTAAGACTAAATATGATTTGTATGAATGAGTTATGGGCCTTTTAGTCTTACTAATGTACTTATTACCTTCAAGAGATTGGTAACTCATGTGTTGCGTACATTCATAGGCAAACTCATAGTTGTTTATTTTAATGATATTCTGATCTATAATAAAAGTTTGGATGAGCATGTTAAACATTTAAGTAATGTGCTTGATTTTTGAATAAATAATCATTATATGCTAATCTAATAAATATACTTTTTGTATGGAAAAATTATGTTTATTGGTTATGTTTTTAGGGTAAAAGGTATCGAAATAGACGACGAAAAGGATAAGGCTATCCAAGAATGACTTACACCTAAATTGATCACTAAGGTAAAAGTTTTTATGGTTTGATTAGTTTTTATAGATAATTTTTTAAAGACTTTAATACTTTAACCGCACTTTTAACCGAAATTATTAAATAGTCAGTAGGTATTAAATGGAGCATTGAACAAGATAATGCATTTAAACTTCTTAAAGAAAATCTTTGTTCAACACCTTTATCAGTTTTACCTGACTTTATAAGAACTTCTAAGATTGAATGTGATGCTTTAAAAATATATATTAGAGCTATTATAATGTAGGAGAAATGACTTATTGTCTATTTTAGCAAAAAGCTCAATGGTATAACATTGAATTACACTATTTACGATAATGAGCTATGCATTATAATGAGAACTTTATAGACTTGACAACATTATTTGTGGTTGAAAGAATCTATAATTCATTGGAATCATGAATCATTGTAAAATCTAATCTAAAAAAGACAATGTAAATTGAATAAATGAAATGCCAAGTAGGTAGAATTCATTAAAATGTTTCCATATGTGATTAAATTCAAGCAAGGTAATGAAAATATAATGGCTAATACACTATCAAAAATATATGTTCTTCTTTATGTTATGAATGCAAATTATTAGGATTTGAATATATAAAAGAATTATATGTCAATGATAGTGATTTTACTGTTGTGCATGTTCCTTGTGAAAAGTCAACGTTTG
Organism: Populus x sibirica; assembly: GCA_019202695.1. Taxonomy (NCBI): domain Eukaryota; kingdom Viridiplantae; phylum Streptophyta; class Magnoliopsida; order Malpighiales; family Salicaceae; genus Populus; species Populus x sibirica. Next base: position 1,253,613 of record JAGMVL010000318.1, read on the forward strand.
GAAAGTTTTATAGACTTGATTGTTACTTGTTTAAATATAATAAATTATGTGTGCTTCATAGTTCTATGCGTGAATTGCTTGTTTGTAAAACTCATGAGGACGGTTTAATGAGCATTTTAGTTTCATCAAGACTTTAAATGTGTTGTATGAACATTTTTATTGCTCTAAAATGAAAAAGGATGTGCAAATAATCTATAATATATGTATTATATATAAATAAATTAAGTCTAAAGTCTTACCATATGGTTTGTATACTCTTTTGCTTGTATTTGAAGAACCCTAAGTTGATATTTTTATGACCTTTATCTTAGATTTACCTAGGTCAAAAAGAACTTTTTCAGAAGATTTCAGAGGTCTTATTTTATTTATGGTCAAAACTTCATAGCGGTCAGATTATAGGAAGGCTTTGTAATAAGGTCCAGAAGCTATTATGTAAGGATTGTATTAGTTTCCTAGTTGATTTATGATTTTTTTTCATATTTTATATAAAAAATTTTTTTTGTTATTTTTCTAGCATTGTTTAGGACTTTTTTACCTATTATAAATTGAATTATTTGGCTTGTGATTAGTGTTTTTTTTTACAAACTTTAATATCATAATAATATTTATTTGTGTGTGAGCAAAACTCATACTTTTTAGTTCTTTATTGAATTGTCTTGACTTATTAAAGAATGATTATCTTCGTGACGACTTCATTTCTATTGATACTAGTGGTGTCGTAATCGAAGCTTGGTGTGCCTTCGAGTTGTCTTTCTTTCTATTTTTTTTTTATCTTTCCTCGTTATAATTCGTGACAATCAATTTAACAATTTCTATCAAATATTGCATTTTTAATTAGCAACATCTTAAAATATCTAGTTTTCTACTCATGACATGTATCGAATTATGATATTTTATAAAAAAAAATTTATAGTTATTAAACTCGATTCGGGGGTTGACTCAGCTAAGGAGTTGAGTTTCGAGTCATACGGGTTGACCCAGGTCAACTCGGGAAAATAAAAAAAATATGCTTGAGATTTTGATATCTCACATGAAAAAGTTTTGAAACAATGCATGTGAATGTAGGTTGTAAAATAAAAATGCAAGATATGAAGTGTAATATAGTTGTCCATGTGTGTAGATGTAGGCTATATAGAGCTATTCCATATTGAAAAATTAAGAAATAATCCATATGAATATAGACTATAAAAAAAAAGTGAGGCATGAAATGTAGTATAGTTGCCATACATAAAAAAAAAAATTAAGAAATAATTCATGTAAATATAGGCTATATATAATTATCTTACATCGAAAAATTATAAAATAATCTATATGAACGCAGACTATAAAAAAATATAAGAATAAGTATTCATAAATTAATTTTATATTTTTTTAGATATATTAAAAAAATAAAAATATTAAAAAAATGAGATATCACTCTCGTTATTCCGAGTCATATCCGAATACCATGTCAATGCCCACCAAATGAATCCATGTTTCATAACTATAGTGTTATTTGATAAGAGAAGATATTAAAACTTCGCTTTCCCCTTACGCCACCCACCTTCGTCTTCCAAAAAAATCCAATTTACACGATTGCTTACGTGTCATCTCCACGCTCCTAAAGCAGACACCCATTTCCTTCCCGTTCGTCACCTTTTAAATTTTGGGAAAATAACATATTTATCCTCTACCAGTCATTCAATTTTCAATTAGGTTCCTAAACAAAAACAATTCTCAATTGGGTCTTCCATCTATTGGATAATCATAACCGAATCAGAACTTTCCTTTGGAAATAAGACCTATTTATCCGAGAAAGAACTAAGAAGCCTTTTCGTTTTTTCATGATTCATAATGGCTTTGTAATTTGGGTAATCCTTGTAAGATGAGGGATCTACTTGGATATTTTCTTTACTTGAGGTCCCTAGCTGAGAAATAACAGGTAATTGAGCGACAAATGTGTACTTTACCCCTAATTTTTCTATTCTATTTAGAAGCACCAATTCTTCGACTCACTCTCCACTACCATCCTGCTCCCCCCCCCCCCCCCCCCCTCGTCTCTAATGGAGCTTCTAATCCTCTCAATCTTCACTTTCTTTTTCCTCTCACGTGCTGAGTTGCCCGGCACATGGGATCTCCTAGTCCCTAACGCAGGCATATCCTCCATGCACACAGCAGTTACCCGCTTCAACACTGTAGTCCTTCTAGACCGGACCAACACCGGCCCATCTCGTAAAATGCTACGAAAAGGCCACTGTCGTCTCGACCCCCACGACGCCGTTCTCAAGCGCGATTGCTATGCCCACTCCGTTCTCTTCGATCTCCAAACCAATCAAATCCGTCCACTCATGATCCTCACTGACACCTGGTGCTCATCAGGTCAGTTTCTCCATGATGGAACTCTCTTGCAAACAGGTGGTGATCTGGACGGGTTCAAGAAGATCCGAAAGTTCGACCCGTGTGACATTAACGGGTCTTGCGATTGGGTCGAGCTTGATGACGTGGAATTGAGCGAGGGGAGGTGGTATGCTAGTAACCAGATACTGCCCGACGGGTCGGTGATTATAATTGGTGGTAGAGGAGCTAATACTGTGGAGTACTATCCGCCTCGAAACGGTGCCGTGCTGTTTCCATTTCTTGCTGACGTGGAAGATAAGCAGATGGACAATTTATACCCTTACGTCCATCTCCTCCCCAACAGTAAATTATTTGTGTTTGCTAATAATAAAGCGGTTTTATTTGATCACGAGACTAATAAAGTTGTGAAAGGATTCCCACCGTTGGATGGGGGCCCAAGGAATTACCCATCCGCTGGATCATCAGTTATGTTGGCATTGGAGGGTGACTATTCGACGGCTGTGATTGTTATTTGTGGGGGCGCCCAGTATGGCGCTTTCATTGAGAGGAGCACCGACACCCCGGCGCACGGTAGTTGTGGGCGTATTGTAGCTACATCACCCGACCCGATTTGGGAAATGGAGGACATGCCATTCGGGCGGATCATGGGTGATATGGTAATGTTACCCACCGGTGATGCTCTAGTCATTAACGGAGCTCAAGCTGGGACCCAAGGGTTTGAGATGGCATCGAACCCGTGTTTGTATCCACTTCTATACAGACCGGGCCAACCCGTTGGGTTACGGTTCATGACATTGAATCCGGGAACTGTACCCAGATTGTACCATTCAACAGCTAACCTTTTACCAGATGGGCGTGTGTTGGTAGCAGGGAGTAACCCGCATTTTTTCTACAAATTCGAAGCTGAATTCCCGACTGAATTACGGATTGAAGCGTTTTCACCCGAATATTTGTCACCGGATCGGGCAAACCTTCGACCCGTAATAGAGGAAATACCCGATACAGTGCGTTTTGGGGAGGCTTTTGATGTGTTTGTGTCCGTTACGTTGCCTGTGGTGGGGCTTATAGAAGTAAATTTTGCAAGTGCACCCTTTGCAACGCATTCCTTTTCACAAGGACAAAGATTGGTTAAATTGACGATTACACCCTCAGTTCCGGACAGCGGCAACCGGTACAAGATTGGGTGCAATGCGCCCCCTAATGGGGCGGTGGCTCCGCCAGGTTATTACATGGTTTTCGCAGTCAATCAGGGTGTGCCAAGTGTTGCACGGTGGGTGCATTTGGTGGCTTAATTGGCCGTGTGTTTTTATTTTTAATCTTTGCTTATTTTAATTTATTTCTGGGCCAATTAGAATGCTGTGATTGTTGTTGATACACTGAAAAGAGGGTATACCGTGAAGAAATTCCAAGAAAGAACAGGGGAGGTGTAATTATTGTTGGTTGCTAGTGTATTATGCAAAAATTGTCGACACTTCTTCAATAAACGAAGATTCCTTTTGGGACCCCTTCAATTTGTATTATCCTTTGTGAGGAACCTGGCTAAATTCAGCTGTCAAGACCCAGCGGGATTCCCGTTTATGAACACACAGACAATGCTTTGAAATTGAGAGGGACCTAGCTGGATTCAATTATTTGATTGCCCTCGAGGCCTATCCTTTTGCTTATCTCCTTCTATGAATAAGGTTCTCAAAAAACACGTTTTTGAGACGAGTTTTTGTAAAAATCAAAACCTATATAAAATTCAATATTTATATCACGTGGCCATTTCACATATTTTTTCCCCTAAATATAATGGTTGACATGACGAGAAAAATGTAATAATTACTCGGGTTTTAAAAATAAATCGTTAAAATAATAAAAACACAAGTAAAATGCAATATTTATATCATGTTGTCATTAGACACAAGCAAGCATGCTACTAGATGATTTTTTTTTCTAAATACAATATATTATAATCCTTTCAAACAAGATTTTTAAAACAAAACTATAATTAATTCAAACAAGATTGTTAGGGCATAATCTGCATTGAACAAGTACGATTTCACAACAAACAACCATCCATTACCCCCTCTTTCATTTTGATGGTGTTTATAAGTGTGGAAATAATTATTTTTTAATGTATTTTTTACTCGGAAATATATTAAAATAATTTTTTATATATTTTTTAAAATTTATTTTTGATATCAGCACATAAAAATAATCTAAAAACATTAAAATAATATTAATTTCAAACAAAAAAATAATTTTTTTAAATAAAAAAACAAACAGTCTTTTATACGTAAACTAACCAAACCTAACATCCATCTCTCTCTCTCTCTCTCTCTCTCTCTCACACACACACACACACACACACACACACACACACACACACACACACACACACACACAAGCCACCTAGTCTATGCAACCCAAAATTACAGCACAAGCATAATGGATCCACTGAACTTTTACTATCAAACAATATTAATTTTAAATTAAAAAAAAATATTTCTTTTTAAATATAAAAACAAACAGGTTTTTCAAATCAAATGTAAACTAACCAAAACCTCCCCCTCTCTCTCTCTCTCTCTCTCTCTCACACACACACACACACACACACACACACACACACACACACACACACACAACCCAAAATTACAGCACAAGCATAATGGATCCACTGAAGTTTTACTATCAAACACACTTATTCTTGTAATGAAAAGAGACAATATTATATTTACCATGAAAATGTAAAATTGATATTGAAATGGTGAGTTTACCGAGTTTAAACAATTTTAGTTTGAATCAATAACAATTTAAACAATTTTATCAGTTTAGTTTTAAAATCAATTTTACTTGCTAAGTATACTTTTAACTCGTAAAATTATATAATTTTATAAGTTAATTTATAATTTCAATAACTGTGATTGAGATGAACAATAAGATATAAAAAACAAAAGACTGAATTTTTTTTATGTAATACATTTATTTTTGTAATGAAACGGGGCAATATTATATTTCCGATGAAAACAGAAAACTAATATTGGAATCACGAGAGTTTATCAATTTTACTGCATTAAAATGATTTCAGTCTAATTTTATTAGTTTATAAAATTTTAAATCAATTTTGCATGCTAGATTTTATGAGTCAATTCATAACTTTTGGCTGCGGCTGTGAATGGTAAGTGCAGTTTATTGCACCTTTTATTGCTGGTAGCCGTTATCATTGAAAATTGTCATTAGATTATTGATAATTATAGCCAGCCCTGAAAGCAGCCATCTGAACTCAGTTTTTCTTCTTCGAGTAAATCACACAGAATGCATCCCCATGAAGCATGAAAATTTGAAAATTATACCCAACAAGTGCAAATTTCCACAGGTAATAATAAGCTAAAACATCAAATATAATTTCTTGATCATACACTATTACTATCAGATAGTATACCTTAAGCACCAGTGTTTATTTATATACTGGCATAAGTATTTCAGGCCATTGAAACTTCAAAACCATCTTCGCAGCAGTCAGCCACAACCACACTCCTCTGAACGTTTTTGTATGAGTATCGCCGAGCTAAGAACACGTATACAATCAAGTTTGCAGCGGTCATGCCGGCTATAAGCCAGTAAAAATAGTCGAGGCGGCTACTGTTCAAGTCTTTTCCAAACCAACTCTTGCCAAATCTCCCAGTCACATGATCAATGGTTGTTATCAGAAGACTACTGATGAAGTTTGCAGCTCCGATCACACTAAGGTAGAAGGCAATGCCTAGGCTTCTCATAGAATCAGGAACTTGGTCGTAGAAGTACTCCTGCAAGCCCACCAGAGTAAAGGCATCTCCTACACCGATAATGATGAATTGTGGAGCCAACCAGAAGACACTCATTGAAAGTGAACCCTTCACTGGATCCTTCTCTACAACACCCAGTCTCTTCCTCTCAACCAATGCGGAAACTACCATTGTGGAGATCGAGAAAAGCATTCCAAAGCCAATTCTCTGCAGGATTTTGATGCCTCGCTCGTTTCCTGTCGCCCTTCGCAACACTGGGACAAGGATCTTCTCATAAATCGCCACAGCTACTATCATTCCAAAAGCGGAAAGCGCGAAGATTGAGGCTGGAGGGATCTCCAAGCCATTACCAATATTTCTGTCCAACATAGTGCCTTGCTTAACGAAGAATGTGGCTGTTTGTGCTACAGAGATTCCAAATGGTAACGTAGCTAGCCATATTGGGATCAAATTGAGAATAAGCTTCATCTCTTCAACCTTGGTCACGGTTGCTAGTGTCCAAGGATCTTGCTTTTCAGCACAATTTTCCCAATCCTCCACTATAGCGGCTTTGTCAAGAAACCTGTAATTCATATGGGATCGTTAAACGAGCAGTTTAAGACATTTTGGGTGATATATACGAGCCAAATTAATTACAAGGATACGCACTGCAATTATTCAATGGAATTTATTATATCAATCAGTTCACTTAATTGCTTACTTGAGACTTTCGGTATGGCAGAGAAGCCTCCCTTTATTCACTCGTGACTTGGGAACTTCGTGCAATTCAGCAGGATCAGAAGGATATGGCAGGTTTCTCTTCTTAATGGCAGCTGCTAGGACCTGCAACATTGGCGTTAAGGGGCTCCCAGGTGGCACATGATAGCGGTAAAATGGCCTTCCTATAATGAAGATGGCTAGTGATGAAGCCATAACTATTGTAAGAATGATATCTGCAGCACCCCAACCAACACGATCTTGCACGTAAACAATTACAGTCACACCAAGTAGAAGGCCACAACAAAGGCCAAAGTTCCACCAGTTGAAATAGGACATCTTTTTCTTTCTTTCTTCACTGTGATTCTCGTCGAATTGGTCAGCTCCAAAACTCTCCAGCGAGGGTTTGTGCCCTCCGGTTCCAATGGAGATCATGTAAATGGCTATAAAGAAGACCATTTCATGAACCTTCCTAGGCTCCAGACACACAGCTGCGTCACAAGCCTTTAGACTTGGTACAAACGTGGACATTGTTAAGAGAATCAAGCCCTGGGGGTTCAAATAGATAAAAATAAAACTCTCAGAACAAATTTAATAAAAATATATAAATGTTCGGAATAAACTATGAAATTAACAAGTAATTAATTTTTGGCTTTTTTCAAAGACGATGATGGAGTGTTCCGAGAGATTCTGCTTCTGCTTTTAGGTATTCTTTTGCCTTTGAACATCACTAAAGATGGATTGGTGGTCATTAACATCATTTTACATGGGCTTTGCCTGGCTACTAAACTGGATCAACAAAAACTTTCAGGAAATCAATGAAGCAAAATGGACATAAAGCCCGAATTTGGCTTTCATGGTCTACCTTAACTTTGTAGGGCTATCTTTATCACCAGAAGTTTTTTTTTTTTAAATTAATTAAATCCTTTATACTTTTTTTTTAAAAACTAATTAAACCCTTTGCATATTAGGTTGTGTATTACGAGATAGAAAAAATTATGGACGATAATTATGAAAAAATATAAGGGTAAATCTTCACCCTTTTTATTACTAATATTTTAACCTCTTTAGACTCTACTAATATTCTGAATTTTAAATAATGGAATATTCAAGTATGGTTAGATATAAAACCTTACCAATTTTTTTTTTTTTATAAAAAAGACATAGAAAAAGAATTTACCAGAAGGTAGACAACAGACGAAAGAAAAACAGTTGTGAATCGGCCGAAGTAAGCATCAGCAAGAAAGCCTCCAAATAAGGGCATCAACGTAGTCACACCAGCCCAGTAGTTTACATTCCTAGCGGCTGTCTTGAGGTCTTGATGAATCACCTTGGTAAGGTAAATGATGAGGCTCGTCGCCACTCCAAAGTAACTCAATCTCTCACTGAATTCAATGGCTGCCAAACAGAAAATAGTTAAAAATCATATCCCAAAACGAAAGAAACAACCACTGTGCCGTAGGGTTTCTGGGCCCTGACCCGTTTCTGTGACATAGATTTCTTCCTTTTCTCATGAGATTCTACAAGTAAACAAAGGATTTGTGCCGTTTTTGTGGACCTTACCACGTATCTTTGTAGCCCATTAAAGGCTGCATTCATTGGCCACATAAAGCAGAAGAAGGACCCCATGCAGAGCATAAGTTCTTCTCCATATTTGTGATTGTAAGCGAAGAATCAATTGTATGCAACTTTTACTGATGTTGACAAGAACATGTGGGAATAATTGCATCTCACTAAACAAAAAACACAATGACGTACAAGTTGATTTATTTTTCCTATTGTTAATTAGTTGGATAACTATTCGATCTTATAAGCTCTTATTTTGAGAATCTTTTATATGCATAATTAAGATTCAAGATGTATTCACAAAAGAAGAAGAAGAAAGAAATAATGTTGAAATCCGGATTAGTTTTTTGTATTCCATGGCAAACAGCTTTATGTATATCTTATAGCGACTATAGATATACATATAGACACACCCACAGGTACAAGAAAGGCTTGAGTATGAGCTTATAGGAGGTAGGCTTACCGATGATTTTCTTAGCCATCAACGTCCCTTTTATGAATCTACTCTTTGTTTTCTGTTTTTTTTTCCTTAGAAGATCAACACATATATTGCCATACTCTTCTCCTTGAAATAAATACATTACAAACCATGCAAGGCATGCAACCAAGAGATTGTTTTTGCCTTTTTGAAAGAAAAGACGTTTAATCCAAGGATTGCTAAAATGCAGACTAGGTCTCACTTTGAAGTGAGAAGAATATTGAGTGCAGTTTCTTTCTGATTTTAAATATATTTATGAGCTTCACCATGTAAGAACTTTACCCAGAACCCACAAGAAAGGAAATTAGTAGTCCTTGAGAGATTAATATTTATGCTATATATATTAATTAGCATGAGTCCACCAGCTTGTCCTCTAGCTGACTTCAGGTTTTATCAACATTACAGATTAGTTTGGCCATTTGTAAGAACACAAAAAGAAAAAAGAAAAAACATGGTCATGACAAAAACTGTATCAAATGCCTAGCTAACTTGCATGGATAGACATTCTCGTTTCGGAATCATAAGAAGAAAAGTAGTGACGAGTTCCATGAAGAGCCATCCGCCAGTATTTGTTTTTCAACAATAAAGGAAGAAGAGTCCTATTTCTGGGAGTAATATTCATGGCTAAATTAATTTTCCTAAGTAGAGTTTAGAGAAGCTCGATATTCTAGCTACGGCTGATAAGGAAAAGAAGGCATTGACCCTCTCCGTGGCTTCATCCTTCTTGTAGGTAATCAAACAGAGCATAAAATACAAAGAGAATAATAGTATAAAGTACAATAATTTGTCGGCAACTCTTAATACTTCATTGCATGAAAATGTTTAGTGCTTACCGATGATGAAGAGTGTTGCTTTCCAAACACCAGTGGAGGCCCGGAGGGGAACCCTTCCTTTATGATCCACTGAGGAATCATAAACCCATTTCTCTTCATCAACACCTCTTGTTTCTACTCCCTTCTTAAGCTCCATCTCTTAGGAGATACTTGATAATGTTTTTCCAAAGCCCTAATATATATTTTCTATCCAAGAGTGCTGGCTACCATGGATGTGGATTTATGGAAGAGAAGCTTGCTTTGGGCGTCTTTATATAGAGGAGGATTTGCTTCGTTGACTCATTGGGGAAAATTCCTTATTCCCTGCACACTTCAAAGAAGGTAAAAATATTAATTTATTTGGAGATTATCGTGAAAGAGAAAATGGTCATTTTATCCTTCTACTTCCACTCATCAGGATGTCATTGTCAGTCTACAGATGGGAATGGCATCCAAATGTTAGTTTTTCCTTTCTTTTTAGTCCGGGGCCAATTCGACCCTTTAAACAAGTAAGGAATCTCGTAATCTCTCGTGATATTCCTTTCCACCACTAAAATGACTCTGAAAATCCGAAGCAAATGCTGCCTTCATAGTTCGTTCCACCGGATTAAATTCAAATTGGAAAATATTTTTGGAATTTGCTCAATTGTAATATTTTAGAACGTAAAGTAAATAATTAGTGATATTTTATTAATTATTTTCTATATTTATCTTAAAAAAAAATAAACACACACAAAAAAGATATATAACTTCCTGAATCCATCGTAAAAAAAAAAAAAAAAAAAAACGCATGTCCCATACAAAATAATAAAAATATGTTTGGATAGAATTTTTGTTTTTATACTTATCTCTATAGAAACCACCATAAAATTTCCTCATCTCAAACTAAACCCACCACCATGTGATAATATTCTTGAAGTTCAATGTCGTCTTTTTAGATCATCGTTTATGGTAAAGTTTCAATTAAAGTATCCATTGCTCAATTTAACTTAGGTAGACAGGTTGCTTTTTGTCTTCCAAATGTAAAACAAATTATCGACCATGCCTTGCACTAATCGTCCTTTATGCTAGCAATATTGTTGATTGTTGTAGTACTGTAAACTCATTTTGAATTTTTATATTAAGATGAACAAAGAATCTAAAATAGGAAGGGCATTCACTATAAAATAGGTCTTTAAGATGTATTTTTTTTATTGAACTGTCAATTATGATTATTCTTAGTGATTTTCTCTTCGTGTGGAAATATTTGTGCTATTTCTTGAAATTTGGTTTCTGGGTTTAGAACTTTATTGATAGTTTCTTGCATGATTGTTTTCTTGAGTTGTTGATGATTGAATTTGTTACTTTGCTATTTGTTGTTTATGAACTTCCATTTATTATAAAGAAAGCTAAATTATATGGGGTTTTCACTATAGCTGTAGACACAAATTATTGTGGATTGCGACAGTAAAATTTACTTGGGTATGATGTATAATTAAAAGGATCATGGGAGCGTTTTAGTATTGTCAAGTTGTCTTTTTTTATTTTTTATACATAAAGTTACTGGTGTATGCTCCACACACTATAGGGAGTGGGCGGCGCTTGTGCCATTAAGAAGGCATGTGAGACACCTCCTGGTGGTCAAATCTGGCCATTCGCCGTTTACATAGATGCGTAGACGTGCCCTCTTCTACATGGTGCGACGCGTGTAGACATATCATGATTAATGGATTGTTGCCGGTGATCGATTGTTTGTATTTTTTCTTTGTTTTCTCTCTTCTGATAACTAAAATGCACAATTATCCTCTATTTGTTTGTTATTTGTTTGGGCCTGACGAATACACTAGACCCAACCTACTTGGGTCTGGGTACCACGTCAGACCCAAGGTCCTTGACTTTGACAACCATATTGATGTCAGACCCGGGCGCAGCCTAAGCACGGGTCTAGCATGGTTGCAATACCAGAAATTCGTTTAATACTAACGGATTTACCGACGGAATAACTCTGTTGGTAATTTGAGGTCGCCATTACCGATTGAATTTATTCCATCGGTAATCTCGTCGGTATATACCGACAGGATTACAGATGGAATGTTGAGAATAAAAAAAAGGGTGGTTCGCTGACATGGAGGTTATTGCGGGCATTTTGTACGTACAGAATCACCGAGGGATTCAAAACGTCAGCTTTGTACGGTGACGTGAATGATTCACTACTGAAAATGCCGATGGAATCACCGAGGGATTTAAAATGCAGCTCCATACGGGTGACATGCCCTGTTCACCGTCAGACCAGCTAACGGAATCACAGACATAATAATGCTGTCGGTGAATCCATCGGCAAAAGTTAATATATCCCCACTCTGCTGACTCTCTCCTCCCTTATTTCTCCTTCTTCTTCCCCATCCCAACTCTCCCCAACTGCAAACAACCAGCACCCCTAAAAAAAATCTCTCTTTTCTCAGCACAACAAGTCATATTTCTTAAAGTCTTCTCATCACAGCATCCGTGTTCTGATTTACCAACTGATTTTTATCAGTTTTTGTAGGTAATTCTATCTTTTTAAATTTTAACATTTAAATGTCAATTTTATTATTTTTTTAGTAGATGTATTTTTTTTTAGTAAATGTACATGTTTTATTGTTATTTCTCAAACAAACTTGGAGTATATGAATGTATAATTTTGTACTAGTTGTGGTTTGTTTTAGATTTTATAAGATTGTATTTGTTTGTAAATTGTTGAAACTTTATTGAATTACCGAATTACATGTGTTGTTTTGAAATAATTAATAGTTTGTTTAATGGGTCCGTTTTAATTTTTATCAATGGTATTACGGAGTTGTAATTTCCGTAAATTTATATATATGTATTAATTTGTATGGACGTTGATAATTGATAATGAATATTTAATATTTATGAGAAGTTGTAATTGGTTTGTTGGATAATCTCAAGGTAAACCAATATTTTTGCAAATTTATTTACCTAACATAGTTAATTAATACATGTTGTCATCATAATTTTATAGAGGTTCGATAGAAGTCATGGGTGATCGTTCATGGATGTATCGAGATTCACCCCAAGGATTGCGGATGATAGATTACTGTAACGGGGTTCAGGGTTTTATTAATTTCGCAACATCTATTCCCAAAAATTTTACTAGAGGCGGTATTAGGTGTCTATGCAGGAAGTGTCAAAATAAAAAGTATCTGCATCCAGATGTTGTAACGATGCATCTTCTACACAAAGGGTTTATGAAGAATTACCAGTGTTGGTATGCACACAGAGAAGTATTTGTTAGTAAGAGGAGAATGGGAGAAAGGGTGGTTGGGTCAACTTCTAGTGCTAGCAACGTGCATGAAGCGACAAATGACAACACTAATCCTTACATTTAATGCTCACTCTATCTTTTATCTTTGGAGCTATCGCTTTCTGGCAAAATACAATGGATGCAATGAGAATGAATCAAGGTAATGTTAGTCAATGTTCAATTGTAGAAGAAGAACCTAATGCAGGTGCAGCTAGGTTTTTTGATTTGTTGAAAGATTTTGACAAACCATTATGGGATGGCTGCACGAACCACAGTAAATTATCAGCCATAGCACAAGTGTTCACCATCAAGTCAGATCACAGGTTGAGAGAGGCCGGGTATGACAAGATTATTGAATGGACGAGAAGCATTTTACCTGAAGGGAACAGTGGAAAGAGAAATTCTATGCTGCGAAGTCCATGATGAAACCCCTCAGTTTAGGATACCAGAAAATTGACATGTGCCCTAACTTCTGCATGTTATACTACCTTGAAAATGCTGAGAATGACCGAGTGCATGACATGTAGGCATTCCCGTTACAAACCCAGAACTGGTAGGGGAAAGACTCTAGTGGCATATAGAAAACTTAGATACTTTCCAATCACATCTAGACTGCAGAGGTTATTCATGTCACCAAGGACTGCTGAGCAGATGACATGACACCAATCACATGATGCAGTTGATGGAGTGATGGTGCATCCTTCTGACGACGAAGCGTGGAAACACTTTAACAGTGTGCATCCTCACTTTTCAGTTGAATCAAGGAACGTGCGTCTTGGGTTGTGTACAGACGGATTCAACCCATTCGGGTCATTTTGCTCCTTATTCTTGTTGGCCGGTCAAACTGACGGTTTATAACTTGCCACCAGGGATGTGTATGAGGCTGAAGTTCATTCATGTTTTTATCTATGGTCATACCAGATCCGAGCAGCCCGGTCCGGAATATTGATGTTTGTCTTCGACCATTGATTGATGAGTTGGCGCAGTTGTGGTCCTCCAGGAGCTTTGACTTATGATATATCGAGGAAACAAAATTTTCTTATGAGGGCGGTTTTGATATGGATTATTAATGATTTTTCAGCTTATGGAATGCTTTCTGGTTGGAGCACGCATGAGAAACTAGCATGTCCATATTGCATGGAAAACAACAAGGCATTCACGCTAACAAATGGAGGTAAAGCTTCTTTTTTTGACTGTCACCGTCGTTTCTTGCCATATAATCACGAGTACGGAAAGAACGAGAAAAGATTTCTTTGTTGGCGAGTTGAAAAGGATGTTGCACCCCCGCGTCTTTCTAGAGAAGAATTGCATGATGTTGTATCAGAGTACGATGACATTGTGTTTGGTCTCCAATCAGGTAAGCAGAAGTTACCTGGTTTTGGTTTGACCCATAATTGGTTAAAGCGAAGTATCTTTTGGGAGCTTCCATATTGGAAGACCAATCTTCTCCGCCATAACCTTGACATTATGCATATTAAAAATAACATGTGAGAACATTTTCAACACCGTCATGGATGTGAAGGGGAAGATAAAGGACAACATCAAGGCTAGATTAGATGTAGCGTTGTTCTGTAACCATAACAATATGGAGTTGGTTTGTGATGAGTCACGGGTCGCAAAACCAAGAGCAAACTTCGTGTTAGAGAAAAACACAACTACTAGTCTACAAATGGCTTAAGAGTCTGCGTTTTCCGGATGGACATGCCTCAAACATAATAAGGCTAGTTAATATGGAGGAATGCAGATTGTATGAAATAAAGAATCATGACTGCCACGTGTGTATGCAAACACTCATCCCATTAGCTTTTTATGATTTGTTGCCAAAGGGGATATGGGATGCACTCACGGAGATCAGTCATTTCTTTAGAGATTTATGCTTCAGCAAGTTGAAAATTGATCACATTGAGAGGCTTGAAACGAATATCATCGAGACACTATGCAAATTTGAGATGATATTCCCTCCATTATTTTTTGACTCAATGGAGCATCTCCCCATACATCTACCGTTCGAGGCAAAAGTTGGAGGACCGGTCCAGTATAGATGGATGTACCCATTCAAATGGTTAGATATTACAGTTGCAATGTAATTCATATATAAAAGTATTTTCTTTGTTTTTCTTCATTGAAAATATTTGATTACTTCAATGCAAGTACCTGTTCAACCTCAAGAAAAAGGTTAAGAACAAGGCGCATGTTGAGGCTTCGATATGTGAGGTCTATATTGTTGAGGAGATCTCAACATTTATCTAGTATTATTTCGAACCTCATCTGAGAATGAGAATCAATCGCGTTCCACGACATGATGATGGTGGTAAAGTGTCTTCTAGTGAAAACTTGTTAATATTCTCCAATCCTGGACGACCCACACCTAAAATTATTGTAAGAGGAAGATATTTGTCAGAAATAGAATTCAAACAAACACATAATTATGTTCTATTTAACTGTGATGAGTTGAGACTTTTTATTCAGTAAGTGTATATATGTGTAATACTAATTAAACTTTGTCAATAATATACTGTTAATTATATAATGTAATATAATACACTTATTACCACTTGCAGGGAACATCGATAATATTTGTTGTCCAATAACTCACAACTGATCAAATCCCAGATCTTTCAATTACAAGATGAACAATTTGCCACATGGTTCAGAACACATGTAAGCACTATCACAAACTCATTCTCACTTGTAAAATTATTGCATGTATGTCATTACGTGATTCTTGTTTACTGTTTAGTGATGTACATTATATACAAGGTTTATCAAATGGGAAGGGGTGCTGCTAAGTCATTGTCTTCACTAAGCCTGGGCCCTGAAAGAAAAGTTAAGTTCTACAACGAGTATTTTGTCAATGGATATGTTTTCCATACTGAAGAATACGGGCATGGTAGAAAGACATACAACAACGGTGTTTGTGTTAAGGGATCGACTAGTAGTGAGTTAGAAGTTGACTACTATGGTAGATTAGAAGAGGTCATCGAACTGCAATATCATAGCAAGCAGAATAGAGTGTTTTTATTCAAATGCTATTGGTATGACACGACTGACAGAGGAATCGAGTTGATCCGCACTTGCCTGCAGTCGAAATCAACTCAACTAGACTCGCAACGTAAACGATGTATTTGTTTTCACAAAGCAATGTCAACAAGTTTATTACACATACACCCTTTCTTTTAGAAAGGATCGATCAAGAGTGGATTGGTTGTCCGTTTTAAAAACGAAACCCGGGTGTCGTGTCGAGCTTGTTCAGGATGAGAACGAAGACACAAGTGTGCGAGATGAAGTCTTTCAAGTTAGTGAGTTGGTTGAACCATATCGAGTTGCTCATTCAATTGACTTGGAAGAAAATTCAAATTTTCGTGTTTTTGATGATAGTCTTGTTGATGTTGACGCAGAGGAGTTGAATGTTGTTTTGAGCTCTCTAGGACAAGCAAATGTCGATGAAGATGATGACCATATTGAAGATTGCGATGAAGGTGATGACTATTCAATTGATGAAGAAGAAGAAGAAAATTCGACTAACTATCGGAATGAAGCCTGTGTAAAACCCTTTTTTCATGTAATATAGATTATGGATGATATATTTTGTAACACGAAATATGTATTGTTTAAGCACTATTGTTATTGTTTTGTGTGATGAACAGTTTATCATTTAAGTGTTTGCAGGAAGGTAAATAGGAAAATAATTACTTGAAATGTCACAATTATTGATGCCTATACTGATGGATAAAAGTCCGTCGGTATTTCACATAGAGTTCGAAAATAATTACTTAAAAATGCCACAATTACCGATGCCCATACCAACAAATAATAATTCGTCGGCATTTCACATAGAGTTCAAAAATAATTACTTGAAATGCCACAATCACTGACGACAGTACCGACAGAATAAAGTCCGTCGGTAAGTTGTCGACGGGTGATATTACCGACAAAATCACCGACGGACTGTGCGAATTCCAAAGGGCGGTGCATTAAATGCATCTCTAATCGCGTGAGGTTACTAACGGAATTACCGATGGAATAAATTAAAATAATATGTTTTTATATATCTGTCGGTGAATCCGTCGGTAAAACTGCCCTATAAATCCCAGCGACCGCCCCTTCAGTTCATTTTTTCATCTCTTTCGTTTCTTCACCTTCAATTTTGATTTTTTTTCCTCTCATTTCTTCAAGGCTTTCACCTACAATCTCTAGCAAGTGTTCTTGTGAATCTTCATCGATTAAAAGGTATGTGTTTCCTCTATTTCATTTTACTTTAAGGGTTTTTTTTTGTTTTAGCTATTTTTATTTTTTTATGTTTTTTGTTTTGGTGTATTTTTATAATGCAGATAAAGTCTTGAAATCAACACATTATTAAGGTAAGCATGTTTCATTCCTAAAGTCTATAGTTTTGTTTTTTGAATTTTTTGAATATATTTTATTGTTGTATTGGCATAATTATTGAATAATTTGTTGAATTGTAATTGTTAATATTGAATTTATCTTAGAATTAGTAATTGAATATGTTGGAATAATTAGTAATTTTACTACATTATTGCATGATTTGTGTTTAATTATTTGCATTAATTTTAATTGTTAGTCTAGAGTTTTTTTTTAAATTATTGAATATTTTTTATTGTTTGTATTTATATAATGATTGAATAATTTGTTGAATTGTAATTGTTAATGTTGAATTTATCTTAGAATAAGCAATTGAATATGTTGGAATAATTAGTAATTTTACTACATTATTGCATGATTTGTGTTTAATTATTTGCATTAATTTTAATTGTTAGTCTAGAGTTTTTTTTGAATTTTTTGAATATTTTTTATTGTTTGTATTTATATAATGATTGAATATGTTGTTAATGTTGAATTTACCTTGTAATTAGTATGAATGTTATATGTATAGATGTTATGTTATATACAATATTAGTATAGATGGAGTCAATTGGTTGTGGCTTTTGTCAATATTTGCAGGTTTGTGGATTTGTGTAGTATCTAGTATAGGGGAGGTGCTGCCAATTTTTTTTTTAACATTCAAATTTAATTATATAATTATTCGCTTACAATTGTGTAGATGCGTAGAATGAAAACCAGAGCTGGTCGCTCACGTATGGTCGCAACTAGTTTTTCTAGCAGCGAGGATGATGTATCCTTAGGTGCCTCTTCTTAGGTGCCTCTCAAGAAGAGGCACCTATGCCACCTGCACCGTCAACTGATGTTGCCTCTTCCAGTGCGGGTTCACAGCACAGAGGTGGCGTGCCTTCACAGCGGAATCAGTTCACCAGCAAGTACGAGGCACAATGGAAGGACGACCTTTCAATGTAAGTTTGTTAAGGTTTTAGTTTTTTCTTTTAAATTATAACATAATTTATGAACAACTAATCAATATTTCATGAATTTAATTTATTTTCAGGTTTACAAACATTGAGGCCGCCCGAATAATATCATCGGCGTTTAAATCGTCGATGGAGATTCCATTATTTCAATGGAGTCAGATATCCAGACATCCTGAATGGATACCTCAAATCGATGCATGGTTTAACAGATTTGAGGTTGGTGTTAATTTCTAATTTCCGGCTTATTTCTAATAATTTATTAATATAATTGTAAATAAATTATCATTTTTATTTATCTAATTATTTATACACAGCACAAATTTGTTTGGGACAGGGCACATGACAAAGTTGTGAGGAGGGTGTGGGAAAATCACGCGGTAACTAGGTATCATCGAAAACAATACAATATTTTTTTTAGAAAAAAATTTATGTTTCAACTTCTAATTTCTCGCTATGGAAGTAGGTTGCATGATTTTTGGTATGAAGTACAAAAAAAGGCAAAAAAACCCGTGAGAGATAGGCTGGAACGACGTGGTGGTTTGGAGGGATTTCAAACCGATATACATCCCGGAAGATATATGGTCGCACTATCTTGAGCACGTGACGTCTAAGTGGTTCACAGGACGCTCACAGTCCGGTGCTGACAACCGGAATCGGCCAATTCATGGCTCGGTGACAATGCACACCGGCGACTCCATTCTGTTTGCTGCACATGCGAAACAAATGATAAGATTAATTTAAATGAAATATATCGTTTAAATTTATTTGTTGTTAATTAATCTTTTTTCATTATAGGCTACTTCTCTTGGACGTGAGTCGAGCCCGATGGAGCTGTTTGTGGAGACGCACGTGCGGAGTCAAGACCGCCAAAAGGGGGCGCAACAGTTCGTTGACAATCGTGCTCAACACTTCGTGGTATGTTTGTTCAACCATTTTATTTTGTAAGTTATTATTTTTATTGAATTGAATATGATGATTACTTTTTATTTTTTATTTTCGGGGAGACCTATAATAGCAGGTTGAAGGAGAGATATGGGGACGATCCTTTGACCCATCCAGTCGATCCGGATTTGTGGATGGAGGTTGGATCGTCTGGTGGACCGAGATAAAAATTGGGTTTACGGGCTCTCCAACACTACGGCCAAGAGCTTGCGGGCGGCCCGTAGTGTTTCAACCGTTGGGAGCTCCCAATCAGTATCGAGCACCCAATCTAAGGAGTTCATGGCCTTGCAGCAACACACGACTCAGCTTACCAAAAAATACAACCACCTATCACCAGTGTATGCACAACTCAAAGCGGAGAATGCACAACAAAAAATGGAGCATGACCATCTTCGTGAATTTGTCATGAACATGGCATCATAGAGTGGTGATACATGTGCGCCTCCTTCTTTTTGGCCGTATAACAACCAGCCTCCTCCTCCTCCTCCAGCTCCACCATTTTGTTAATTTGTAATGAATATTATTTAACTTTAATAGTTAATTTAATATTTTTTTAAACACATTCAGTTTGTAATGAATATTATTTAAATTTATTTCTTTTGTTTTTTATATTTAATAAAAATTTTATTTGCATAATTGGTTTTTATTGCCATTAATTTATATAATTTTATATTATGTATTCTAAATAATTTTTTAAAAACATATTTAAAAATAATCACATAGGGTTTTCCCGACGGAATATATCCTTTGGCATTTGACAAGTAGCTGCCCATAAATCCCAAGCGAATTTACAGACGGATATATTCGGTCGGTATTATGGACTCATCAGCAACTTTACCGACGGACTTAATCCGTCGGTATTTTATAGTGCCTACCACAATGACCGACGAATATACAGACGGATATCTTCGGTCGGTATTCCAAACATTCACCGATAATTATACCGACAGTTTGAATCCGTCGGGATGTCACACAATCACCGACGGGCTAAATCCGTCGGTATATTTAAAGCGGGAAACTTTTTTTTTTGGCGCGCAATTTCCATCTATAAAACCATCGGCAAATGTTTTTTTTTGTCGACAGATATAGCGACGGACTATGGTATTACTGACAAAAAAAAAGCCGACGGACGTATTCCGTTGGTGAGGACGTCGGTAAATAAATTACCGATGAAATCTTAATCACATACTGACGGAATATTCTGTCGGTAAAACTGTGAAATCTTGTAATGTTGCCAAACTAAGGCATAGGGGTCTGATATGATTGCCAAAACAAGGTGCGGGTCTAACATGGTTGTCAGACCCAGGCGCGTGTTTGGCATGGCCCCAGACCCAAGGCTCTTAAATATTCTCTCTATTCTTAATATTTATTTTTACATTTTAAAAAAAATAATATTGACTCGCTGCGGAGCGCAGACCAATATACTAGTGATACTCTAAATTCACAAACACATGTAATTTGTAACAGCCCGACCCAACCTGCCATATATTGTCCGCTTTGGGCCTTACCGCCCTCACGGTTTTGTTCTTGGTGACGCGAGCCCACATCTGAGCCTGACGCCCCAAAACGCGTATGACAAGTTGGCAACCAGTACTCTTAATAAGGCCAGCTACCAAACCCTCACCCGCCGATGTGGGATATTACATAATTAATTTAAATTTTTATACCAATAATTTGAAAGGTTAGGGATGTTTCATTTGCAGAAAATCCTACCTTTCTTCAATTGGAATGGCTAAGAGTATCTTCGGTATTGTGACAACGGTTGCTTTTCACTTGGAAATGCATCGAGATAATTTTTTTTGTTTTTTAAAGTTTATTTTTAATATTAGCATATTAAACGATATGAAAACATAAAACAAAAAGTTAATTTAAACTAAAGAAAAAAATAAAATAAATTTATTTAAAAAAATACTTTTAAAACATAAAAATAAATTAACACTAATAACCCAAGCTTATTAGAACCAGAACTACCTCCTAATTCTATCCTTTTCCAAATAAATAAATAAATAAACAAAAGTTAAGGTACAAAAGTCACAACCGTTTGAAGCTTAATAGATGTATTTTGTAATCCACATGCAATGCTAGGGCATTGTAAATTTAGTAAAATGGTGATATTTGTGGATTTGTTTCAAACTTCGAAGATATAATTTTTTTTGAATGATACAGTAAGATAATGAAATTGCAATGCAAGTATATGCTTGCAAAATTCTGAATCCCGAAGCTCAATAGATGCAATAAATTTTCTTTAGTTCCACAAATGTTGAGATATAAGGTAAGGTCACCTATATAAATACACGAAGAAGGCCGCTAGACGAAAATAGCTAGTGCCTGAGGAAACTGTTTCTAGATTAAGGAGTTTGACGACTCACTAATAATATAAGAGGGAGAAACATACAGATGTTGTAATTTAATTGCGAGTTTTTTTTAAAAAAAAACATTTGGATAACTAAAAAGTTTTCATTATTTTTATTAAATTTGGTATGACAGTTTAAACATAAAAAAATCTCTGTTGAATTATTTAATTGATATTTAGTTAATCTGTCAACTTCATAATTCGAGTATTTCACTAGATTAAATTAATTTTTTATTTTATTATATTATAAAAATTAATATGATTAATTTATTATTAATCTAATATTAAATGATAAAATCCAATAAAAAACCCACACTAAATAATGAAACTTGCAACAAAAACAAATATATATATATATAAAAGTGGGATTTTTCTGCTTGACGTTGGTGCTCCCCTTTTCTGAAATATTTTTTGTGTGAAATATTATATGAAAAATAATTATATATAAATATTTCACACAAAAAATATTTCAGAAAAGGGGAGCACCAACGTCAAGCAAAAAAATCCCACTTTTATATATATATATATTTTTGTTTTTGTTGCAAGTTTCATCATTTAGTGTGGGTTTATAAAACGGAACATCTTGCTATAAAATAATTTATAAAATTATATAAACAAATAATTTTTGTGTGAAATATTTTATGAAAAATAAGCATATAAAAATAGGGAAACATCTTGCTATAAAATAATTTATAAAACCGAACATCTTTTAGGTTTTTGTTATTAATAGTAATAACTTGGAAAATATAATTGTATTGTTCATTGGTGATATATTTTAGCAAAAGGATAAAAGGGGAGCTAGCTCTTCTTTATCATTATATTTTAGTTTTTATTTCTATCATGTTCTTAATTATAAATACAATTTCTTTTAGTTTATATTTATATTTTATATTATTTTTCAATTCATTATTTTTAAAAATATTTTCGTTCAAAGTGAAAGAAACCCTTATTTGAAAAACACAAACCCATGTAACTTATAAGAAAAATAAAATTTAAAAACGAAAACAAATTGTCAAGTAGTGTTAAAATTCATTTTTTTCATTGTTGGTGGCACTTAAGCATAGTTTCCCTCTTGTACAATTGCTAATTCAAATGCATTGGGAGTTTTGGGACTGTTAGAATCATATAGAAACTATTTATTTCTCAAAATCTTCATTGCCAAGAAGAATGGAAGTATGAACCTTTTGGTGAACAAAGCTTTATGTAATATAATCGAAACCAACTTGCATTACATGCCCCAGCCTACTCTACCATTCTAAAATGTTAAAAAAATAAATGTGACCTTTCATCTTTTCAACAAACCTTTCCCAACATGATCACCACACAAACAGACAATTATAATAGTGGCAAAAAGTTGATATGATTAGAAAAAAATGTCAGATTAAGTGGTGGTCAAAACATACTATTGATATACTATTTAGTTGAAACAATTCGAAACTTTTCTCTATCCAGTGAGCTTATTATTGGGTTTCCTCAAATACCTAGATATAATAAAAATGATAAATTTAAAATTTTTTTAGGAGTCACAAGGATCCTGTTAGATAAATTTAGGGTTATTTGAGGTTTATACGTAAATTACTTGAAGATCAGATGTTTTTTTTTGTTTTGAATAATTGTTTCAAGGCTGAGTTATCGTAAACCAAAAGTTATCCAAGTGTCTGATCTCTAACGATAATCCATACGAACTATTGTACTTTACGCGCCTTTTTCACAATCCACATGAAATAAAAGACATAAATTTCTATTTATAGGGAAACCTAAAAACCCTATAAATTGTAAAATATCAATTTGCTCCTTAAATAATATTATATATATTGTTTTAGGCTAATTTTAGAAATTTATTCAATCAAATTCCTACTTGATTTACTTGATTTTTCTAAATCTAGAATTGTAATTCCCTATATAATTACACTCCAGTTCTCAATTTCTAAAACTTATTTATAATCAAGTCACACTTAATTAATCATTTCATTTTAATTTCTGACCAATGATTCTTATGTGTGTGGCCTTTTAGGTTCTCTAATAAATTGATCTAAATATAAATCACAATCCTAAATGAAATAGGATTAAATAAATAATTTATTATTAATTCAATAATTGATTGATTTATATTTGAAGACCAAATATAATGTCTAGTAACCTGTCATGATCCCCTAAATATTAGAAAAGTCATAAGTGATTTGACTTAACCTTTCAGTGACCAATTTCTTAGTATAATTATTATCCCTTCATCAACAATGTTTCAATTTAGATATTATAACATGGAATGTGCGTACTATGTCAAATCATGTTTATTTTTAACACCACAGTCATTGATTCTTTGAATAAGAACTTTATACAAATCTTATTCCACCTTACGCAAGGATTTACAATAAATACTATTTAAAAATAGATGAAACATTTTCTCTAATTTATCAAGGGTGATGAATTCTCTCTTGATTCATTGATTCTTTGAATAAGATTTGAAACTCTATACAAATCTTTTTTTACATTGCGCAAGGATTTACAATCAATTTTATTTAATAACAAATGAAACATTTTCTCTAATTCATCAAGGGTGATGAATCCTTTCTTGATTACTTAAATATCTTCATGTAGTTCATGTTATACCCAATATCTACCCATTTGTTACCATTCATTAAGATAATGTGTAGTAAGATCAAAACATAACACTCCCTATATAAGATAACTTAGTGATCTCAAGTCTATGAATCATATGACATTCTCATGCAAGTCAATTCAATGAACATGTCATCTGACAAGTACCTACATATTAATTTTATGTATCACTCACAGCTCAGCTTATAAGAACAATTGCTTCTTTTCATAGAGAAAATAATATAATATGTACCAGTCTCAACAACTCTAATTAATATTCAGTTTTAATAGAGTATTGACTAGAAGCATTTTAGGAACAAAATAATAAATGACCTCTCTCTATACTGAATCTAAGAAAGAGTAGTAAAAAAATAGATGATCATAGATCTTCATATGTGAACCACATAAGATACATACCACAAATGTGATGATCTAAAAAGTCCGTAGCATGTTCATAGTGTGTAGACGACCTAAAGAGACAAGCTATAAGATGAAGGAGTGTCGTGGGACATGTATTTGAAACCAGAGAAGATGGTGCATAGTACTTTTGGGCCTGATATCTCGAAGTGCCTCTCAAGCTGAATCAAAAGTGAACCTCCCTGTAGAATGACCTGTCCAGACATAGTGTTCTAGAAAGCTAACTCGAGGATGGAATCTAATGCAGTTCTACATCTACTAAAAGTCCTGACTACCTGAAGGAAAGTATAAACCACCATCCTCAATAATGTCCGCAACCTTTGCATTCCAAGACAATTCAAAAATAATGATTTGATGCAATACAAATCTCATAATTATAATAACTTTATAATTTTTTTTGTAAAATATATTTGTCCCAAGAGTTCTTTATCTTTACTCTAGATTCGTTAATCAAATATTTGATTCATTCATTAATCAAATATTTGATGAATATTAAAAATAAATAAATTTTTAGTAATAAATTAAATATATTTATATGAACAAAAATTAATATTACATGAAACTAATTGAATATATATCATATACAGTAATACATATCCCATTAATCAAGAATGTGGTTCCGGTTTAAAGATCAACACAAATAATTCAACTCTATAATTGGACTCCATGGCAAGCTCAACTAGTCTGTGCTTCTGGTCAACTTTAAGTTCATAACATTAAGTACAATATTCAGTGGCTATAGTGATGAATGAGTGCGTATCTTTTTATTGGTGGTTAGAGCACTCTGGCTTTATACATCATGATTAACCTCTCTATAAGTTATAAAACGACGCAGGGATTCGCCATCCAATTATTTAAATATTTTTAGAGCTAATTAAAGCTAGCACATTATCAATTGCAACATTTTTGGGCACATATCATAGTAGGTTTGTAATTGAAGCAAAAAATAGAGGGGTCTAATGATGGGAAACTCCTTTGTCCAATGAACCATGTGTTTTTCGTTTGCGTTTTAATCTCTTCTTTTTGCTTGTATTCGCACCTCTCCGTAATTTCAATCAGATCGTAGAATGCAATGCTGTCATTGCTTAGCTCAGGTGACAGAGATAGACATATATGCAATGCAGGTGCAGAATATAGGCCCAGTTTCAAGTAGCCAGCTTATGTTTTGATGCGTGTCAGAATCCACTATTTCCCATCATAGTCCTTTCATTCTCAGATCACAGCCATTCTAGGCTATGCCTGAAGTTTTGCACAATCAACAGTATCTTGGAATTTCTTGGGGGGCGTATAGATTCAACAACAGCGGCCTAAGAAAATAATTAGCCGTGATCTTGGGAACATATTCGAAGATCTTCCAGGAAAAAGAACGTAGCACATGTAGCACATGCCATGTTACAAATTTAGTGCATGCCTCTCTAGTGTTTCAAGTTTGGAAGAATAAAGTTTAGGCACTGGTCACTATAGATGGCGCTTTCACACAAACAACTGGGTACTTCAGGCATAGCCTAGAATATTTACGTAAATTAGGTAGAGAAAAAATATGTGTGGAACCATGATCAAATTATCAAACTTTAAATCACTCGATTTGGAAGCCTAAGATAAACTATTTACTTTATTACTATGATTTGTTTGATTCAATTGATTGAAGAAAGTCAAAACCAACATGCAAAATAGCTGATGCTCAGAAATACGAGCATAGGAAAGCTTTTGGAGCTATCAGAACATGGGTGTACGTACAATGGTGTGTTTCACCATATATTCAAAGAGATAGATGTATAGAAACTACGAAAACAATTAGGGAGTACATAGAAAGGAAAATTGCACGGAATAAAGCTTAATTATGTGAGAAGGAAGGTTATGAATTTGTATCAATGAGATGAAAGGTCTGTAGCTGAACACTTTAGTGACTTCTAGTATTTAGTGTTTGATTAATCAACTAATAACCATGAAAATAATGTTAGATGATGAGTTGCAGGGACAAATGCTTTTGAAGACTGTGCTAGATAGTTGAGAGACGTCTTTCGTTATAATACCAGGTAATTATGCTCCAAATACTGTTTTGTCACTATCTTTTTTCTTCATTGGTGATAACTCATTCAATGAAGAAAAAAGATGAAGTGAAGTAGTAGCAGATGATGCAAAGGCTCTTGTCATAGAAAATTGGTGGAAGAGTAGGAAAAAATAATTCAATGAACACTAAAAGATGTAGAGGCATACTATAGTTTAGTGGAAGTTTCAAATGTTATCACTGCGAGAGAGGTCACCTCAAGAAAAATGGCAAGACATGGGAAAAAGAATAGGAAGAATTAGTAACGAATTAGGAAAAAGACAGTGAGAACACCATTGTAGTCATAACTTGAGATTGAGATGTGGCGGTGCTTTCATTTGGAAAGAAAATTGTAATGTTGCAGATCTTTATATTGAATATTAGGTTATTGACTCATTCACTACATTTAATATACTACTTCATATTTGCAACAAGCTTTGATGAACAAATGATCCTGAATTTAGATCCTATCATTACTAGAAAATTATCAAATAAAAATAGAAATATCAATAGAAAAAATACTATTGATAAATTATAGTAATAATTACCAATAAAAAATGATGTTTTTGTTTTCATTAATATCGGTGAATATCGAAGAAATTACAATTGAGAATTAAGAAATAAAAAAAAAGGTCATGTTAGTATTTAAGTTATAACCCAACAGACACCCTCCCTCTTCCTTCACCCTATTTTTTCCTCTCTTTTTTTTTTCTGCAGAAAATAGCACTCCCTCCCTTATTTTGTCACAAATTAAACTCTCATAATCACAAATTCAGCCACCTCAACACTCAGTTTATTAGTATTCATGTTCCGGTTTAATGTTTTTTTTTTAAGATTCATCACATCAAGTAAGAAAAACTACTTATTTTTATTGTAACTTTTTTCTATGTTAATGTTTTGGAATTTTTTATGCAATATATGTAGTTTATTTGTATGTTTACTTGTTTTATAGTTTTTTTCTATAGAGATTTGTTGTACAAATGTATGATTTGTACATGTTAAAGTTTGTTTGAGATTTTGAAAAATTATATTGCTTGTCATTTTATGAAATTGAGTTTGATTTTGTAACTTAAGTTTTTTTTATAATAAAATAAATAATGTGTTAATGGGTATGTATCATATTTTATTGTTAAGTTGAAAATTTAGGTAAATTTGAAGGAATTTGAATTTTTTTTGAGAAAATTGACAATCATTAAAGGACACTATTAAAATAGATTGAATAATTTTAAATTCAACCAATGATAGCAAATTAACTTAGTATCGATAATTTGTTTAGTTAACTTTATTAATTAAAACATGTTATCATCAATATTCTATGTAAGTTTCATTAATAAATGATTATTCTTGGATATATCAAGTTTCACCTAAAAGGTTGCACATGATGGATTATTGTAATGAGGTTGAGAGTTTTATTAATTACACACTATTTGATCCAAAAAAATTAGTGGAGACAATATTAGAGGTGTAAAAGTAAAATGTTTCTCGATCTAGATGTTGTTACAATGTATTTTCTATAAAAATGTTCATTAAAAAAAATACTTGTGTTGGTTTGCACATGAAGAACCATATGTTCCTTATAAGATCATAGTCGAAATGATGGTTGGGTCAACTTTTAGTTATAGCAACATGCATAAAGTTTTAGATGATAATAGTAAATATTATAGAGAGTATGGTTATGGATGCAAAAAAATGAATCAAGGTTATGCAAGTGAATGCTCAATCATAGATAAAAAATCAAATACAAATGCAAATGCAACCAGGTTTTTTGAACTTATAAAAGATTTCGATGAACCATTATGAGATTGGTGCATAAATCACAGTATATTATGGTCATTGCATATTGTACTACTTTGAAAATGCATATTTGACCAAGTGCAAAACCTATGTCAATGCTCTGTATAAACCCAGAATCGGTAGGGGAAAGACTCTTGTCGCACATAGAAAACTGAAATACTTCCCAATCACTCCTAGATTGCAAAGGTTATTCATGTCTTCAAAAATTGCCGAACACATAATATGACATCATTCACATGATACAATGGATGAAATTATGATGCACCATTTCGATGGTGCATGGAAGTAGTTTAACAGGGTGTGTTCTCAGTTTTCAATAGAACCACAAAACGTATGTGTTGGGTTATATATAAAAGGATTCAATCTATTCGGGTAATTTGCTACATCATATTCTTATTGGGTGATGATACTCACAGCTTACAACTTGTCATCAGGGATGTGAATGAGATCGAAGTTCATGTTCTTATCTACGGTCATACTCGATTCTAACAGTTCGGGTAGAAATATAGATATTTATCTTCAACCATTGATTGATAAGTTGAATCAGTATTGATTATTTGGGACTTTGACACATGATGTCATGAGGAAACAAAGTTTTCTGATGATGACAACTTTGATGTGGATTATCAATGATTCCTATGTATGAGATGGTTTCTGGTTAGAGCATGCATGGAAAAGTAGCATGTCCATACTCTATAGAAAATAACAAGGCTTTCATCTTAACAAATAGTGGTAAAACATTTTTTTTTATTGTCATCGAAAGTTCTTGTCAACTGATCACAAGTATAGAAAAAACTAATTTGTAGGTAGAGTTGAAAGGGACATTGCACTACTGATATCGCTAAGTGAAAAATTATATGACATGGTCTCATAGTACAAGGGCATTGTGTTTGGTTTTCAATCCAATAAGCAAAAGTTTCATGGTCTTGGTATGACCCGTAATTGGAGAAGAAGAAGATTTGATTAAAAAGATTTGAACTAATTTTAAATGTAAAATATCAAGATGTAATGAAATTGACTTCAATGTAATTTTTCTGGTTATTCCTTTACAATGAACTATTGTTAACATTGATGGAATGTTTATTGTTGTGATTTTATTATTATGTTATTAAACATAAATGGTGTTAGTTTGTTGTAATTTTATTATATTTGTAGGTTGGATAGATATGGAATACAAAAATATTAGGAAAAAAAACTATTTTATATGGATGAAATTATCGATAGAATATAAAACACCCCAACAGAATTCTTGACAAACTAAGTGTCTCAGAAAGTTCTAGAGAGTTAGAAACATATTATAGGACTTTAACAATGAAATTAGAAAGAACTAAATTAGAAATATAAATTGAAAATTAAAATTAACAATCAACTTTAAATTAATATCAATAAACACATAATGTAAGAACTAAATTAGAAAGAAAAAAAACCAATAACCAAATAAAAAAAATTAAAATGCAATAAAAAAAAATTAATACAAAACATCAAAGTATTTATTGACATGGGAACACTGATTTCCCACACTTTTTAGGTTTTTTTTTGGTTTTTTTCCTGCTGTAATCATAATTGCAATATTAAACGTTTCAGTAACAATCCCAAATTTAAGTGCTACACGCTCTTAATGAACCAACGCTATCTTTAACGGTTCCAGAATTCTTGTTATTAGGAGTAAAAAAAAAAGACTTAGCAGTATCTTCATTTGTTTTCTTGTATGAAAATAACAAATAAATTAAAAGCGAACTGTACTTATTTACTATAGCTCAGCACTCAGATTCATTGTAGATTGCCATAATGAATTTGTAGTTTGCCTCTCAATCCAAAAAGCCAGTAAGGTCTTTTCATTTTTTTTATGAGCAGTGTAAAGATATAAATGCCATTGGAGATAAGAAAAACTAGGCTTGGTGTGTAGGAGCAGCTTTGGATTTTCAATTTTTCTTATATAATGTAAGGAAAGCAACTTCTCACCTTCCCAAACTAAACTTCTTCAACTTTCTCCTTAAGGATAACAGCTTTGGATCGCTTCTATCTTTTTGCTGTCAAATATGTTACAAGCGCCTGTGTCTTAAAATAAGCCCATGATTGCTCTAAAAGTATCATGGAGCCATAATTCTTTTGTTTGCCCACTCAGGCAGGATCATGTTTGACCTGAAAATAGAATGTTTTCAGGAATGAAGGTTTATAATGTGGATGCCAATTGCCCGAAGGCGGCCCTTCAGCCACTATAATTTGGCTTATGGTGCCGGCAACTGTTGCCAGCGCAATATGAAGCACGTATGTCCTTTCATTTCTTTTAGGCAGGTCCAGAAGAACACTTAACAACAACAGCATCGAGCGACAATTTTCCTGTTAAATAAACAAAATCAGAATACTCACACATATGCATTTAATTTCCAGTGCTCAATTTCCTTCCAATAGGCATATCCATATATAATTCACACATGTTCTGCATCCACTTATCCTACACATTCCCATCCCTAGAAGGTAACAGCACTGCATAGTGTAAACCATAATAACTTTCCCTGTCATTACTATTAAACCATAATGATCGCATGAGTAAGGTGTCCACTGTAATCTTTAATCATTGAATAGGTGATGAATTCGAGATAATGACCCCCTATGTTTAGTCAAAAGAAAAATAAAATAATAAAAGAAAGAAAGACCTGGTAAGTTGATCAGTTCCTAAATGGTCAAATTAATTAAAATGGATCCTTCATGGCTTTGATCATATGAAGCCCGCATCAATTCCATGAGCATTGAAAAATGTATAAAAGCAGAAAACCATAAACAACTATATATGAAAGTTCTTGTGGCTCAACACAAAGAGAATCATGCCTGCGCTAAATCTATAAGAACATCCAAATTTATCAGCGGGAAAAGACAAAGCATACATACGATCACCCTCTGTATGAAAAAATCAAAACAGACGTCTTGTTTAGGCACCGAAGAACAAATGTAAGTGTGGCGACCCACAAATCCTCAATATGAAGTCAGATTTTAAAGATAAATGATGACGGCAACTTTGCGGATAGAAAAGGGAATCCACTAGCGTGAACATTAGTGGGTTGGAGAAGATGAGGGCAACAGCCCACTAAATCACTCGTGCTTTTGAAAAAAACAAAAAGTGGAGGTAGCAGAACTGATATGTGTTGACTCATTACGAACATATCACCATGACATTTTGGATTACATTAGAGGAAAAAAAAAAACTGAGTGAACATGTATCGAATGATGAGATTTACACTTTGATAAAGACAAAAAACTAACACCCTCTTAAAGAGGAGAAGATGAGGAGTCTTTTGGGTGGAGAAATAGCCTGTATCTTGTTTAGGAAGATACCAAGGACGAATAGATGTATTCTCATCCCACATTCCACAATAAGGACTTTCTATGATTTTTTATCATGCAAAATATTAAAGCAGGAGGATACAACTCATGTACTCCTAATTAACAAAGAATACCCATTCCTTCAAATTCAGGAACCATCATCATCTTTTCCGAAAACAATGTAGCAAATTCTATTATAGCTCCGCACAAGAAAACAATGTAGATTATAATTAAATATTAACAATGTATTTTTTTCCGACTACTAATTTTCTTTTTCAATCTCATTCTTTTTATAATTTCTTCATTCATAATCAAACTTAATGATTTACTTTCATTCTCTTTGCATGAGATTCTCACGGTACTAGAAAAAAAACAAATTCAAAACTTGGTTGATGCTCGGCTAGAAAAAAAATAAATTTGATTTTATTGATTTTAAAAAAATTAAAACTTTGGAGACTAAAACAAAACTTTCTAAATCAAGTACTGATTTAAATGAAAAATGACAAAATTTAGAAAAAGTAGTTACCGCGCGCAACACACGAGGGAGAGGTCGTCGTCTTTGAGAGACATGTGTGGTGACCTACAAAGTCCATTTTAGCCCTTCCTTAGTGTCAACTGAATCGGCTTGCTGTGATCTACCTCCATGTGCGGCCCTTTATAAGTGACAGAGCTTTCGTTTAGTTTCAACAAACCATTCTTCTTTTCTTTATTCTCACTTTAATTTCTATAATTAACTCTATCCAAAAACAAAAGTGGGCTATCAAATTAATTTTTTTTTTATCAAATTTAGTCTTTATTTTTTTAATCTATTTTTACCAGATATTTTTTTCTTCAATCTCATCCTTCAATATTTTTTTAATTGGGCTTCGTAATTTGTTTTCAATTTCTTTATAAGGGAAATTTTGTGGGTTTGTTGAAATGACATGAGTTTGCTTGAGTCTTTATTTGTCCTTTTCTTTCAATATATTTTTTTTATCAATTCATCTTTAATATTGAGTTGGTTGAAAATTTTGTTGTGTAATTTGTTTTTCATCTAAGAGGTAATCCTGGTCTTATGAGACGAGTCGCGGGTCTGCAAAGTTCAGTTAGGTTGACTTGGGTCTTTTTTTTAAATGTATTTTTTTTAATTTCATCCTTTAATATTGGTTTGGTTGAGAACTGGGTTTCATAATTTTTTTTCAATTTTATTTCTATGAGATTATCTCAATCTCATAATCTATTGATTAGTACTTAAAAGTGTATTCTCATTAAGGCTTTATATCATCATATTGCACTAAAGTATCATTAAATTCCCTAACTAAAGCATGTTTTATAATAACAATTATGATAATATAAGTTATCTTTAATTTATGGTAAATGCTTGTTTTGAATGCAGGTATATCTCACAATTCAAAGGATTGATTGATGTTATTAACTATTGAAATTAAGAAGACAAAGAAAGGGCTAAGAGAAGAGATGCTGGTTTAAACTGGAATACCATTCGGTTATTGGATCATAATTAGAGTTGTAGACCTTGGATTTAGGTCTGCTTCATATGGATGGAAAGCAAAGACATAGACCTAAAACTTTTATGAAGAGTCCAATACTCAATTCTACTGTTTTCAAGTTCAAATTTTAGCAACAATAGAGAAGTCGGAACCTGTCATATAGCTCAGACACTATTTGGCTTTCAGCTCATATTTTGAGTTCTAGAAGTCCAAATGAGCTCTAGTTTTTTTTTGTTGGAAAGCTAAGACAATTGCCCACGGCTTTCATGGAACAAAGGGCTTAAATTCTAATGTTTGCAATGACATTTTGGCCAGCCAACAATATAAAAAATCAGCCAACAATATCAATAACCAGCTGACCAACAATGTCAAAAACCAGCCACCAAATCAATGGTTGACCATCAACTATTTTCTTACTCAACCAATCAATAGTTCTGAATCTTAGCCTATAAAAGGAGGCATTTGCCATGTATTTAGTCATATTATTTTTCAGATCAAAATCATCTTCTTGCTTTATCTCTTTAATGTTCAAGTTTTCTTTCATGCTATATTAATCTCTTGTTTATGCCTTTTCATTTCCTTTCCTATACTTAGTTAACTTATATCATGTTTATGTTCTTATATTTTTTAGTTATGTTTTTCTTCTTCATTATGTTTAGCTAAGTTAATTATATCAAGGTGATAAGGTTTCACTAGTGGTGTTACAATAGGTATAATATAAACTCAATATGAACTTTAATGTTTATATCCAAGAAAGATTGTTATTAACATGTTTTATCTTTTTATCTTACTAATTCTTAATACCTTACTTGTTAAATGGTTAATCTAGATTTGTGTTATATAACACTTGCTACATCAAATGCTTGATCCTTCATAGTCTTCAGCCGATATCGTTATTATGATAGGAACTTGATTTGTTGTTACCATAAGCTAACAACATGAATGCCTGATGATATTTATAAGTATGATGTTACTTAGATAAGATGATTAATATGATCATGTTAATAATTTATAATGAGCTAATAACGATAAATTATCCGATTGGAACCTCCTTTATGTGTGGTTTCCAATTGAGTAATAAAAAAAGTTTATATTATATTTATTTGAATTACCATTAGTGGATCCTCTAACCTTAACAATTGTTTTATCCTTGTTTAATCTTTTCATCATTATTACATCTCAAAGTTCTCTTCAACATCAATATCATTTTATTGTTTGTAATTTATATAATTCACCTTCCTGTGGTTCGACCTTGGTCTTGCCGGGTTATTTATTACTTTGACACTCCTTCACTTGGGATAAGACATCAACTCTTTGATTGTGTCACCTATATCGCAGGTTCAACAAAATGATCTATGTTTACTCAATTTTTTAAGATTCGATTTTTCTTTTAATTTCATCATATAATGTTGAGTTACTTGGGAATTCAGTTTAGTAAAAAAAATTAATTTTTTTATGGGATTATCTCATTTTTATGATCCATGTTGTGGGTTTGGCGATATAACTCGGGTTGATTGAATATTTTTGTCTTTTAAATCTTTAAATTAAATGTTTTTTTTTCTTTTCATTATCAAATATTGGGCTGGTTGTGAATTGAAATTTGTAAATATTTTTCAACTTTTTTTATGTGGGGTAATTCTATTTTCATGACCTATTATGTGAGTTCAGCCGGCTTACTTAGGTTGACTCAAGTCATTTTTTTTTCAAATTTGATTTTTTTTTTCAATTTTGGTGTGTAACAAATTTTGTTTGGGGAGTAAACTTCATAATTTTTTTCAATTTACTTTCTATGGTTTATTTCCCTCTCATGACTTGGGTCTTGGATTTTGTAGCTTAAATAGGGTTGGCCTAGGTCAATCTAGTATGTCACTATCTCAATATTTATAGTAGAAGATTTCATCCAATATATCACTATCTTTGTATTTAAAATAGGTGCGTCTAGAATGCATCAGATTTTAATTTTATAATAAATTACATTTTTTCTAGTATAAAACACGTTAGCAATATATTAACCTTTTTTATGTTTTAATTTTTTTTTAATCTGACTCGTAATATAGCGTGGGCCACGGATCTAGTACAATATACAAAAAAGAAACCCATTTTCACTCTAGCAATCAATTGTAGAAATATAAAATCAATAAATTTTTTTCAATTTCTTTATTGTAGCAATGGCAAATTTATTTTTTTGAAAAAATAATTTTGTTCTTTACAATTTGCATGTTTATCACACTATACATCACTATTCTTTTTGTTATTATCTTTATACATTATTTTGCAAATTCTTTTTATTTTTTTGCATACAAATTTGTTTACACTTGACCTATTGATCACCATTATTTTTTTTTATTCATTCATTTTTTGAATTTTTTTTCTTTATACTTGACCTATTTATCACTTTACATTTGATCTATTTATCATCTTCTTTTTTTCTCTTATCCCCGTTCATTCATTGTTGAAATAACATTGTGGAGATCTTTTTTTTAAAAAAAATCTCTTTCTTTATTACCTTCTAAAAGAAGTCACTCAGCCTAAACTCAAATATATTATTTCTCTATATGTTCTTCTTCTTATTATTATTATAAAAGAAACTAAACTAAAAGAGGATGTTTTATTTTCACAAAACAATTATCATTATTATAAATCTTTATCATCATCAAAGAAACTAAAAGAAAATGGTCTTTCACTTTATTGATTCATTCACTGTAGAAATGAATCTTTTGAAATTAGTTGTTGTTAAGGTTTTGTGTGATTTTTACCTTTATACCTTGAAAATAACATTGTTAGAATTTTATAAAATTTAGGGGTTTCTAAATCCTCTTAAGAAGCATCTTTATTTACTATAGAGATGACAATGCTGAGATTTTTAATTTTTTTTGGACACCTAATCTTTTTCTAGGACCTTCTTGGTAACCTCTAGAAAAAGTTCAAAGAAATCAATTCTCTCATCATATCTTTCATAATTAACTCTCTTATCTACCTAATTTTTTCTTGACTACCCTCTTAAACCTTTTTTTTTTAATTATCTTTCAAGGTGTCTATAAAATTTTGGATCAAACAATTAACATTATAGAGGGGATTAGTGAGAACCAAGTTAGATTAAAAAAAGCCTTCCTTCATACTTGGCTAGATCAAATAGAAAATTCTAGAGAGAGAAAGAATTCTTTTGATCTTTCTCTCCTTCAGGTGCTGAATTTTAAAACCCCAGTTAATATATTATGATTTTAGTGAAATGTTAAAACTTTAACATGATGATGAAAAATAAATGAATAACAAAAATAATAAAGTATGTAAATTGAATTACTAGAGATGAAGATTTATGAATTTAAATTTTGAGTTATAATGAGTTTTAAAAGTAAGTTGAGACGAGATACCTGGTAAAACAAAACATTATCTAGGTTAAAGAACAAGAGAATGATCATAAATATGAGTTATAAGGGAAATATAAAAAGAAAACTAGTTTTTCTAAAGAAGCCAAGTGACTAGCCATGTTGTAGAAAGAGAAAGAGAGGGAAATTAAAGTAAATTCATGTAAACTTCTTGTTAGAAACAACGAAGAGAGATAATTTAAATGATGAAAGAGAGATTAGGAATGAATTTAAGCTGAAGAATATCAAGGATTATTATGATAAATAGGGGGTTTTGAAAAATAAAAAGAAGAGGAAAAGAAATAAATAAAATTGTTCTTTCTTGTTCTTATTTCTTCAATTTATTGTGCTAAAAAGTAAGGAACTTTGACTTGAACCAAGTTTGAATTAATTAAGGAAAATTTAAATGTTTTGCCTATGTAAATGTACGTAGATTTGTGTCTCAATAAAAGAATAATTAAATGGATATTTTTATGATAGAATAAGGTTTTCAAACATGTATTAGATGCGAGCAAAATTGCTCGAAAGACTATTTAACTTCCCTTGAAAGATGTTATGTCTCTAGACATAAAAGACACCATTAGAGGGAGTGTTTGTATTTGCATTCTCCATGTTACCATTATGGAAGACTGGGCACCGGTGAAAAGAGTGCCCTTAGAGGAATACTAGGCGGAGTTAAAGATAGAGTTTTTCATGACAAGTAGATCAATTTATTCTGAGGTTAGTGCAAACATAAGAAGGCATAGGGGATAAAGAGAGAGGACTCAAAGGACAGTTTTTCATGTGACCCATGAGGAGGTTGAAGCTGCTTCTGATGTAGTGGCAAGTACACTACTACTAAAATCACATTCTGTATATGTTTTAATTAACCCTCGTTCCTATCATTTGTTTGTATCCAGAGGGATTTCCACCCAAAAGAGAAGTGGAGGTCTTTATAGGCATAATACCTGAAACCTTTTCCATATCTCAATCGCCTTATCAAATAATGCATATAGAGTTAGCAAAATTAAAGATTTAACTACAAGAATTGTTAGATAACAAGCTTATCTGACCAAGTAATTCACAATGGGGGTGACCCCATATTGTTTGTGAAAAAGAAAGATGAAACTTTTTAACTTTGTATTGATTACAAATAATTGATTAAAGTGAAAATAAAGAACAAATACTTGCTTCCATAAATAGATGAATTATTCAAACAACTAAATAGAGTGCGAGTGTTTTTGAAGATATATTTAAGAATAGGATATTATTAGTTGAAAATTAAAGAGTTTGATGTTTCGAAGACTGCTGTTAGGATACGATATGGTATTATGAGTTCCTAATGATGCCATTTGAGTTGACAAATGCTCTGGTAATGCTTATGAATCTGATGAATGGAGTCTTCCGATGATATTTGGATAAATTTATGGTAGTATTTATAGATGATATTTTGATCTATTCAAACTAATATTTAGACCATGAATAACATTTGAGATGTGTGTTGTAGACATTAAGAGATCATTAGTGATATGCCAAATTGAGCAAATATGAGTTCTGGCTAAACCAAGTAGTATTCTTAGGGCATATCATATATGTAGTGGATATTTGTAGTTTCCTTGGACTTAATGGATACCATAACATGTTTATTGAATGGTTCTCCATGATGACAACCCCTTTAACTTGACTAACCTAAAAGGCAATAAAGTAGGAATGCTCAATAGAATGTAAAGAAAACTTTCAGGAGATGAAAAAAAGGATTGCAACTGCCCTTGTATTGACGTTTCTCTTAGGATCAAAAGGCTTTGTTATATATTATGATGCATAAAAAAAGGACTGGGTTTTATATTGATGCAACATGAAAGGGTGATTGCTTATACTTCAAGAAAATTAAAATCTCATGAGGCCAATTATCCTATCCATGATTTAAAATTGGCGGCTGTGGCATTTACTTTAAGAGTATGGAGATATTATTTATATGGGTCACAAATCCAAATCCTCATGGATTATAAGAGTTTGAAGTACTTGATGTTGTAGAAGGAGTTTAATATGCATCAAAGATGATTGATAGAGTTGATTAAAGATTATGATTGTGTGGTAGATTATCACCCAGGAAAGGCCAATGTTGTTGTTGATGCTCTTAGCCGTAAGGAAAAGGCAATGGTTGGTGAATTGGTTGCATATGATAAAAAAGAAGTAATAAAATTGAAAATGTTTGGTGCACATATAAGAATTGGATTTGAGTGGTCCTTGTTAGCACAACACAAAGTGTGATTAGTTTTTAGAGATAAAGTGTTGAAAGCTCAGCAAAATGATGGAGAAGTGGAGAAAATAAGGAATAAAATGAAATGAGGAGTTGAAACTCCTTTCTAAGTTCTAAAAGACAGAATGCTAACAATGGGCAAAATGATGTATCTATTTAATGATAAGGCATTTAAGGAGGAAATTCTAAAATAAACGCATGAATCCAGATTTGTTGTGTATTCAGGTAACACAAAAATGTATAAAGATTTGAAAGAATTATATTGGTGGCCTAACATGAAAAAAGAGATAGAAAAGAATATGACTCGATGTGGGATATGTCAACTAGTAAAGATGGAGTATTAAAAGCCTGCAGGGCCCCTTTAAAATCCCTTATGATACCCAAGTGAAAGTAGAAAGATATTACAATGGACTTTGTATCTGAATTATCTAGAGAAAAAAGAGGCAATGATGTCATGTGGGTGATGGTGGACCGACTAAGTCTGCTTTGTTTCTATCTTTGAAAATGACAGACATGGTTGATAAGTCGACAAGATTATATGTAAATGAAGTGATCAAATTGCATGGAGCACCCATATTAATTGTATTTGATCATAGACCTGGATTTATCTCTCACCATTGGCCTAACATCCAAAATGCCTTAGGGACAAAGTTAAACTTTAGCACTGTTTTTCATCCTCAGACGAATAGATATTCTAAGAGGACAATTAAAATTATAAATGATTTATTGAGATCATGTGTATTGAAATTTAGAGGAAACTAGGAAGACTATTTACCTCTAATGGAGTTCACTTATAATAATAATTACCAGGCAACGATTAGGATGGCTCTACATGAAACATTATATGGATGGAGGTGTTGAACTCTGATATGTTGGGAAGAGGTGAGAGATATAAAGTTGATGGAACTAGAATTAATGAAGATCACCATTAAAAAGGTGAAGGTTATTAGAGAAAAAATGAAGGTAGCTCTAGACAGAAAAATAAGTTATTCCGATAATAGGAGAAGGCCTATTGAATTTGAAGTAGAGAATCAAGTGTTTTTAAAAGTCGTGCCCTAAAATAATATCATGCAATTTAGTATGAAGGGGAAGTAAGCACTGAGATACATAGGATCTTTTAAGATTATTCAGAATATAGGTTTAGTTGCTTATAAGCTAGCGCTGCCCCCATATTTGGATAAGATACACGACGTGTTCCATGTATCATTTCTTTGACAAACAAAAATAGATCCACTCGAATATTGTCACAAGTTCCTCTAAAGATTAAAGAGGACTTGACTTTAGAAGTGAGACCAATAAAAATTCTAGATCAAAGTGAAAAGGGACTTACAAGAAAAAACATCCTTATGATAAAGTATTTTTAGATAAGCTCCCAAATCAAAGAAGAAGCTTAGGAAAGGGAATTGAAAATGAGGAAAAAATATCTTGAATTATTTTTGGATACAAGTATGGAGTTTAATTTTGAGGAAATAATTTTTATTTAGAATGTGAAAATATAAAACTCCAGTTAAAATATTGCAGTATTAGTGAAATGCTAAAAACTTAACTTGATGGTTAAAGAAATTAATAATAAAAATAATTAAGTATGTGAATTGAATTACTAGAGATGAAGATTCACAAATTTAAATCTTGAGTTATGTTAAGTTTTAAAAGTAGCCAAGATGAAATGCCTAGTAAAACAAAAAATTACCCTAATTAAAAAAAAAAGGGCATGATCATAAATATGAGTTATGAGGAAAATATAAATTGAAAGCTTTGCTTTCTAAATAAGCCAAGTGGCCAACCATGTTATAGAAAAAAAAAATTGAACTAAATCCATGGAAAATTCTTATTAGAAACTCCAAATTGAGATAAATTAAAGTACTAAAGAGAGTTTAGGAAAGGCTTTAAGAAAAAAATGGAAGAATATCAAGGGTTATTTTGATTAAGAGGGGCTAGTTTCGAAAAAGAAGAAAAAAGGAAAAAAAAGTAAAAATTGTTCTTTCTTGTTCTTATTTCTTCAATTTATTATGCCTAAGAAGTAAGGAAGCTTAATTTGAACTAAGTTTGAATTAATTAATGAAACTTTATGTGTGTTTACCTATGGAAATGTATGTAGATTTGTCTTAGAATAAATACATGACTAAATGGATATTCTTATAATAGAATGAGGTTTGTAAGCATGAAAAGGTATTGGGTATTGTGTGAAAAAACTAAAAATTGAACTGATGTCTCATGTATTACATAACAAGTCGATCATTTAGGACAAATTAATTAAACTTTATGTGTTTTGCCTATGGAAATGTATGTAGATTTGTGTTTGAATAAATGCATGATTAAATGGATATTCTTATGATAGAATGAGGTTTGTAAGCATGAAAAGGTATTGGGTATTGTGTGAAAAAACTAAAAATTAAATTGATATCTCATGTATTACACAACAGGTCGACCATTTAAGACTACCAAATGTTCCCATCAAATGATTAATAGAAGGAATAATGAAATGGGGTAATGTATGATTTAGTTGACCATTTGTTTGATAATTAGGGGCATCAATGAAATTAGTAATAACCTTGACAATAAGTATCTTGGGTTTGAAATGATTTTTTCTTATTATGATGATACAAGAGAAGCTATAAAAGTTGCACGGCCATCAAGGAAAGTCACACGATAGTAGACCTCAGGTAAGTTCTTAACACCTCAATAGTAAATAATCCTTCCATTAAACGTCAATAGTAAATGCTATTTTTTTATATCAATAATCTTATAGAATTCATAGTAACTGACAATTTATATGTTAAAGAAGGAAATTATGATGAAATAAAAACATTAAATAATTGGCATTCGAGTAAGGTTATCGAGTTGACTAGTATCCATTTAGGATTACTAGAGTTATTGGCTTCCAAATAGAAATTCCAGAATGATTAGCATTTAAG
Source organism: Populus x sibirica (assembly GCA_019202695.1). Classification (NCBI taxonomy): domain Eukaryota; kingdom Viridiplantae; phylum Streptophyta; class Magnoliopsida; order Malpighiales; family Salicaceae; genus Populus; species Populus x sibirica. Next base: position 1,295,354 of record JAGMVL010000318.1, read on the forward strand.
TAAGGATTGTCAGATTGATTGGTATCTATTTGGGATTAGTAGAGTTATTAGCTTCCAATAGGATTGTCAAAATGATTGGCATCCAAATAAGGATTTCTAGATTCATTAATATCCATTTGGGATTTACTAGATCCCATTTAGGATTACCAAAGTTACGGGCTTCCAAACAAGAATGCCAAAATGATTGGCATCCAAGTAAAGATTGTCGAATTGATTGGTATCCATTTGGAAGTTACTGGATTGATTGGCTTCTAAATAGGAATGCCAAAAAAAATACCATCCAAGTAAGGTTGCAGATTGATTGGTATTCATTTAAGATAATCGAAGTTATTAACTTCCAAATAAGAATGCCAAAATAAAAAGTAATAATGAGGATTTATTGAGTTTATAGATAACCAAATAAGGGTTTTTGGACCAACTAGTTATCACAATAAATAACTGGATTAATCAGCTATAAAATAAAGTAGTCGAGTTACTAAGTCATTCAAGTAAGATGGATAAATAGGCAAGAAAATAAACGAATGCAAGAATTTATTTAAGTCATTGATGGTATGATCAAAACAAAAAGGAATGAAGTAGAATTAGGAATGAATTCTTTAAAAATTAATTAAATTGTATGAAACCATATTAAATATTGATGCATTGTTATGTTAATTCTTGTTTCAAATCATTGTTATGTTAATTCTTGTTCCAGGTCTACCCCAAGGTTGTCAAGAATGAATTGTTTTGTTACTTTCTTGTTATAGTTATTAGGAATGATTTGAAAATAGTTTTGTAATAATAGATAATGAATTGTAATGTTTTAAGCACTTTCTCTTGGTATGTAAATTGGAGGATATAGACTTTAATGTTTTACTTGAAAAGAACTTTTAGTTAAAATAGTGACCATATTTTATTTTACACCATTTCATTAATTGACTGTGAAATAGGGTAGTTGAGTTACTAAGCCATTCAAGTAAGATGAATTATTAAGACAAGAAAGAAAGAAATACAAAAGTTTATTTAAATCGTCGTTGGTATGATTAGAATGAAAAGGAATGAAGTAGAATCAAAAATGAATTCTTCAAAAATTAATTAAATTTTATGAAACCATATTAAAGATTGATGTATTGTTATGTTAATTCTTGTTTCAGGTCTACCCCCAAAGTTATCAAGAATGAATTTTGTTCTTACTTTATTGTTATAGTTATTAGGAAAGATTTGTACATAATTTTGTAATTATGGATAATGAATTGTAATATTTTAAGTATTTTCTTTTGGTATGTAAACTAACTGCATATGAACTTTAATGTTGTGACCATGTTTTATTTTACATTATTTTATTAATATATAAATTCTTATATTGCTTTATTAGTATACTAGATTGATTATATTAAAATGAAGTGATGAATGTCATGGAGAGATTTGAGTAAATCACATTGATGTCATCATTTGGGATTGTTATATATTAGGGGAAACACTGTTGAAATCTCAATAGAAATGCATAAAAAAGTTTTCTATTTTTTTTTTAACAATCACGAGTAAATATGTTGTCAAAAATTGATATAAAAATTGAGATCATTACATGAATTGATTATCAAAATTTGATGAATGGTTTTGGAAGATGTCATGTGAAAGTCTTAAAAAACCTAAGAGGGGTTTGAATTAGAGATTTATCGTAAATTCTAAAACTTTGGACTCTAGTCTTTAAAAGTTTAAAAACTGACACCACATATAATATCAAAGGCCATAAACTAAAGAGATAACGATAGAGAAAAGCACATCAATTTTTATAATGATTCGAGCAATTATCTATTCTTCTCCTTAAACCCATGTCAAGTATTTATTATTACCTCGCACTCTTTTCAGTGGGTGATACCTTACTAATTACATTAATCGTTATTTGGGATCAAAATTATAAAATCTTACACAATATTTTTCAACAATCAAGGTTTAAACATATCACAATCTTTTTCAAGGCTCAAGATTAAACCTTTCACTAAATGGCTCACAACCAAACATTATCCACATGGTTCATGTGCCATTTATATTTAACCAATAATTATAACCCTCACATGAGTTATCAAACTTCACAAGAAAAGATTATAAAAGATTAAGCTCAAGTCTTTATAAAATTTTAATCTAACTCAAGAATGAGAAAAATAGATTTGATGCAATTTAGGGTTCAAATCTTTAAAAGAATTTAATGAGGAATAAAAGCTTTTTGACGGATTAAAACATCAAGAGTGTAAATTATAGTGTTGTAAGGGTGTGAGAGTGTTTTCATATAAAATCAAAAGGGTATTTATAGGAGTAAAACCTATTAATGGTTGTTACTCATACAAGAGAAGAGAATAAGAAATTTTTGCTCCTCCAAGAGTTTTTTCTCTTTGTTAGAAATAACTAGGTCACAAATTTTGAGAGAAAAAAAGTTACTGTAAAACAACTTGAGTATTAAATACATTTCTTGTGAAGTCACGAGTTTGTCATTTTAGCTAAGAATAGATAAAAGTTTAAGAGCATATGTAATAAGTATGTTAGCTAAAATGGATAAGAAGCTTTTGCTATTCATATAAAATGAATTGAGTGATAGTACAAAAATATACTATTAACATTATTTTTCATAAAGTATCCATCATTATATAAGTTTTAGTGGTAAAAATACATTGGATGATGAAATGCGGTAATTTTGGTATTTTTTTAATGGAAATCATTTCATGGTGCCAAATTAAATTATATAAAGACTTGATTACAATTAAATAAGTTTACACATCTTCAAGTTTATATTGCATCCGAGGAGTCCATGTTGCCTCAAATGATGTGTAGGAATTTCTACAACATTAATATTTTTTTACAAACATATTAAATCTATTAATTCTTGTTATCTTCAAAATAAATAAGTCATAGGTGATTAAATACCTTTAGAGTAACATAAGGTTTGGTTGATAGGAGCTAAAAATTAACATGATAATTTCCCAAGAAAAAGGTATGGTGTGAGATCTTTATGTTATGTGACTCTAAGGTTGTTAAGTAATTGTCTTCTCCACAAAAGAGAAACTCTTTGATTGTTTTCTACTCATGAATCTTTCTTGAAGTCCTCTCAATCACTTTATGGTTTTGTAGGGTTCTCTCTTCTAACAATTATTGTGTGTCAAGTTTCCTATAGTCTTCAAAACATGCTAGTCATCTTTGAGATATGCTGGACATGAATTGGACTCGATAGGTTTATGACTAGAGGCTTGGAATTGGATAGGGCTTGCACTTCTAACTCTCTTTTTTTTTAGAAATTTAGAGTGACAATTGAATTCTCTTAGTTTGTCCTTAATGAACTAGGTAAGTCTGTTATCGATATTTTTTTTAATTCTTTTTTCTTTTTATTTCATCCAGTTCTCTTCTTTTCAACCATATCTACTTTTTATTATCATGATGTCCTTCTCCTTTGAAAATAAAGTCGTCATTGTTTCAATTCCACAACACCACCCCGACAACTTGATGAGAAATTACCTTGAACTACTTGATAATTGTTTTTTTTTTTTTTGCATTACTACTAACAACTACTATTTATTGGTTTGATTTGCAGGTGCTTATCCCTTTATTTTTTTATTACTCTCTACCAAGGTTATTAAAATCGCGTTTTGACTCGTAGAATCGTACGATTGTACGAGTCAAAACATGCTTTACGTGTTGAATCACTTGAAAAAATCAAAAATTGGTGAAATCGGGTTGAAATCGGGTAAAATCGCTAAAATCGAATGAAATCGCGCAAAATCATGATTTTAGGACTGATTTTGCGATTGTAACAAAATGATGCAGCCGAAACAAAATTCCCCCCGGTCCAACCGTCAGCGCCTATTGGCTATGGAAATGCACGGATCACGCGAACAAATCAAGTCACTCTTCACTTCGGTCTTCACAACCCACAAAAGACTCTTCTTTTTCCAACCGAACAAATTCCTAATCGGTTAATCCCTAGACCACCACTTAAGCCTCCAGTGGTCATCATATGAGCAAGCACAGGGCTCGAACCTGAAACCACAGAGGAAGTAAACCTCTTGGTCTCAAGCTCTTACCTCTAGGCCACCACCTAGATGGTTATATCTAGTATTTTTCATGCAAAGACTATGGGCACTTTGCCAATTAATTGGACAGAGTCATTTTTGTAAGAATACTAGACATGTTGCTGGGGATTGTATGTGACGGCAATAAAATAGTACAAATCGAGCATACAATGTGGATATGCTCGATTTATTCAATCATTTCTTCTTATGCCCACAAGTTTTGTCCCTGTTACTCCTGCTATGGTCTAACAAGTGATTTAATCTGTATTTACTGCGACCTTGAATTTCTCGTGTTTTAAGAAAAAAAAAACCCTTGTCTTTGTATTTATACTTCTCTCGCTTCAAATCATATGACTTGGTCCGCGTAGAATCTGACCAAAATTGTTCCCTACCATGTTCTTAATCCAATTCATAATGCAAGAGGATAATCTATTTCTATTTTTGGAATTTGAACTTTTTATACTGACTCCTTTAAGTCCGAGAACGTTTCTTTTATCCACAGTTGACTGACAATTTAGGTCAATTTGTGGAATATAATTTCCTTGACGTTTCTTCTCTTTTTGGTTGAGTTGTTCGAAATTTGGACACGAATAGGGTGATCATGAAGGGTATTAAACTAGAAGATTGTTTCATTTGATTCTATATGTAACACCCCCAAAAAGAATTTATATAATTTTCATTTTTTAAGTGTCTTGTTGTAAAATTTAGACGTAATATATGCACACACACATACCACAAAAAAACTATCTTAAAACTCAACATCTAACAATTTCATTAATAAACATCATAATTCAGTCTCTATTTATACTTTTGTGTGGGGACTATATTTTTCAATTTATTCACGTGATGTGATATTTATTCGTTGGACAATACCAAAATCTATTCAGTATAAAAAACTAAATAGCTCGATAGCACTGTTTAAGGAGTTGTGGTCTCCTAGGAAAAATACCTATAAAACATCATGCTCGGTGACAATTATCAATGATACTAGGAAAATCAATTCTACTAACTCTTTGTAAGTACATCAATCTATATCAAATTCTAATTTAATACATTTCCATTATTCTTCGATGAACTCTCTATCCAACCTTGTACACATTAAACTATAATACTCAGATCATAACAATTCTTGTTCATAATACTTTGATTCATACTATAATATGTTTCCTCAAAAACATATAATTTGTACACATCTCATCAACACCTTTAGTCCATAGTATATTTTATTTCTCAATCACCTCTAGTACACAATGTTATTTCATTTCACAATTATATTTAATTTCTCTTGTCATATATTTTGCTATTTAGGCTTTTTGTGCAATTATTTTCCTAGTTCAATCTCTCATAATCCATTCTTATCATCACCATGATTCATCATTTCATTTACTTTCACATAACTTGTGCTATTACTGTTCACACTATTTTTTTTTACTCTTTTCACAAAGATTTAAGATCTACACTTTGCATTGACTTATTATTTTTAAATGGCAGCTTCCACAATTTAATAAAATTTTGTTAAGAGTTTTCCTTGTACAAAAACTCTACCCAAATTTCATCCTGTCATTTCTGGTATAAATCATGTCATAAAATGCCAACATCATCATCATACAGGATGCTTCAGGTATACCACCAGTCAATTTTTAACATTTCTTTAATTGTTCATTCCTAGTCATAATCTTATAACCTTTTTTATAATTTCATAACAATTCAATTTTGAATCTATCATGCTCTTTCTAGTTTCACACGTGACATATTCCAGATTACAATTTCCTCAAAGGATATTAAAAGAGTTATAACGGTTGTCACAGGAAGCTTATAGTCTTACACACGTACTCAAATGGAATTTTAAAACATCTTATAGTCAAGATTTATATCAATTAAAATCTAGTGAATACAATACAATGACAATGTTATCTAAGATATCAAGATAAACCTACAATAAACATAAAAATCAGAGAACTACCTAACATTCACATACATATCTCGTAAATAATGAATTAACAATGTCTTTTTTCATTTATGTTAACAATCTCTAACTTAGATGATCTCACATGAAAATATAATATCCTTATATCTACTTCCAAAATAAAATAAAATATCCTTATATCTACTTCCAAAATTATATGATAAAATACACCTCAACCATTACATTTATTCTCAACCAACGACTAACTTAGTTATTCATGTTATTAATTAATCTCTATCCAAACGAACATCTAAGTAACATTTCAATCACCGTAGTTATCATCCACCTGTTCATTAAGTATTAGATCAACTACCTCAGTCACCTTCAATTCAGTTGACTAAGTATCAATTTCATAACCTTGGTCCTGTTAATATGTTACTTGGAAAAATATTCACATAACAATATTGCAATATCATCTCATGACACATAGTTGAACATAGTACATATAATTTCTATTGCATTCTAGCATTACAAAAAAAAATAAACGATTAAAGAAGAAAGGGGGCAACCCTTACTTGAAACTCCTAGTGAACATCTCCTCTCGCAGCATGTCTTTAACACTTAACATTTGAATGTTTTGTTATTTATTTTTTGAAGTCGTCTTAATGTCCACATGACTTAATTTTTTGTCAATGAATCTCAAGGTCCAAATAACTTAATTTTTCATCAACGAATCTCAATGTCCAAATGACTTCATTTTTATCAAAAAAATTCAATGTTCAAATGACTTAATTTTTTGTGAATGAATCTCAATATCCAAATGACTTAACTTTTCATCAACGAATCTCAATGTCCATATGATTTAGTTTTTCATCAATGAATTTCAACCATCTTATACTTGGCATTTGAATATACCCAATGTCCTCCCCTTAACATCTTAACAACCACTTACACATTCAAAGTAACTCCTATAAACACTACTTATTTAACCCAAATATGGAAATCATCTTCACATCTCTATTTTCTAATTTTCCTACTTATAACCCGTACTTGAAAGTATACTAACAGTTTTAATTCAATGAATAATTTTAGTCAATACTTTTTCAAATATTATCACATCAACAATACATAAAAACTAATCACAATTCATAAGGATTATCATCAATTAATCCAATTCCTTAAGACCTCATATATGGTTGGCCCTAAAGTGTTGAAATTTCTATGTTCTTTCCATCAACTTGTTTCATTTCTTATATCTCATTCATTCACACAACCAACTCATAAATCCATTTGGTTTACAACATTTTCACACATCAAAAATACTTCCTACAATTTCCTAGTTATCATTTTTTATCATATACAAAACATACATTTTTCATACTTAGCTCAAAGATTATTTCATTACAATTTTGCATACATACTCATTGGATAACCACATATCTCCACAAGGTTTAACATATATCTTAAAACTTCCATGCATGTAACTCTTATTCTCTAACAAGAATTGTGCCATAACACATTATATAAGGTTTTACCATTAGTTTATAACCACCAATATCACAAAATTAAGATAAATTTTAATATCTTACCATTTCTCTCATATGGTCGGCCCTATACCACAAAAAATTCATAGTTTCCATCCAAATATTTTCCTTCAATTTATTGTTATCCTAACCATCATGCAAATAAACCAAAAATGCACACAAACAATAATTCCCCTAATTTTTTTACATGAACCCTAGACGACAAGCATATTCAGGATTTTCATCCTCCAATCCATAACATAAGAAAAACAAGACAATACAACATAAAAATCAACTTATCCATGAAATTTGAACTCAATTTGTGAATTACTATGTAAATTTTCTCTCAAGTCTTCTTTTTCCCTCAACTAGTGCTTGTCTCTCTCTCTAGGTTCTTATCCCCCATTGTTCTTCTCATCTTACTCCTTTTTTGTGTAAATTTCTCTACAAAACTTCACTTTTTATGTTTAGGTAGAAAAAGGAAGAAGATGCAAAACGTTTAAGCCCTTTCTTTCTCTTTTCTAGCTATTGTACATTCAACCAGATCATAAAGAGAAAGGGGGTTGTTTTCATTTATTTACAAAAATGTCATTGCTTAGTTCATGTGTCATTTTCTGTATTTTTGTTCGACCAATAATACCTCTGCAAGGTCTTATAAAACTCTGATTGACCTGACATTTTAATCCAAAATATAAAAATATATCAGGAGACTCCTTATAAGACTTCAACTCGATCCAATGGTGAAATCAAGATATATGCTCAATACATAAAACTAGACAATCAATAATTTTACGCCAAAAATATAAAATTTTTCATACTATTTTATTTACTCAAATCATCAAGATTCCAAACTAATTAATTGAGGACTTTCATCCCTATTCATAATAAAAAAAAATATTCCTTTCAGATTTCGTCCTCTTTTGGTTAAAAACTACGCGATTATACATGGAACTTATATCGGCGATTAATGTTATTTGCGTGTAAAGTCATACATTAATTTATTTGGAATTCCTTTCTATATTTTATCTAAATATTTTCACTCCAAATTTATAAAAATTATTTCTTTATAATAATTATTTTACCCGACTGAGAAGTTTACATGATTTATAACTAATTAACATTTTGCATATCGATTTTATTACTTTATTTAAACAAAAATTTATGTTAAATTAATAAAAAAAAAATATCCCCATCTATAACAATTTTTCTTCTTAATTATCATTTCTTAATTTGAATTCACCATTTCCAGTACTGATTTACTAGTTTTAAGCACAGTTATTAAACCCAGACCGGCCCGGCAGTCGACCGGGACCTGATCGACACAGTGGGTGGTTGGACCGGTTAGGGTTTGTTAAAAGACCGGTCAGTGCAACAGCCCGGCAAAACCCGGTCAACCCGGCGGGTTGACCTATGACCCGGGCGAACCTGGACAAGACCCGGTGCTTTTTTCCTTTTCAAATCTAGTTTCTGTCCTTTGGACTCCCTTCTTATTTCTTCATCTTCTCTACAATGAGCTGCTGTTAGCATCGAAGAAGAAGAAGGGAGAGGGTAGCTGGAGGCTGGTCGAAGGAGAGAGAGCTGAGTCTCGGTTTAGCAGAGATGAGGGAAGCTGGAGAGACGTCTGTGGGGCTGGTCTCCTATGTCATTGGGCGGCGGCTCTGGTTTGGCAAAGAGATGGAGGCGGCTGATGAAGAAGAAGGAGGGGCTCTCTAGTTTTGGCAAAAAGCCAGGGGGATGACTAAGAGAGGGATGAGGGAAGCTGTGGCTAGGCATATGTGGCAACTGCTTTGGCCTAGAAAAGGGAAGTTGTGGCTGGTTCTGGGAGAGAAAATCCATGATTATCGAGGAATTGTTGTCTGATAGTCGGTGGGAACAAAAGGGTTGGCTCTCAAGATGGTGATGTCGCTAGCAGTGGTGGCAAAGAGCGTGCAAGTTGTTGCAGGTAGGTGCGAGCTGTTGTTTCTGTGGTTTGTTTTTGGTATGTGGTGTGGTGTTCTGATTGAAATCTTTCTATACAGTAAGGGAGTCATTTGAGAGGAGACTGTAGAAAAAAACAATCTAAATGATGTCATCTTTGACTTCCAGCATCTAACTTTAAACCCCAGCTCTCTTGCCACTGCAACTTGGTCACTTGTATTGCTTGATGTGCTCAGCTTTGGCAGGTATAATATTGATGCATTAACTTTAAATAATTTTTTTAAAATTTTCCCGGGTTAACCCGAGTTGACCCATAAAACCCGGAACCCGGCTCCTTGACCGGGTTAACCTCCGAACCGGGTTTGATAACTATGGTTTTAAGTCAGTCATTTACATTATAACCCAAGGTTTACCTACCGTATTTGCTTCTGTTATATCTAGTTTGAACAACAATGACTTATATGCCTTTGTGACACCGTCATTTAAGATATATCCTCGTTCAATAAGATTGTTACACATGACCAATTTAGGATTGATTCTTAATAAAGTTTATGTTATTCTAGTTGTTCATTGAGTAAGAACAAGACTCTTTTATTCCTTACTCGTGTGACTGAAACTAAAATCTACTTTAAGTTAGTATATTTTGATATTTGAGTTCTTATGACTTGTGTTTATCATACTAGCTGTTGTTATCTATTTTGAGGTCCCACACACAAACATGTAAAAATATCATTAAAAAAAAAGAAAAAAAATTGAAAAGTGTTGAAAAAAATTAAAAAAAATATCAGTGAGAAGAATATATCAGAACGCTTAGGAAATTGTCAAAGACTGATTGAGGAAGAACAAAAAATACAGGATTAGAAAATTTGACAGCATATTTTTGACTGATGAAGGCCCTATTGGTAAAGAAAATTTAGTTTAAAGAGGAAAATTCAAAATTGAAAGTTTAAGGACTTAATTGAATTTATTGAGAGCTTAATAGCAAGAAAAATGATTTTTGAAGTTAATTTAGGCTTTAATTGGAAGAAATTAAAGTCTAGGGGTCGAATTGCAATTTTAAAAAGTTAATTTAGACAAATCAGGAGCTTAATTGCATATATATTAAAATTTGATGGGCAATAAGGGACTTCATTAAAGAAATCCAAAACCAAAAACCAAACCAAAAAAAGGTATGTGAAAGCAAGGGTTGGAATTGATCAAATCAAGAGGGGGGAATTAAAGAAATTGGAAGTTTATTGATCAATTGAGAGTCAAAATGCACAAATTCATAACCAATGACTAAAAAAAAAAGGCGACAAACTTTGGGGTTGATAATTGAGTAGAGTGAAGTTGCATGAAATTAAAAGTTGAGAGGCAATTACAGATGTAATTAAAAGTAATTGGAAAAACATGGACTAAATTGACATTTGCCTAAATCCCAAATTAAAAACCCTAAACAACGTGTCATTCAGACTTAATGAAGAGAGTGAGTGGCACGTGGTTTGTTAGCTAGGCATCTCTACTTTGATAGTTTTGAATGATCGAATTGGCAACTTCAAACAAATAAATATGGAGCTACAGACCTCCAAATTAAGCAAAGTTGGATCCAAATGAAAGGTGTGCATCCCCTGTACAAGCTTCAAGTGGTCTCAGGTGACGATGATGTCGTAGTTGCTTGACGAGGCCTCAAAAGTAGGCAACTTAGTCAAACATGACTGTGAAACCATTATGCAAAAAACGATCTTCTTTTCATGTGTTCACACTCAAAGACTTCTAAGTAGGTTCTTATCAAGGTTTTACAACCCTTCCATTAAGATCAAAATGCCGTAAATGGATTGAGAACCCTCTAAAACCCTACCAAAACCCTATAAATACCCCTAGAAAATCGAAACGGGGAGAAGAAAAAAGAGGAAAATCTTGATAAGAAAGCTAAGTGTGAAGGTTTAAGAGCCTAACACAAAGTTTTCTTAAGTTTTGAAAGGGTAGCAAGTCATTAGAGGCATAACTTTCCAAATAAAAGAAAAAAGAGAGTAGTTGTTCTAGGTGTATTTTCTGATCCAAACATAGAGTCCATGTGGCTTGCATGAGGTGTTTTTGATTTGTTTTAGTTTATGTTTACAAGTATGAAAATAAGGTTTAGAATGCTTAGTAAGAAATGTTATGTTTACCTCTTTTATTGTCGTGATAGTTTGATCTAATTTTTTTTATCTAGTTTTTTAAAATTCCTATGAATGTTCCTTATGTTTTAGAAGCTTTCTAGTTTAGTTGTTTTTTATAAAATAGTTTTGCTTTAGTTTTTGTTTGTTTATACAATGCATGTTGGAGTAAGGATGTTTATTCTGAGCTTACTAGGTTTGTGTATGACCAAAATGTTTTAAGTTGTTGTGAATTTGGAATATCTAGCATGATTTTGATGTTTTGACGTTACTATTTGAATATATTTGTTATGGTAGTGTAACTTATTGGGATGAAGAAAGCATGTTTAGATGTAAAAAATGTCAATTTCTAGGGATGATAGTGGTTGGGTTTTCCAAGCATTTTTCTGGGTTTAAGGTAGTGTTTTTGGAAAGAACATTATCTTCATCACGTGATTTAAACTAGTTTTGGTCTATTTATTTGTACTATATAATTTGTTATGTTTGATTAGTTAATAATCTAACGTTTATTTGCATTAATTAATTTTATTTATGAGTTTTATTCTTAGGGTTTCGGTTTTGAACCAAAACCTTCTATGATCAGATCATGAAAATTAATTGATAATCAAAGTGAATAGATATCAAATTATTGATCCTTGAATTATTTCCAACATGTTTGTGTTCTTGTTTTTTTCATATCTTGTCTGGTTTGAGAGCCATATTGTTAGGTTCATGTTGAATGTTCTTCGTGTTTTTCATGTTCTTCTCAAGAACATTGCCTAAGCTATGTGATTTTGACTTGTTTGGTTTCTTATTTGCATTCGCTTCTCCACATGACATTGTTAGCTAATAACTAGGGTTAGTTTGCATTTATAAGGTTTTGGTTTCACATCGAACCCTTTTTGTGACCAAATTATGAAGATTTAATGATAATCAAAGTGAAAGAACCTTAATCATTGCATGATTTCCAACTTGCATTATTATAATTTATAATTTTTTTATTACCATCAACGATGCACAAAGGAGACATTTGAAAAGTTGTTTCCTACTAATAAAAAATCATCTCAACAACAATCTGTCTTTTAATTAGATGTTTCTATGAAGAAAAGAAGTGAAAGATGCTAATGCTGATCATGGATAACTCGAAGGAGCTGTCCAGGAAAAAATTCGAAGCAACATCCAAGAAGCTTCCGGGACAGTAGAACGTAGAAACAGCTTGGTTTCAAGCTAGCCAGGAACAGCTTAAAAAAAGACACCAGACTGCAATTTTGGGTCTAGACAAGAACAAGTCTTGAAAAATTGAAGACAAGAACAAGTCTTGAAAAATTGAAGTACAAATTGATGAGTGCATTGATGTTCAAATTAAAGAAAGGTTGTCTAAAACAATCAAGATCGAAAAAGATGAAGTTGCAAACAAAATCTGAGCTTGTAGCAGTTCAAGTCAAGAATGAAATAAATCCGATTCTCGCCAGTCTTCTTAATATTTTCTGGAAATTTATAGATCTGGGTTTATATTTCACCAGTCTTCCACGTCCATCCCCAATTTAATTTACAAATCCTAGAACACTTTCTTCTTTACCTAAACCCCATTAATCCCCTATTTTCCAAATCCTAAACCACCATAATACAGGACAGTAATCTAAAAAACCTAAACTGTGTCCACAAAGTATCCAAATTTAGCCAAATTTGTTCTCCACACAATCTTCAAGTGATAGTGTTCGCTCCTAAACTGTTTCCCCTTTCTGATACACTCAATGTCCAAAATGCCAGAAAAGTGACTCTATATAAGGACTGTTCACAAAAATCAAATAATGCTTCTTCACTTCTTCTGTCAAACAAGAATTACACCCAAACATGGATATTTTCTTTTCTTTTCTAAACGGAAAACCTAACCTGCTCAACTTGTATCAACTCTTGAACATCAATGTTATTATCATTTCAGGTCAACTGTTTTATGTTACACCACACTGCATGGTACCATGCTTGGCACACAAATGCAGTTGCTGACAGGTAACAATGCCAATATCCTCTCAGCTACCACATATCGTCACGGATCTTTATTAATTTGCAACAATAAAACAACAGTGTTTGTTATTGCTCTTACTCTATGATAACCTAGCGAATTTCACACATCAAAGGTTAATTGTTAATCTGATTTACACCTATCTTTTTCGACAAGGGAACAGCTACAGAAGTTCTTCGGGTACATAATGGTTCCATTCAATTCATGTTTATTTGGAAACATAAAAAGTGAAAAATACTAAACTATTCTTCACCTTCCTTCTGTTATTTCAGCAAAGAGTGAAAGACTCGGTACACCAGAGCACAACACATTAGACACATATACACATCAATCAATTATTAAAAAGGTGACAATGAATACCTGATCATCATCCATAAATTGACATCCCACCACTTCAAAAACCAATTGCTATACCTCGCTGGTTGTCACAACAGCGCATATATGGTGTCAAAACTCCAAGGAGACCAATAATACAACAGGGTTTCCCAATTTAACAGCATATAAAATTACTGCAACTGGAATTCACTATATCCAATCCAATTTCTTCACAACCCATTGATGGCATATAAAGCTAAAACGAATCGAACTCAAATGCCTCCACATCACAAGAATCAGAATCAAACTTCTCATTCTCGACTTGGAATCCATAACTCCCATCCCGTTGCAAGCTCATAACATGAACTTCAGAATTTGAATCTCTCCGATTCTGCAAACCTCTAGTCTTACTAATCCTACTACCATTTTTACTCCTATTATTACCACCAGCATCGAAGTTGGAAATCCCCCCCACTCTTTTCTCTTTCTCAAAACCAACCTGCCCTGAGTCAAATGCATTAAAACCACTCCCAAATCTCCTCCTATTCCCCTTCTTCCTGTGTTTACCATTAATTCTCTTTGCATTCCTCTTATCCATCCCCAATTTTCCATCAGGATTCTCCCCATACGCGCTCTCTAAAACCGACCCATCCTCATCTTCCCTGCTTAATTTACCACTAACGGACATTCCATCATTCTCATATTCACTTTCCGCTTCAGTTTCGCTTTCAGTATAGCTTTCTAATTCAGAATCCGGCATTTCACCACTCAATTCACCAAACCCAGAAGCAGAAACCTTCCCATAAGGTTTCACACTATGAACAACACCTTTAGGGAAAAACCGGGCGGAGGGAACCCCATCAGGGGTCTCAAACAACTGGGGTCCATCTCTTTCACTCCACAAATCAAACCCTCCTGGTTTCTGAAAGCGGTCGGCCAAAACCTTAACTTGTTCATCAGCACCAACAGAAAACAACTTGGGTGCTTTCTGAACAACTTCCCAAGGACGCTCTAATTCAGAAACAGAGGCTTTGAGCTCTGCCCTTTTTCTCATTTCGTAAATCTGTCTCTCCCGAGAAAGCCTAGCCTTTAGGAGTTGTTTAGCTTTGTTTTTTTGCATTCGTTTCCACTGCCACTTGGAGACTCCTCCTGGGTATGTTCTTGGGCCTCCACCCATTCGAATTATTGAGGTTTTGCGAGGGAGAGTGAGGCTCAAGGGTTTTCGAAAGAAGAGGGGGTTTTGGGATGAGAGGGTTTTATAGAAAGAGAGGTGCGTTGGGATTGAGAGAGAAGATGACATTATTGAGGGTTTTAGGATGCTTGATTCTTTCGGATGTTTGCAGTTGAAGGAAATGCAATGAAGGGAGAGGAGGAGGAGGTTGTGGCTTTTGAATGTTTTTCTAGTAGATAATATTGGGGTAAATTCAGGAACGATAATGGATATTTGAATTTTTTTTATATTTATTTTATTTTTGGGTAAAAAAATTAAATAACTATAAATTATTTATTAAGTTTTGGGTATTAATAAATATTTATTATCTACTATTATTTATTAATCAATAAAAATAATATATATATATATATATATATTAAATAATAAAATAATAAATATCATATATCATATATCATATATATATTAAATGATAAAATAATAAATATTATAATATTTATTTATTTTATGTCAAAATATATATATATATATATATATATATAAAATATTGTGTTAAAAAATATAAATATTTTAAAAGTATATTTATATTATACTTGAGTTAGATTCGGACGAGTTTCAAAATAGGTTTTATAATATTCATATGTTATCTATTATTTATCAAAAACAATTATTCATTCAAATAAAATATTTATCAAATTTAAATTAAATTGTCAAGCAATAAATCAGCTGCTGTAAATTTTTAAAAGAAAGTAACCTTAAAATAAATTAAAATTTTATATATATTATAAACTTACCTTTAATATCAAATATCTTTCCACTTTTTGGTTCTTTAATTAATATTTCAATTTAATTGAAGGGAAAATTGTTTTTTAAAACATAGTATGCATATATTAGTAAAAATAAAAGGACTCCAGCACAAATAAGTATGATTGTAGTAGATGTTGTCCTTCCTTTTTTTATTTTTTTTATTGATATATTAGTTTAATTATTTGGTTTTTTTAAAGAAAAACAAGAGAAATGGCATGGGTAAGGAAACAAGGCTCATGCATACTTTGTAAAGAACTGTTTTGAAATATGAATCTTCCATTTTCTTGCTTCCAAAAACCTAAAAACTATATATAATCTTTAATATATCTTAATTAATTTAACAATATGCAGCTGCGTTTATATTAGAGTTTCAATAAAATCTAAATTTAAAAAAAAAATAATTTTTTATATTTTTAGATTGTTTTAATATATTAATATCAAAAATAAATTTTAAAAATTTTAAAAATATATTATTTTAATATATTTCAAAATCAAAAACACTTTAAAAAACAATCATTACAATACTTTTAAACACCTCAATCCAAATTACATCTAAAAACTAAATTACTTTGTCAACATTTAGATCTCATTTCTTGATTATATAAGCCTTGCCACTATCATCAACCACCTTCCCTCTCTATCTTCTAAATTTCAATTGTAAAAATTTTCATGGTCATGTCTCTTTAATTCTCTCATCTCCCTATCATTAAGGACTAAAATATAAATTAAAAAAAATATCATCACTTACTCATAAAATCATAGAAAAATAGTGACACAAATAAAAACATAAACTATAACAATAAACAAAACCTTTTAGTAAAGAAATAGTGTTTTGTCTCTGGATGATTATTACAATGGCATTGCATTTTATTTTATTTTAATTCCTGCAAACCTTAAAGTTATTGTTAATGTTTTAGGAAAAAAGGGGAAAACATAAATACTAATAAAATTTCTTAGAAATTGTTAAGAAATAAAAAAAAAACATTAACTATTTAAAAAATCAAAGTTTCAAAATGTTTTAGGTATAAAAAATGAAAATAAATTAAAATAAATTTTCAAGATTTTAATAAAAAAAATCCCATCAAAATAGGGTCATACAATTTCTAAGGAATATTTAAGAAATAAAAAGATAATGTTTTGAGGATAAACTTGAAATTTTGAAACTTTTAAGGAAGAAAATAATCAGAAATGTTTAGATTAATAACTTTAAAATACTCAATCATTAAAAGTTTTTAATATGTTTAAGAAATTTAAAAATCAATTAAAAATGATACTTTCAAATATCTGAGTGATAAAAATTATCAACAATTAAACTTTTGAAAAACTTTGAAATAAACATTTGGAAATTCTTGGCATTCAATTTTCCAAAAACATATTTTTTAAAAATTGAAAATAATGATTTTTAATTTCTAGAACATTCTCCAATCATTGAAAACAATGATTTTTAATAATTTTAATTTTTGTTTTAAATTATGAAAAGTTTGTTTCTGAAAAAAAAACAATTTACTTTTTTTCTTAAACAATTCTTATCAATTTTTACAAAAACTATTTCATTGTTTGTTATTCCACTCAAATTTTCCAGTATGATTTTTTTTTTTGAAGAAATTGATATTTTTTGTTTCTTAAAAAGTTTTGAAAATGTTATGGTATTCTTCTTAGAATTTAATGAAATTTAGTTCAATGGGGTTAAATTGATTAAAATTTGCAAATTACTAGGTAAATTATGATGAAGTATATATCTCTTTTCTAAAAAAAAAACTTTTATAATATTACAATATAATAGGCAACTAGATATACAAGAAAAGTAATAACAATCCTTATAATACAATATAATTGTATTAGGAAATTATAATCAATTGTTATAATTAGAAAAATATGAACTTGTGACTCATGTTAATACTTTCCTTTTAATGAGGTGCATACATATCATTCAAGTCTAACTTGACAAGTGAGTCACTAAATACTCAACTAGCAACCATCTTCATCAAAATATCAACAAGCTGTTTTGTAATCTTCATATACAGAATTTTAATTATTTTCTCTTTAAATATTTCGTAGATGAAACTACAATTAATCTCTAAATGTTTAGTTTAATCATATCGTATCGAATTATCTACCATCTTTATAAATAATTGATTATCAGAATACAACTTCATAACTTCTTTTAGAGGAAAATCAAGATTCCTCGTAAGCTGTTTTAAACCATAATAATTCCTAAATATTTTTTACCACTATTTTGTATTAAGCTTTAGTGTTAGATAATGAAAATAACCTTTTTGTTTCTTAGAACTAGATTACCTGTAACAAAAGTGATGTACCAATTATTGAATGTCATTTTTATCCTTTTACATCACAATTTGAATCATAGTAATCAATAATATTTGCATGATTATTCTTAGAAAACATAAGATCCTTTCCAAGTATCAACTTCATGTGCCGCAAGATTCTAAAACCAATATTCATATGAACAACTTCACTTGGTTATGCATAAAATAACTTACCACACTAATACTATAAGCAATATTTGATCAAATATGTGATATGTAAATCAATCGACCCACTAGTCTTTGATATCTTCCCTTCTTAGCTGGAACTTGATCAAGAAGTTCCTCAAGGCTAATCCTGCTTTTTATAGGTGTATTGATAGGCTAACATCCAAGCATACTTGTCTCCTCTAATAAGGCTAATCTTGACTTATACTTTACCGCGAACACCTATTTATATAAAACATGTTTCTTTCCATATGGCAAGGTCATAACATCTTATATTTGGCTTCTGTTTTCTAGTGCTCGCATCTCTTTAGTTATGGATTCTACCTATTTAGAATCATTCAACACTTCTTGTACCCTTATAGGAATAAAGACAACTGACATTTGATTTACAAAACCTGAATAGCATGAGGTAAGTGCTTGTAGAGAAAAAATCAGCAATAAGATACTTTACATTCTCTGAGCTTTTAGGTGAATAACTTTCTAGTGGTTCTCCTTCATTACTCCAAGGAGGAAATTGATACATATTAGTATCGCCATGCACAATTTACATATGATCATTCATTAGATTTTTAGTAATATTCCTAGAATAAATACAAACCTCAGGAACTTCAACAAAGGAGGAATAATTAGTGGATGTTATTCATGTAGAGGGAGTTATTTTTGGACTCTAAGAGATATCATTGAACTAATAGCATCACAATCTATTGTTATCAAAGCATTAATTGGCATTCTTGACCAATTAACACCACATCAGGAAGTAAAACCCTCTAGTTTTGCTCTTCAAGACATGTCTCATTCAAAGAGGAGGAATGGATATCAAAGAAGAAAAAAACATTTCCAATTTAGAAAACGTGACATCCATAGTCATAAAAAATCATCAAGTAGGATAATATTAAGAGCACTTGTATCTCTTTTTATAAGACATATATCCAACAAACACACATTTCAATGCACATAGATCAAGCTTTGTACGCTGATATTTATGAAGGTTAATTGTTGAAGATCATCAGCCTTAATCAAAGCCTTTCCATATATACACAGCCCTAATCACAGCATAATCATATCTAATTCCTTCCTTTTCTCTTGCTCACAATAATGTATAACATTACCTTCCTTTCTCATGAAATACATTACATACTGGATGTATATAAATACAAGTGCACTCACCACCAAATCAGTGTGGCAGATTTCAAACATTCTCATGGTATCAGAGCTTTCATTGGATTAACATCCCACGATCCAAATGGCCTCCAGTTCATCCGATTTTTCTCCCACTCTTCTTCCTTTCAACACCATGATTCACATGGTTACAATCGAGCTCTCCTCCTTCAATTATCTTCTATGGAAGAGTCAGCTTCTTTCACTTCTTGACAGCCAAGGTCTGTTGGGTCATGTGGATGGCACCCTTGTGCCGCCACCACCATTTGATCCTCCTACCTCTCAAACACCAAACAACAGTCACCTGGCATGGAAAGCAACTGACCAGCGCCTCCTCAGCCTTCGCCTCTCCTCTCTTACAGAGGAAGCAATGGCTGAAGCTGTCGGCCTCTCCACATTCTATGAGGTCTGGACAGCCTTGGAAAGCACCTTCAACCACCGCTCCAAGGCTCGTGAGATTCGTCTCAAAGATGACCTTCAATTGATGAAGCGTGGCACCCGTCCGATCACTTTGTCTATGCTGTGCATTCAAGGTTTTATGCGATCGGCTTCATGCAATCGGTCGCCCGGTTGATGAAACCAAAAAAGTTCACCTTGGTTTCTTCGTGGTCTCGGGCTAGATTTCTCCACTTTCTCAACTGCCCATATGGCACAAGCTCTTCTCTCCTGTTTCTCTGATCTCATCTCTAAAGCTGAGAATTTTGAAATTTTTCAAAAATCTCTGGAGACTTTAGCGCCTCCAGTTGCAGCATTCACTGCCAACAAAAGTTCTTCTCATCGTGGAAGCAACTCCTTTTGCCAAAATCGTGGTCGTGGATACGAGTCTAGTAGCAACTCTTCTCATTCTAGACAGAACTGTACTCACACCAACCAAGGTCGCTGTCCACCACGCTGCCAGATCTGCTGACTGGAGGGACATTATGCTGATCGCTGTAAGTAGCGCTATGATCGGCATGAATCCACAACATTCCTTCTTTGAATCTGATTGGCTTTTGGATACAGGGGTTTCGGCTCACATGACTCCAGATAATTCCATATTGGAGCGGTCCACAGCTTACACGGGTAAGGAATGTGTAATTGTAGGGAATGGTGCGTCCCTACCCATTACTTACACAGGCAATATTTCCCATTCCCCAAATCTTAAATTATTAGATGTTTTGGTCGTTCCTCACCTTACTAAAAATCTTTTGTCCATCAGTAAACTCACAAATGATTTTCCTTTATTAGTTACTTTTGCTAATAATTTTTTCACTGTTCAGAATTGCCTAACGGGAAAGGTGGTGGCAATCGGTAGACGTGATGAAGGCTTATATGTGCTAGAGCGCGGCAATTCGCATTTATATCGTCCTTAAAAATAAATCTCTTCATGCTTCATATGATTTATGGCATGCACGCCTTGGACATGCGAATCATTCTATTCTGTCTTTATTAAATAAAAAAGGACAACTTCATCTCACCTCTTTATTGCCATCTCCTAAATTATGTGACACATGCCAACTTGCAAAAAATCATCGCTTGCCTTATACTCGTAATGAACACAAGTCATCAAATGTGTTAGATCTAATTCTTGTGACATATGGGGTCCTTCACCTGTAAAATCTAATTTGGGCCATAACTATTATGTTTTGTTTATTGATGATTATTCTCGCTTTACTCGGCTTTATCCTTTGAAATTCAAATCTGACTTCTATGATACATTTATTCAATTTCAAAAATTTGTTGAAAATCAGTATTCTTCTCGCATAATTTTTTTTCAAAGTGACGGTGGTGCATAATTTACAAGCAATTGCTTCAAAACTCACCTTCGTACCTCGGGTATCCATCATCAGCTATCTTGCCCATATACTCCTGCCCAAAATGGTCGCTCTGAAAGAAAACATCGTCATGTGACTGAAACTGGTTTGGCCCTTCTTTTCCATTCTCACACTTCTCCTCGCTTCTGGGTTGATGCCTTTAGCACTACAGTTTATATCATCAACCGATTGCCCGCACCGCTTCTCGAAGGTAAGTCCCCCTTTGAACTTCTATATGGTTCTCCTCTTAATTATGAGAATTTTCATCCTTTTGGTTGTCGTGTATATCCGTGTTTACGTGATTATATGCCAAATAAATTTTCCCCTCGAAGTATTCTTTGCATTTTTATGGGCTACAACACTTCTTATAAAGGGTTCTGTTGTCTTGACCCTTCTACATCTAGAATATATATCACTCGACATGCTCAATTTGATGAAAATTACTTTCCCTCTCTAGATACCTCTCAGGCTCAATCCATGTCTTCCTTTTAATTTTCCAATTTTTTGGAACCAACCCCTCCCTATCCAAACATGCCTGCTTCTTCCCCAATGCCACATTCCCCGCATATTACACTGTCCGGATCTAACTCGTGTATTCTTTGTACTGATCTCGTGAATGAGCCTATGCAGATGGACAATTCTATTGCAGGTTCTTCTCTGCAGCACTCGGACCCCAGTTCAACTTCCCTTGCACCCACTGAACCGACTCCTCCTCTTCCAGTTGCTGTCTCTCAGATGAGTTCTCATCCTATGCTCACACGAGCTAAAGCTGGAATTTTTAAAACTCGACACCCGACAAATCTTGCTTTTTTGGGATCCTCTAGTCTTCTCTTAGCTCTTTTGGCATCTGTTGAACCAAAAGGATTCAAATCTGCTGCTAAGAATCCTTCTTGGCTCGCCGCTATGGATGAAGAAGTTCAGGCTTTGCAAAATAATCACACTTGGAATTTGGTCCCTCGACCAGCCGACACCAACATTGTGGGTTCTAAATAGGTGTTTCAGACCAAATATTTGCCTAATGGTTCCATCGATCTTCTTAAAGCTCGCCTTGTTGCTAAAGGTTATACACAAATACTTGGTCTTGACTACATCGACACTTTTAGCCCGGTTATAAAGGCGACCACTATCCGTGTTGTCCTATCTCTAGCTGTGACAAACAAATGGCCTCTTCGTCAACTTGATGTCAAGAATGCATTCCTTAATGGTCATCTCACTGAACAGGTCTACATGGAACAACCTCTTGGGTACATTGATCCTCACTTCCCTAATCATGTTTGTCAATTGAAGAAAGCACTTTATGGATTCAAACAAGCACCTCGTGCTTGGTTTCAGCTCTTTTCTCACTCAACTCGGCTTTTATTGTAGTCGTGCCGACACATCACTCTTTGTCTTTCACGGAAATCGACATTATTTATTTGCTTCTTTATGTTGATGACATCATCATTACGTGCAACAACTCATCTCTTCTTCACGGTTTTACTTGTAAGCTTCATTCGAATTCGCTACTAAGGATTTGGGTTCTCTCGAGTTACTTCCTTGGTATTGAAGCTACATCCACAACCGATGGTCTCTTTATTAGTCAACTAAAATATGCTCGTGACATTCTCACTCGTGCTCAGTTATTTGATAGCAAGCTTGTTCATACCCCTATGGTTGTTTCTCGGCACCTATCTTCGATGGTTCTATGTTTTCGGATCCTACTCTTTATCGATCTCTTGTTGGGGCCCTTCAATATTTGACCATCACGCGTCCCGACATTGCTCATCTTTGTCAACTCTGTCAGTCAATTTTTACATTCTCCAACTAATGACCACTTTCTTGCAGTAAAACACATTCTTCATTATGTCAAAGGGACTCTGCATTTTGGTCTCACCTTTCGCCCCACTGCCACTCTTACTACTTTAGTTGCTTATTCCCGATGCCGATCAATTTGGATGTCCTGACACTCGTCGCTCCACCTCTGGTTATTCTATTTACCTTGGTAACAATTTGGTTTCCTGGAGTGCCAAGAAGCAACCTACTGTGTCTCGTTCAAGTTGTGAATCTGAATATCGTGCACTTGCTCTCATTGCTGTAAAATTGCTTTGGCTCACACATCTCCTTCGTGATCTGAAAGTTTCTCTTCCACAGCGGCCTCTTCTTTTATGTGACAACAAAAGTGCCATTTTCTTAAGCTCCAACCCTGTTTCTCACAAGAGGGCCAAGCATGTTGAGTTAGATTATCATTTTCTTCGCGAACTTGTTCTTGCCGACAAGCTTCGCACACAATATGTTCCTTCTCACTTACAAGTTGCTGATATCTTCACCAAAAGTGTGCCTAAAATTCTCTTTCAATTTTTCCGGTCCAAGCTTAACATCGGTTCCAACCCGAGGTTCAGCTTGCAGAGGGGTGTTGAAGATCATCAACCTTAATCAAAGCCTTTCCATATATACACAGCCCTAATCACAAGACAATCATATCTAATTCCTTCCTTTCCTCTTGCTCACAATAATGTATAATGTTACCTTCCTTTCTCATGTAATACATTACATACTGGATGTATATAAATACAAGTGCACTCACCACCAAATCAGTGTGGCAGATTTCAAACATTCTCATTAATAAAGGCAACACTCTTAGAGAGTGTTTGACAGTATGGTAGCGGTTACTTTTCAAATAATTTTTCGTCTTTGAAATGCATGTCAATGATATTTTTTTATTTTTTTAAAATTATTTTTAACATCAGCACATCAAAACGATCCAAAATATATAAATCATATTAAATTTTAGCAAAAAATAATTTGAACTTTTTTGGAACGCGGTTTGCACCACGTTCCCAAACGGTTTCTTAGAAACTCTCAATGCTAATGTCAAGTTGGAAGGAATATTAACATAAGAAGAGAGTTTTTTCAAAGATGTTTTGAATATGAGACAACTACTAGGTACATGTTTCATAAGATAAATAACATGCAAGATAATATCTTCTAAAAAAGTAGATTGTATATGGGCAAAAATTTAGACATGGATGTGTAATCTCAAGCATATAATGATTTTTTTTACACCATTTTATTGGGGTATAAAACAACATGTTGTCTTACAAATAATACCATGATCTTGGAAATAAGGTTGTAACACATCATCGATAAATTCTCCACCATCATCGAAACCTTAAAACTTTTATATTAGTAGAAAATTGAGTTTGTTTCATCTTATGAAATAAGAGAAAACATTCATAGACATCATTTTATTTTTCATCAAATAAATCTAAGTCATATGATGACAATTATTAACAAAAATCACAAACTAGCGATACCAAAATATAAGGTAGAAAGTAGGGTAAGATCCCACTTATCAAAAGGAATTAAACTCACTTATCAGAATGAATCAAACTAAATGATACAATCATCTTATTGGAATTCAAGGAATAAGCAGTAGAAGGAATTTATACCAAAACACAAACATTATAATGAAAATAAGGATATGAAAATTTTTTGTTTGTTAGGATGTGAAAATAAGGATATCCTTTATTATTACTGAATTGAATGCTCGTAAATCACGCATATGGATTTTACGTTCCAAAGAGCTTTTTCTGTCTCGCTGCTAAAATTTTTGTTTCTACAAGTTTCGAGCCAGCTAGGTGCTAGCTTCCTACTACAAATGCCTAGCCACCACGATGATTTTGCTGCCAAGGATCCCTCAAATTGATCAATGACATGAATTTACATAACCCGAAACGACCACAAGAAGCACCAGTGGTCTAGTGGTACTTATCCGGGCTGGTGCAATTTTTTAGTTGCCTCTTTTTAAGAGTTGCGAAATGTGACTTTAGAGTTTCAGCAGTGTCTCTCTACTGTACTGTTAGCACACACCATAAAAAATCATGCAAAAACATGATTTTACCCAGAAAGTTTCAAATCTCGATTCATGCGTTTCTGCCTACGATGATGCCAGTACTGACTTGTAAGGATCCACTTGGTGGACCTCTCCAAGTAACCACTCCAATTGTAAAATTTATGATTATATCAGGCAGCCCAGAGAACTACTTAGCCACCGGCTTCTGTGTACAGGTCATGGGGGGCGCCTGGACTTAGGACTTAGGAGCCGGGGCTCCCTTTTCCTGAGACATCTGCACGTGCAAATCACCAACATGTTACCTCACTGGGTTTGACAATCACTAATTAATTAGCTGGCACAGGATCTCCAGCAAGCAATTCTAGTTTAGAATTTACTTGGAGACAGGAATCTGACATCAACCTTCTTAATCAAATTAACATCTGCTACTGTCTCTTGATTCCAAGGTGTCCGAAACGTCGATTGCCTCCTCTATAACAGGCATTAACTTATTTTTTTTTTCTTCTGAAGCACCAATACATTAGTGATATAATAGCAGATTGGTTGGTATTTAATGAATTATGAACTTCCCATCACCATGTCTCAAGTTCTCAAAGCACTCACCATGAGTATAGATTTCCAAGTTCCTATGACATCATTGGTTATTGACTCAATATTTATGTACAAAAATCACAATGACACTCACCTGCAGACATGCATATATTCCTCGAACATAATATGTAGCGTACAGTATCATTGCATGCACCAACCATTTTAATTCATTCAGAATCGGTGTTTCATTTCAGTAGACATTTATGCATAAAATTCCCAAGGCATGCAATAGCATGTACATTGAATTTGGCTTGACAGTAAGCAAGAATTATAGATCCTGTAAAAATCTAATTTGCTAACTGATTGCTTCAGAATGTTAGCGGACAACAGATTTTTCTTGCAGTTAGAGTCAACAGTATGATGTTAATTTTGGTCTGTTAAACCCTCTTGTCTGAAATTTTCTATTGATAATTCACAAGAGATGTGTAAATTAAAAGACAAAAATCGGGGAAGAAAATCTCTAGGCTCATGAAAAGGGAACTATTCCATTGTTTGCAATCGCTTTTCTGAAAACGATCAGCAGCTTCCTGGTGTTACGTTAATTATTATTCTAACGATATGGGAATTGGGTTCCAAGTTGCTGTGTGGCTATGCTACATTCATAGATAAACAAATACAGAGCACAAGTTTCTCCATACCTTGTTCTCCTTTGGAAAAGACAATGGAACGCTCTCAGTTTTGATCCAAATTCACGTAAAGTGCTATTTTCACTGGTCAGTTAATTTGCTTTTATGCAACCCGGGACCAATCCAGGGGTGGCCCTGGCCGCTCCCAAAGTTTTTGAAAGTTACAAAATCAACCTTGAATTTGTTAACTTTTTAAACTAATCTTACAAAATGATCCTCTCAAAATGAAAACTATATATACCGATCCTCCCGATTTCACAACTCTAGTTTCGTCCCTGATTAGGAAACTAATGGGTACCCATAAGTCGGGTTTTTTTATATCTATATCTTACACATTACCTATAAAATAAAATAAATTAGTTATTTATACTCTATTTATCGGATTTTGAGTATTTGTATGATATTTATTATTTATAATTTAATAATAAATAAATATATGTGTGTGTGGGGTGGGAGGGGTGGAAAATAAAATTTTATGTTTAAATACATTATTTTTACAAATAAAAAAAATGGTGTTTGTTTTATATTTTTCACAACAATGTCTCGAAAAACATGTAAATTTTTTTTAAATAAATTGGTTGAATCAATATTCATTATCTTCAAATTAAATTATCAGTCAATAAACTTAAGAAACTTCTCACCACCTTCTAAGTAGAACCTAAAATCATTTGTTAAACATTATTTATTTAAGAATTCAAATAAAACCAGTAAGCAAATGCATGAAAGCTCTACAAATAAACATGTTACAGATCATGTTCCCTTGATTAAATTCGTTGTTGAGTTTCTAGTATCTTAATGCTTCCACGTGTGTATCCCTTAAGTTTCTCCTGTTTAACAGACAACACAATAATAACAGATAATCTATTGAAATAATTATCAATGGAATTCTGGCAAGGGAAATTTCCGTCATACCACACGCTTGGATCTCCTTTTCGTACAATCTCCTCCTATATATAATAGCTAAAGCCTCTACTTGCCCTCCACAGCCTCTAAAAGACCAAGCATCGATCTAAAAACATTAATTCAATCCCTCAAAATGGCTCAACTTCTTCTTCTTTGCCTTGTTTTAGCAGATGCTTTTGTAGGGTTCGCCATGGCCAGTGAAAAGGTTCAGACCATGGTTCAGTCTAGCCCTGCGCCATCCTCCCACCCACAAGCTCCCACTCAGAATTTATACGATGCTCAAGCGCCCAATATCAGGAAACTTGGAAAACACCATCTCCATAAAATGGTCCAGTCCTTCGTGGCCCCAATACATAGCCCATCTATAGCTCCTCACCAAGCTCAAGAAAACGTTCATTCCAAAAGAGAAACCAGTTCTTCGTACCAAATCAAGTCGTCCTCTGAGCCCAGCAGCACTGAAGAGAGCGCGAGCATCCATGTGCAAGATATTCACCTTCCAAACCATCATCATTCAGTGGACAAGTCAATAGCTGGGGGCGGTGTGATTCTTGGGGGTCTTGCCGCAGTATTTTTAGTGGCTGTTTTCCGTTACATTAGAGCTACTGGCAGACATAAAGCAGGAGCCACTTCTTGAGTCAAGTTATCTAGAGTTGTCTTGTAGGTATATGATAGGGGGGAAACATCTTGTGTTTCAACACTTTCAAGAAAATAAACACTAATATTCTGAAGGATATGTTTTATAACAGTGAAAATGAACATATTTTTGTTTTAAATATACTTCATTTGAATCTCGGGTTGGAGTAATGAAAGATCTCCATGTTACCAGTGCCAGGCGTTGTGGTTGTTGCTTGAAGTTAAATGTTTGTGAGACCCTCGAATATACTTTCCAACTATTCAGACACATCATCCAACTCATAAGAATGATATCAATTTTATCCCCCAACAAATTTTTGTATCCTTAAAAAACAACATTGAGAGTTAGAGGTTATTTTTAAGGTTTGCTCGTAGTCATTTGATTTTTAATTTAGAAAAGAAAATACACTAGATCGTATATTATATTGACAAATCTAGATTAATTATGAGTTTTAACTTTCAATTTTTTTTTATCAATTGTTTCTTTTAAATTCTATTTTATACACACACACACATGCACACACAAGTATATATATATCATGAACTTTTCACTTATTGAGTATGTATACTTTTATTTTTTATTTAAATTTATATAATTTATTTGTGTGTTGGCACTTTTAGAAATTTATCAATTAACTTATTATAATTTTAAAATCAAATAAATGTCTAATCCAAACCCTATTTGACTAAAGAAAGGAAACAGTGCAACCAATTAAATTAACTTCAAGACATAACTTTAAATGGGTATTTTTTTTCCAACTCTAAGCACTGTTACATTGAACTAAATCTATTTTTTATTAAACCAAATATGAACATAGCTTACTAAAAACCAACAACATATAAAAAATAATCATAATTTTAATAAGTCTGATCATGCAATCAAAATAAAATCTAAATAATTAAATTAAACTTTCAAACATCATTGTTGATATCTAAACAATCAACTAACATTATCAATAACGTTCTTAACAACATCAAATATATATTCAAATCACTTTGAACTTGTTTCTCATAATCATGCATATCATTTTCAACAACTAAATCTACCCTAGCAAAACAATACACATTTAAGACTCTTAAATAATCATCACAAACAAAAATTAAACATTCAAATGCAACAATGATTAAAAGAGAGGTGTACTAATTGAGCTACATCATCTCATCAAAGTTTAAGGTATATCTTCTTCAATTGATGATGCCTTTTTATTTGGAATTTCTAACCTTTTTTTAGCTTCAGATCCTTGGTGTTTCTAGTTCCTAATATTTGATTCGTATGTTCTTTCTTTTTCTTTCTTTTCCTCTTTTGAACAATACTTTTCTTATCTTTCTCTCAATTACTTCTAAAACTTCCTTTCCTTTCTTTTTTTCTCTCCTTCTTTCTTCAGAAACACCTTGCTTTTATAAGCAAAAAATATTACAAGTGGATTTTGTTTTAGAATCTAGGTGGTTATGTTATGTCTATCTCTTCTATAACATATTCCCGAAGGTTATGGTATTTTCTTTCCCTTTTAAGTGAATCCTAACCAGAGAAAGCATCTTCAAAAAGTAATTTTTATGAGTGTTTTTATTTTTTAATCAAGGCTAACTGGGTGGGGTATTCTATCGAAACCATCAAGGAATTTGGGATGTCAACATGCCATTAATAGACTTGTATCATGTAGAGGGGATGCAATTATATCATTAGAAATAAACCACACTTGATTTAAAGCTCTATAAATCCATGTTCATTTATTGAAAGATTGGTTCCCAATCAGCTTAGATCTGTCAATGCAGAGGAAACTGATGGGGGACAAGATGTTTTTTATTTTATCAAGCCAAATAGGGGATAAATGTTTGATGTAGAAGGCTGAAATTTATAGATGAAGTGTTTCTCAGTCTTTTGGTGCCAATTATATCCCTCGAGATTCTTGGAGTTGACACATTCATTCATTTGAAGATAACTTCTTAGTTAGCTTTTCGAGTGAAAGAAGAATAGTGACCAAACAATGCATCACCTGGTTTTTTCCATTGAATTTTGAATGAAACGTCACTTGTTACTAAACCTTAAAAATTAAAGTTTTTAATAACGATTTTTAAATTTTTCTATTTTGTCTTTGTACTTTTAATTTCAGGGTCTGTATCTTCGATTAACCCGAAAACTTCTTAATTCTTGCTTTTGCATCCTTGCAAATATTGATCAAAATCCTTTAATTTACATGTCTTTTCCAACTTAATCCTCGGTTTTTAGATTATACAATTTGACTCTCATTTGACCATTAAACTTTTTATTTGTCTCGATTTGGCCTCTGGTTTAATCAATTGCAATCCCTAAATGTACGCACCTATTGTTTCTTAGTCCTTGGTACTAACGTTCTTCAATTGGATCCCTAACCAACTTTTAAACTTCAAATTTATTTCAATTAAGCCCCTGATTGCAACAATTAGACTTTCCAAAATTCAATTGGGTACTTGATCTTTTAATTATTGCAAATTGATCTAAATTAGGCCTCCAAACTTAATTTTTCTTCAATTAAGTATTTGATTAAATCAATTAAACCCATTAAAATTTTAATGAAGTCCTTAAACTTAATTAATTCTTTTAATTTTGGCCAAATTGACTTGAAAACTTAATTTTACTTCAATTAAACCCTTGAATAGGTCAATTAAACCCTTGAATAGGTCAATTAAACCCATTTAAAGTTTAATTAAGTCTTAGACTTAATTAATTATTTTATTTTTTGCCAAATTGACTTGTAAACTTAATTGATTTAATTAAGTCAATTAAATCCATTAGAAGTTTAATTAAGTCCTTGAACTTAATTAATTCTTCTAATTATGGTCAAATAGACTTTCAAACTTAATTTTCTTTTAATAAAGTCTTTTTTCAGCCTATCTGGTCAACAGTAGTCCAACCTGATTATTTTTCTGGCGTTTTGACTTGTTATGGCTCAAAAGCTCATCTATTTGTGTCCCAAAGATATTTTTGGATTTTGAATTTATGATTTTTTGGATTATTTAAATATAAATAAAAATATATATATAAAACAATTTTGGAGACCCAAAATTGGGTTATTACATTGAGTACAATAATTTTTTAATTTTTCTAATCAAATGCTTCTCTTAGATTTTGTCATTTATTTGTTGATATGATCCTTAATTTGACACCGAACATGTTGAGATATATGACAGTGTATGAACTTTTACTTTGGTTTCAATTGGTATTTATATATTTAATTATTTTTTCTATTTAAATTTATGCAATGTATTTAAATCTTGATACTTCTAAAATTTTATAAATTAAATGATTTTTATTTTAAAAGCCAACAAGTGTTTGCTCTCCATCAAGCCATATTTGCTTAAATAAAAATAAAATGTATTGTTTTTATAAAACTTGATGCATATTATTTCAGAGGACACCTTAGTGAACTTAGTTTAAAAGGGAAAAAAGAAAATTTCCGCCTAGTTTTATGGACTATGAACTCTAATTGGTCTTTAAAGTTCTAGACAAGAGGTTGATAAAAAAAATATCATATATATCTTACCTAAGATAAGTTGCATTATACTTGTCTTTGATGATAAAATGCATGTTATGCTTTTGTATTTTTTTCTTAAAAAGTGAGATTTTTTTTAATTTTTCAAAGTTTTTTTTTTTGCTTGTAAAAGCATTAAATTCATGCTTTTAGGTGCTTCAATGATTTTGATATGTTCATATCAAAAATTAAAAAACAAATAATGCATTTTCAATCAAAAAACTCTTTTAAAAAGCATATTGCACCACATTACCTAACATACATTAAGACATAAATTTGGAACATGAGCCTAGGAACAAGGTTTAATCCTTATTTTTAAAATACAGACATTGGATCCCATAAGATGATAGTAAATGATAAATTGAGTTTCTAGTCTATTTTACTTGATTATGTCTAAAATGAACCTGAAAGCCTTCACTCACACTTAATAAATCATGTTGACCTAGCCCCAAATCCACTTAATTTTAGGGAGGAACATATCACAAAACTTAAATATTCATAAAAAACGACCAAATAACATTTACAAGAAAATGGTAAGAAAAAGGACCAATAATCTCTAGAAATTAGTACATATATAAACTAAAAAAAAAAAACATAGCTTTGTTGTATGATAAATTTGTATTTGAGATATTATTATAAACGTATTTAATATTTTTATCTCATGAAAATGATAAGAATGAGGACCAAATCTTACAAATAAGAAAGTTGAAGGAGGATGAAATTGAAAAAAAAAAATACTAATTTCATAAATTATTTCAAATAAAATAAATAACAATCAAAATAATGAAAACTAATCTAATAAATAAAAAAGTTAAAAAAAAGATGAAATAAAAAAATATAATTTCATAAATTATTTCAAATAAAATAAATAAAAATAAAAAGAATAGGGACTAAATTTGTTATATAAAAAAATTTATTTAAGAAAAGAATAAGAGAAAAGTAAATAACAATCAAAAGAACGAAGACCAAATTTGATATAAAAATCAAATTAAATCAAATTCTAATTGATGAAATTGAAAAAAAAAACTCATAACAAATAATATAGCAATCAAAAGACTAAGGACCAAATTTGATATAATCAACAAATAAATAGTAGTAAGGTCTTTACCAAATTTGATAGCTCAAAACTAAGGATAGGCTTCGGTTTGTTCAGTCTGACGCTATTTGTGTTCTTCGTCAGGAAGAAAAGGAAACTCATAGCCATCTTTTCTTTGCTTGCACTTGGACTTCCCTATTGTGGAGGATGGTAAAGACCTAGCTAAGAGTTCACAGACATATGGCAACCTTGAGTAGTGCCATTAGAGGCTTAAACTCTAGTTAGAACAACCTTGAAGCTAGAATGGGGAGAGCTTCCTTAGGCCTTCTAGTCTACTTAATATGGGAAGAAAGGAACAAACAGATATTTGAATCAATTTGCAAGTGGATTGATCTTATTTTTCACAAATTCCAAGTTATGTTTTACACAGTCCTGCACTTTCATGAAAGAAATCATCTTATTTTTAAAGCTAGTTGGTAGTGGCCACCCATGTTTCTCTATAGTTGGGTTGGTTGTTGGGTTTTCTTCTGCCTAGTTCGAGGGTAGTGTTTTTGTTTTTGTTTATTGCTTTTTATAGTTTGTTGTGCTTTTTCTAGGCCTCTGATGTATAGAGACATTGTTGTGACCTACTGTCATGTTTTGGAAGGTCATATGGTAATGTGTGTATATATTTTTCATCTCCATAGGGTTGTTAGTCTAACTATTGTTGGTTTCTATTGTGCTGGGTTTTAGGTGGTCTATCCTCCTGGCATGACTTTCTTTCGTTAGGATGATTTGATGTTACTAGTCCTTCTGGATTGACTATTGGAGCTTCAAAGGCTGTGTTGTGGGCTGTGGTGCTCCAATTGAAGCATGCATAGATGTCCTTTCATCTTCTAGTTGTTTTCTTTGATCTGTTGGGGTATCAATTCCAGCTGCTACTTTTGTAGTCGGGCTTCCTTATGCTCAGCGTAGTTCGTTGGCTGCTATATGCCCATGATTATATGGTTTGTTGTTTGCTGCTGTGGAAAATGCTTTTCTTTTGTCTTGTGATGCCGATTGAGTTAATTTTGACACCTGCAATCCTTGTTTGGTTTCTTCCTTGACCATTATTGCTCACTGGGTTGTTAGGCTTTGCATGGCTAGTCATTGATGGGAGTATGTTCCCTCTTAGACTTTGTTTTTATTGTATATCATATTTTTGCTTCTCTTTTGCTGCTTCCCGGATAGTTCGTCAATGTATGTATGACCTGGTTGTTCAGTTTTGTTCTGATTGGGATTATGTTCCCTTTTTAATTCTCATATATTTTGTACATGTATATGAACTTGCTGGTTAACCAACATGGTTACTTTTGATCTTAATATATTCTTACATTTTGATTAAAAAAACAAATAACAAGTTATTTTTTAATTCCTTATAACTTCTGAAAAGTGTTTTCCGCTCAAAATAAAAGGAAAACACTTTCTTGAAAACCAAGCCAAAATTTCCTTAGATTGGAAAGTGTTTTCCATTAATCAACTTTTCTAATGGGAAACAAACACGATAAAATTTGGAAAGTGGTTTCCATGAAACAAACAGACCTATAATGACTAAAAATCCCTTATATAATATATTACAAAGTTGCCAATGAATAAAAAAACTTAAATGTTACAAATTTTCCATTGAATAAAAGATCTCTAGTCATCTTCTTCCTTTTAACACCGAGTTGCCGCCTTCCCTTCCTTTTGATCCCACAATAGACACCATCAATATTAAAGTTTGCCCTTTTATTTGAGTCGTGTAGCACCATTTAATTATTGTAAAACAAAAATAATTTTTTTTGCAATTATTTATTGACCCATTTCATGTCTTTATAGTTTGTACTCTATAGTTATTATTCTAATATTAAGGAAACAATAACACTTAAGAGGAGGTGAATTCGATGTTTCACTAATAATAACAATAATTGCAATTAACTCAATTAAACACGATTAACATAATTAACCAACAATATAGTTAAAGTACTTAAAGTAAAAAGTATAAGGATAGATATTATAACCTCGGTTTTTTAAGTGGTTAGGCAAACCTACATCCACACCTCATACATCAAACCGATCTTGAGTATTGTATTATTTATTAATCCCAGTCAAATATTACAATATCCTTCATGAATTCTTACCAAACCCTTTTTCACCACTTGAAGAAATATCATCCTCAAGATTTATCACCTTAGTGATGTACCTCATCAATAACCAAGAGTTTTCACTTAAACTCTAGAAAGATTATTATTTTTTGAAATGTAACAACACTCTATAAAAGAATAGATAATAGAATTGATGCTTATATCTCTATAGCTCACTTTATAGCACTTAGAATGTATGAAGGTGTTTAAGTGTAGTAAGTATGAGAATTTATACTCTTATGCAAACTATGAATGTTTTAATGCAAAAATGTAAGTATGATATAAGATTGATGATTTGAAGTTGTTTTTTCTCTTAAAATATTTTTTTTCCTAAAAACATATATATAACTTGTCTAATTGCAGAATTAGGTACAAAAATTAAAGATATATATATATATAATTTGAAGATTGATGGTTTGAAGTATGATATAAGATTTGAAGTGTATATATATATATATAGACACTTCAAATCTTATAGTCGTTATTGTTCCTTTAAAAGCTCAAGTGATCAACCAAATCAAATTGGTCAAGTTAATCGGTTGACCGATTCCTGCAAATTCCCAAGTTTTCATCATTTATGAATAAGCAATCAATTGGTTCATTTGGTATTATCAAATGGTTGACCAGTTCATGTAAAATTCTAGATTTATCAGTTTTAATCCTAATGAATTCTTAGAACTGTTTTATCAGTCCTTTTTAAATGCATGTAAAATGAAGTGTGTGCATTCATTTTAATTTGTGTTATCAAGTATAATATACAAATTTACATTTAAGCACTAAAATGAACACTTAAAAACTAAGTCTTCACTTATTTTGTATCCTAGACTTGTTGATTAATTTCTTCTTCCAATACCTCATGTTTGTTGATGTGATCTTCATATAAATGCCTAAACTTAATTTCATCTAACCATATTATTAATCCATTTCTATTTAATTATTATCATCAAAATATATAAAATATTAATATATAACCCAAAGGTCAATAATTTCTTCCTTCTACATGATGTCAATTAATGTGTGTGTGTGTGTGTGTGTGTGTGTGTATCTCCCACTATATTTTGCAATGTAATCTCTTGGAGACTTCAATTAA
Organism: Populus x sibirica; assembly: GCA_019202695.1. Lineage (NCBI taxonomy): Eukaryota > Viridiplantae > Streptophyta > Magnoliopsida > Malpighiales > Salicaceae > Populus > Populus x sibirica. The sequence continues at coordinate 1,330,971 of JAGMVL010000318.1, forward strand.
AAACAATCTAAAATTATAAATTTCTCTAATCCTTAATCATGTTTTATATCTATTCTTCAATTCTCTCATTAATCTCCCTAAATCTCTCCCCTTTGTCATCAATGAAAAGTAAATAGGGAAAATATAACAATCATAGAGAAATAAGACATAAAACCATTGCAGAATGTTCAAAAGATAATATTCATTATGAAGCGAAAAGTATTAAAAACATAATAAATAAATAAAAATATGTAAACATTAAATGATCGTGATACAATCTTCTAGGGTGGTGGATAGCGAGAAAGCAAGCTAGCCATCATATCCTTGATATTATACACATTCTCTCAAATATGATGCACCTCGCCCTCAATATGCTCTAGTCGACCTTTCATCCTTGATTGCCAAGAGCTTGTACCCACATCTTCTAAAGAGGAAGTTGTAGGTGGCATCTCAAACATATTAGCAAACTCAACATCACCATCGACTTTATGCTCTTCTCCCTCATCATACTCTTCTTCAGCATGAGCACCAATATGGTCTTTAGAAGACATCCAAGTACTATCATTAGTCAAGACATACCTCATCTTATTAAGTATCCTAGTGTCTATTTCCATTGCCTTTGAGTACGAATTCTTGTTTATATCTGTGAGCAAGCAATCAAAATACTAAAAAATAGTAGTCAAGCACTGACCATATGATAAAAAAAATTTGTTTGTGATCATGAACCATAATGATATTGTTTATCATAATATAAAGAAGATTAATACGATGTCCTCTAATCTTACAGTCTATCAAGCATATATCCATAAAAGTGACCTCATTATGATGCTCTTTTTTGGGTAGAATATTATGTGCTATTATGCGGTAAAAAATCCTAGGACATAAGAGCAAATCATGGCTCTTAATCTTAGCACTTGGTGTGAAATCCAATCGATTAGTATATTGTGCTACGACCTCATCATACATAAAATCTCCAATGGTTGGTATGATTTTAACTTTATAAAGCCTAGGACCTTCATTGCTTATACCCAAAATATTTCCTAGAGTATTACAATCAAATTCAATTCACTTATTTTGCAAATGACTTACTATTCTAGGCTCCATATTGATTTGCATATTTACAAAAAACATTTTAATAAGTTTAGGATAGGTGGGATTCTTCAAATGAAAAAGATTTTTATATAATCAAATTGTATTCATCCTAAAATCACTTAACATGCTTCTTAAATCTCTTTCGACAGCTATAGATCGATTAGCAAAACAAATCATATACTTCTCTATATTATCACTTAGAGGGATATTAGGATCATTTACCTTTTTTCTCCTTGATTCTACATCTTTAGTATGTCTTTTAGGCACTATGCAACTTTAATCTCCATGAAAGTAACTCCAATTGAGCTTAATATGGTGGAATTTGAGTGATTTAAAAGTGGATTCTTAGTTTAAGGTTAGGGTTCTTGAATTGGGGATTTTACATTGTGATTGAAAATGACAACCCCTTTTATACCATCGAGCAACTAATTGGTCGGTTGCCTTAAATTAGTCAAACCAATTGATCGATTTAACTTAAACATTGAAATTTCCAAAATTTCTCTTTTGATCCTTCTTATACACTTATAAAGGATCCTTTGAATGCAAATTTTTTTTGTTAAAAACTGAAAGAAATCAGGAGATCAAAAATTAAAAATTTAGGTAGTAGCGAAATGTTTCGTCCTCTATCTCAATCAGGTGGCCAGTTGTTTTAGATGTATGAACTAGTTAACCCGTTCACACGAAAACCATATTTTCCATTTTTGATCAAATCAAATGTTTTTTTAGACTAACATGTACCATTTTATCCAACTTGTTGTCTCAAAATCTAAACCCTCTGAAACCAGTCGGCCAGTGGAAGTGGTATGATGGGTTGATCAATTCATCCCAGATTTGTATTGTCAGAGAATTTTGTAGCAAAGCAGTTTTTTCATGCAAATAGGGTTTACATTTCATCACTTGAACACGTCCAACTTATTTCGAAAACTGCATACACATAAAGATAAAAACTCAAATGTTATTAGCATGAATAAAACCTAAATTTCTTCGTATTTTGCATAAGTGATCCTTACCTAAAGGCTTTGTAAGAATATCTATAAGTAGATGTTATGTGCTAACAAAATCAAATACAATATCTCTTTTCGACATGTGATCTCTTAGAAAATGATGTCTCACTTCAATATGTTTTGTATATAAGTTTTGTACAGGATTCTTAGATAGTCTTATAACACTTGTGTTATCACACATAATAGGAACATGAACAAAATTTAGTCCAAAGTCTTTTCTAAGGTTTATTTCATCCATAAAATATAAGCACAACAACTACCCTCTATAATATATTTTGCTTTAGTTGTTGATAAGGTTACTGAGTTTTATTTCTTACTAGCTCAAGATATTAGTGATGATTCTAGAAAGTAATTTGCTTAACTGGTACTTTTTTTTATCAACTTTACACCCAACAAAATCAATATCCAAATAGTTTATCAAATACAACTCACTTCCTTTCAGATACCACAACCCTAAATTAATTGTACCATGCAAATATATATATAAAAAAATTACAACACTAAGATGAGATTTTTTAGGACATGGTTGAAAATGTGCATATAGACAAACACTAAACATAATATCAGGACTACTTATAGTTAAATATAACAATGAACCAATCATACCTTAATATTTGATGATGTCTACATTATTATCGTTTTCATCCATATCAATCTTTGTTGATATCCATATGGGTGTGTCGGCTTCCTTGACTTGTTATATCCCAAATCTCTTTAATAGATCCTTGAGTAGGCTTTGGTTAATGAAGATGTCATCTCTAGTTTGTTTGATTTGCAACCTAATGAAGAAGTTCAATTCTCCTATCATGCTTATTTCAATTTTATCTTGCATGTACTTTGCAAATTCCTTACAAAAAAATTCGTTAATAACACCAAATATAATATCATTAATGTATATTGTACAAGTAAGATATCTTTACCTTCTTTATGAAAAAGGTGGTGTCAATCTTACCAATGTTGGAATCATTTTAATGAGAAAAGTCTTTAATATATCATACCAAGCTCTAAGTGCTTGTTTTAAACCATATAAAACCTTTTTGAGTTTGAAAACATGATCGGGTAAATTAAAGTTTTCATAACCTTGAGGTTTCTCAACATACACCTCATCCTAGATAAAACCATTTAAAAATGCACTTTTAACATCTATTTGAAAAAGTATAAAATTATCATGACATGCAAAAGTTAAAAGCATTCTTATTGATTCTAGTCTAACCACTAATGCAAAGATTTCTTCATAATTAATACCTTCTTCTTGATTATAACCTTTGACAACTAGTCTAGCTTTATTTCTAATTATGATTCTATGATACTTTGTTCCTAAAAACACATTTTGTTCCCATAATGGATTGATTTTTAGGTCTAAAGACTAGTTCTTAAACATCATTCCTTTTAAATTACTTTAGCTCATCTTGCATGTCTTAGATCCAATTTGCATCCTTTTTGGCTTATTGGAAGGATTTAGGCTCCATATGTGAAACAAATACACAATGATCATTAATGTGTCTAAGAGATGCTCTAGTCTTAGTTCCTTTAAAGGGATTACCAATAATTAACTCAGGAGGATGAGAGCTTATATAGCTTAGGTCCTTTGGTGGCATAAATAAGTTACTTACATTCTCTTGTTAATTGCTAAGAGATGCTATAGTCTTAGTTCTTTTAGAGGGATTGCCAATAATTAACTCAGGAGGATGAGAGCTTACATAGCTTAGGTCCTTTGGTGGCATAAATAAGTTACTTACTTCTCTTGTTAATTGTTTGTGCTTGGTTGATCTTTGTCTATTTCTTCATTGTCAGCCTCCACGGGGTCTTATCATTAAGACTTAAATGTTGAACACTTTCATGAATTTTATATAAAATCTCAATAATTTTTTCGTTTTGAGTTTCCTCAAATGCGACATGCATGAATTCCTCAAGAGAAAGTGTTCTATTATTATATACTATATAAGCCTTGTTAAAGAAGAAATAACTAAGAAACATACCAACATCAGATTTTGAATCAAATTATCCAAATGGTCTTTGGTGTTAAGAATAAAATATTTTAAACAAAAAAACTTTAAAATATAAGATATTGGGTTTCCTACCTCTCCAAAGCTCATAAAAAGTCCTTTTCAACTTTGGTCTCAAGATAAAACGATTTAAAACATAGTAAGATGTGTTTATGACTTCCACTCAAAAGCATTTATAGGTATCAAATTCATTTAATATTGTTCTTGCCATTTATTGAAGAGATTAATTTTTTCTTTCTACAACTCCATTTTATTAGGGAGTTCTAAGTGTTGAAAAGTTATGATGATATCCTTTTTCTTTACTAAATGTTTCAAATAAATCACTTATAAATTCACCATCATGATTAGTGATAATAATGAATATGACATATTTCTCGTGTATTTTATAAGCTAATTTGTTTCATTTAATGTCAAATAAACTTGAGTAATTTCTTTATATAGATTTATGATTAGTCATTAGTTATGGATAAGTGTAGTATTTACAATATACGAGGTTTGCAAAATGACTCTTTAAGATAATAATCATATCTTCAAGAACTATTAAAATAAAAGCAAACAACATTCATCCTTTATAATTTCATTATATACATATAAAAAAATATCATAAATAAACACACCCAACAACCCACATAAATCCCCAGTAATCAATTTTCTTAAATCATAAAACACAATTATATAATGTACATTGCAACATAAAAAAATAGATCAAGACATATATGGAAACACCTAAACACCTAATTTTTCTTCATCTAAATAGTTGAATGCATCATACTTTTAGTCATCATCCCTACATGTTTTTGCTTTTGTTTAGTGTATTACTGTGATATGATTATAATGATAATTTATCTTGTTAAAAAATCATTAACCAAATATTATGTCATAATGTACCATTTTTTTTTCTTATAACATAAAATAAATGCCATCTACACTAGTTACTTTACCCAATCATATTGAGTGGGCTAACTATGTTGGCCAGGCATGATAATATTAAATTATGTTTTTTTAAGGTTTAATCTTAATGATAAAACCTTAAAAGTATAGTTATTAAATCCGGATCAGTCTGACAGGTTGATCCGATGGCTGGATCGGTTCGGGTAAGATAAAAAACTGAAATAAACAAAAACCTGGCAAAACCCGGTTGACCCGCCGGGTTGACCCGTGACCGAACGACTTGACAAAACTTAGTTGAGATCCATTTTTTTTTCAAATGTTTTTCTCTTAATTGACATTAATTTGTTCTTGAAATCTCACAGTTTTATGGATATAATTTTTAGGAGTCAACAAACATTATTTTTGATAGAGTAACGAGCAAGATTGATGTATGAATTTAATTATAACTCATTGTCCTCATGAACTGCTATCTAGACCTCTGTTTGGAGCAATAATACACACAAATATTCCTTTCCTTTGGCTAAAAATAGGAGTAATATGACGAAAGACACAAAAGCATTGTTACAAGAAACTTCTATTGACAAGTACTTGAAAATGATCAATTATCATTATTTCCCACTTCAATTGAAAACCCATTTTCTTATAGAAAGTTAAATATAATAAGAAAAAACAATTCCTAATGCTTTTATATATATATATATATATATATATATATATATATATATATATATATATATATATATCTATCTGTGTGTGTGTGGATCCATATATATAGTAGAATAAATTCAAATTTTTGTGAGGATAAAAAATGACTTGTATTTGGTTGTATTTCCACCATGCTTTTCATTTTTAAAAAATGAGTAGTATGTGTGTAATAAAAATTAATAATTTATAATAATTTTTTTTATTTAAATACTTCAACTTAAAAAGATAACATAATATATTTTCAATATGGGATTTGAAGCCCTTTAGTATATATATTTTATGTTCACAAGAAAAAAATTATGTTTTTTTAATATGAGATAAATTTTTTTTTAAAATATTCTTTTAAATTTATTTATTTACAACATGTATAGTCTAGTCATATGAATTTTTTCTTAATTTTTTTATATAAAATATTAAAATTTTAAATATTTTTTTTAAAACATTTTCAAATTAATACAAGTTGACTTGTAAAACCCGAAACTCGACATATTCACCGGATCAATCCCGGACCGGGTTCGATATCTATGCGTACATCTATAAAAGTTGGCTTGTCCTCAAAGCCAACTCGACACGCGCGCCCACCGCCCGGTATATAATCGCGAAACCTCTATCAGTATCTTGAAAATTCCCTCCCTCCCTCTCTCTCTCTACAACAGAACCAATCCGTCGATCTTTTGGTCTTCCAGTCTTAAGACAACAATGGCGAACGAGAAATCGGTGATGGCTGTGATTAGAGCAGCGAGGCCTTCCTTTAAAAACAAGCACGACAAGGTCGCTTTCGCTGTTCACGCCGCTTTCCTCGCAAGTGGCTACGCTCTCACCGCCACTGGTCTTGCCGCCTTCTCCGAATCTGCTGCCCTCTCCGCTCCGTCAACTAGTAAGTTCTCAATTTTTTTTCTTCGACTTGTTTAATTGCTATTAACAAAACGAAAAACTAATATATATATATATATATATATATATATATATATATATATTCTGTGTAATTTTTACCCTCTACCTCTGTTATAGATGAGGTAGGAACTGAAAATTGGAATGAGGTAGATGGAGAATATGCATTCGTGTATGTAAATCCTGATAAAGAAGGAAAGAGGGTGATACTGAAGTGTTTGGCTTTGAATGGGAAATTGGCGGTTAGTGCCATATCTGATGGGATTTCAGAGCCGGTCAATCTCGAAATCGAGTAGGGTTTTCTTTTAGTTTTTATTTATTTATTTTGGTATTCTAGGGTTAGGGTTCTGAATTTGATTACTGTTGCAGTGTTGGGGATTATGTTGCGGAGAATGAAGGTACAAATTACTCGGAGCAATATAGGAACTTGGACAAGATTTATAAGAAACTGGATGAAGAAATTTTGTCTAAATTGGATGGCTCTTCTACTTCTTCTTTGAAAGCGAGTTCATCAGGCAACCGTAATGGGTAATTGAGCTCTCTTATTCTGTTTAAGGATGTATATTTGTGCAATTCATTGCCTTTAACAAACTATGATGCTTGTTGCTGTTGTTTTAATTTGACTGCTTAGCCTTTTTCCCTTTTACATGCTACACTCTCCTTGTACTTTAGCTTCGTTTGGTTGGAATTTCAAATGTTCTGCTGCAGAATTTATAATTTATTGTTCTCAATCTTAGCATTTAAATATTTACTTTGACTGCATTAATTCTATTTCTTAGTTGTTACCTCATATTCTAAAACATCTCTATGATAAAATTCTTCATAAGGGTAGCCATCTATTGACTTGGCTTTTCTGTATTGATTTGCCTTGTTTTGTAGGCGAGAAGCAAGGCAGGGATCAAGACAGAATAATGAACCTGGTGTTGGATTTTCTGAACCTGCTAGCCCTCAAATTCCTCTTCCGGGGTATGTTATTCTTTTCATTACTGTACCTTTCTCATATCGGGTTACATATTATATCTGTTTTATTTTCATTCCCATAGGGAACTGCTGCTCATATGATCTTAAATTTTGTTTGCAACTTTCATTTGCTATGATATATTAGATCACTACTGTCCTTACGAACTTTGATTTTTCTTGTGGCTTACATTTGTTATGATATAATGCAAGTGCTTGGATCATTCAAGTAATCTCCTCATATGCATGAGAAACCTTGTCCTTAAAGTTGATGCTTTATGGCAATCAATTAGTTGTATAAAGAGGGGGAATGTTGCTGTTAACTTTCTATTCCATGTGCTGGATTATATAGAAACCTGCTAATACTACTACAAATATCACTGGCTTGTTTCTGCTATGAGCTTTGAAAAAAAGAAGACATGTTTGTTGCAAGAAAAGTATCTGGTTGTTGTAGAAAGTGCTTAAGACGTTACAAACGACAAAAAGTTATTTATTATAGTAAAAATATAGTAATATGAATGTTGTATATTGCCCAAAGGTTTGAGGTCAATTTCACCCATTTTTAGCTTTTGATTTTCTCTATTAACCTTTTGAAGTTTCACAAATGTTATAATAGGAGGTTTTTGAAGCCATTTTTAAGAATTAAGGTTAAGTCAATGGAAAATAAGTGAGATCCATGTGTGCCTAGAATAGTTAGAAACAGCTATTATAATGGATGAAGTTAATTATTTCGCTTATGAAATTATGGGGAAGATAATATAGCTAAAAATACCATCTGAAATTGCTTTTTCCTTTTGAAAGCACCATTAGAGAGTGCGTGATTCTTGTTATCAAACACTATTTGGTGGTGTGGTGGGGACCAAGACCTGAACTCATCTTGCATTCTTGCTTCAAATTGCATTAAAAGGTCATCATAGGCAAGGCCCAACTTGAATGTTTCCTTCGGTTACCAATGTTACCAAGTCCACAACACCAATCATTTTTATTTTTATTTTTATTAATAAAAAACAAGAAGAAAGCTAACCATACTTATCAATACATCATTTTCTGGAGCATCTAATGGAGTACCTATTATTAATTTGGGTAGTGATAGTCTCTTCCTTGTTTTCATCTCTTTTCTCAACATGACTTCCTAGTGAGGGAATTCAGTATGATAAGAAGGAACTCTATTTAGTTAGTAAATATAGTCTTGCAGTTATTTGGTAAGTTATATAGTATTGTTGTTGTTGTTAAAAGATTATTTTTTACTAGGATTTATGTTTACTATTTAGTTTAGATAACTACTAGATCTTTGGCCAGCGCTACACTGTGGATCAAATCAATTTTTTTTTAAACATAAAAAAATAGCTAGGTGTTACTAATGTTTTTTCTAGTAGAAAGAAATTTTAAATCATGTGAGGATTATACAATGTGACCTGATTGACTTTATGGGTATAAAGGCAACTCGGACAGCTGGTAAAAACATAGTTTGACCCAAAATAAATATTCAAAATGATATTTTTTTTTATAAATATTTAGATGAAAATATATTCGATTGATTCAGGTTAATTCAAGTTAATCTGCAATCTACATGTTGGGTCATGGGACCAGATAGAAAGCAAATTAAAAGAAATTATAAAGCTCAATTTTCAATAAACTCAATATTGAAGGATGAAATTGAAAAACAAATCAATTAAAAAAAGAAAAAAAAACCTGAGTCAACCCGCTATACTCGCAACCCAGGTCATGAGACTAGAATAACCCAATAGAAAACAAATTGAAACAAATTATGAAGTTTAATCCCTAATAAATCTAATGTTGAAGGATGTAATTGAAATTGAAAAATTGATTACAAAAATGACAATATACAACTTGAGTCAACTCAGGTTAATTTGCCAAACTCGTAACCCGAGTAATGAGATGAGAATAATCTCATATAAAGCATAACAAAACAAATCACAAACCTTAATTTTCATTCAACCCAATGTTGAATGATGAAATTGAGGAAAAAAGGTCAATTAGAAAAAGAAAATAAAACTTGAGTCATCCAATCAAATCCACAGTTCGAGTCATGAGATTGAGATAACTTCATAAAAACTAAATTGAAAAAAATTATGAAGCTCAATCCCTCATAAATTTATATGAAATTGAAATTGAAAAAAAAAAATCTCTTTTAGTTTTTAATTAATGGTTTCTTGGTGTCTATATGAACAAATTTTCTATGTATTGAATACATTTTATGATGAATTAAGATTGTTGTTAAAAATTGTTTATTCTACATTTTTCTAACCCTCTACTATTGGGTTGTCTTTTGGTTTATTCCCCTCCTTTCGGGGACTTTGCTTAATTAGATTTTAATTTGCTCTTACAATGTTTGAATACACGAATTATAATTTTAGGAGCAAAGTTAATGCCACAAAATTCATGAAAAACTTTAATTGCTATATGTATTCAAGATTGTTCGCTCTGTTGTTGTTGCTGGATTTGTATTCATGACATGACTATATAAAGCCAATATTTATCGATGCTGTGCGTGATTCTTGATCTTGTAATATGTTAAAGAAATTATGTTTATCTTTCAAGTATCCTAGATGAGCTTAATTGTCATAGGGTCAATTTTCTTGTCAAAATTTTCAATCCCTATGCGGTAGTTCAGTCCTGCTAAGCTCAGCCCTTTCGCTTACCGATTCACTCATGTTTGCCTACAACTAGTTTGTCCCACAAACCCAAGAGGTTACCCGCTCTTTCAATGTTGTAAACAAGAGGAATACACAAATGAATATGAACATAAATAAGCACACAAGTTATTACAGGAATCAATCCCAACCTTTTATTAACTCAAAAGGATATACACAAGTCTGTCTGCGTGTGTACTATCCTCCAGAACTTGCATTCCCTACATCCTGCTGGAGCGCAGTCAGTTTCATTCAGTTCCCTGCTATTATGAGGGTTCACTTTCTGTTTTCTGATTTGCTTTTCAGATATGTAGTTCCTCCTGTTCCTGTAAATCCAATGAGCGATCTTTACCCTGGAGCTGGAGCTGGAATGTATCCAACAGGGTATGCATCTTAAAATAGCTGTTTGTATTCACTAATTGGTATTTGTCTCACCATTTTAGTTCTCAATTTTAATGATATATTTTGTTGAACTGTTTTTCAGGGCTGGCAGAGGTGGGGGCATGCTTATAGGTTTGTACTTTTTAATTGCAATTAATGAAGCAATAAACAGGCATGTTTAATTTATTTCAGCATTGCTTATTTTTACCATGTGCTTGCAGGGCCTGATGATCCTAGCTGGTCTGGTTTATTTGGTGATGACCCTGGTTTCCTTGGGAGACGACCGTGAGATCTCCCTCTCTCCCTCTCCCTCTCCCTCACTTTGCTATAATATGGTATCATCAACAGAACTAATAGTGTGTGAATTTATGAACGCAGGGGCGTTCCTCCAGGTGCTCGGTTTGATCCCTTTGGCCCTCCTGGGTTACCTGGTTTTGAGCCCAATCGATTTACCAGGTACATTGATTGTTTTACATCTGCCAAAGCCCATTTGGGATTTACTTTCTTAATCTTTGTTAAGAATAACAAAACAGTCTGTAACATTATTTGATTAAAACTGAATTACTGCAGTAAATCAAGACCATTATTGGATTTCTTTTACGTCATGTGGTTGGGTGTGGTTTAAAAAAAACCCAGTTTTGGTTTTGTTCTGAACAGTAAGGAACTTGCTCACAATGTGTTTGGTACAGACCAAAGTAATGTGTTTCTGTTGTCTTGGTGAGCTGTTGCATGCCAAGATCTTCTTTTGAACTTTTCCTTGCAAACTTGATGTGAAGCTCTTGGTTCCCAATTTACTGATTCTGCTTTCATTTTGAATTTTTGTCTAAAAAACTCTGTACTTTTAAGTTTACAAAAGCACTGATATTATATGATGTAGTTCGTTCTGAGGATTTAGCATACTTTGACTCGTATCTTTTCCTTCTTTTAAAGAGCTTGATTCATGGATCATAGTTGTCTCCATGCGCTAGTTTGTGTATGAAGAGTCATATTGGCATTTTAATATAGACTCTATCTGGTCCAAATCATCTCGTACAAAAAACCAAATGTTGGAGCCAGCCTTAGCTTGGTATTAAGAATTAGTGGAATTGTAAGGGTGGCTGTTCTGTAAGCATGATACCTGTTCATACGAATGAACATTTGTTCAAAAACCAGAATGAGGAATTTATATGAGTGGGGAGGGGTGGTGGAGGAGGGGCATTTTGTCACATTTGCATGTGATTTGGTGACAATAATAAATAAATAGATAAAGATAATAAAGAATTGAATGAAAATTAGTTGCTTGGTTTGAAAGAAAACAAGCAGATATTAGCTCCAGGCATTTGTCTATATTAAGAAAACATGCAGAGATAGAACATCAGAAGTTGCACATAATTTTCTATGAACTTATAACCATACCCAAATAACCTATATTCTAGATTTGTCTGGTCTTCATTATGGTTGGCCCAAGTTTTTGGTTTCTTATGCCTACAAATAGATTTCGTGTGCTTATGCATCTGGAATGTATTCAAGGTTTATGTTCAGACATTAGCTCCAGGCATCTAATTTTCTGCTCTATTTGTCTTGCAGAGGCCCACGAAGGCCTGGGAGCAATATTCATCCAGACCTTTCACCAATGGGGAGGGATCCTGATTTTATTTAGGCATGTCCTGGCTGTCTTATTATCTTTCCTGTCCCATTTCTTTTTTGGTTTGTGTGGATGTGAGAAATGGTAAAAAAAAAGTTAGTTATAAAAGATATGCTCCTTGCGGATAGGGTTTCCTTCCAACTTTTCTGTTTCTATGCATGGAACAAAGGACATTTTGTATATTACATTTGTCCTTTCAGTGGTGATTCCTTGTATTTATTTATTTCGTCAAACTAGTTGGTAAAACTTTGCCATTGAAATGAGCCAGAATATCTAGTATTCTTCCCTGTTCTCAACAACTGTGCTTGACCTTGTAGCACGTTCCACCATGTAAAGACTGATGACAATTTAGCTTGCCCTTTGTCCGTGGTTACTGATTGATTGATTCGGAACCAAATATGCCTTCTTAAGTAATAATTGGGAGGAGAATTTTGAAGGTTGTAATCTAGTCGGATTTGCGTTGGTAACATGCTTGTCTTCTGCACTTGGATGCCAAATCATCTTTTTAGGACTTGATTGGAAGTTCTTGTATAATGCTTGTGATTTTCTGCGTTATATTCTGGTGTACTGATTGTGAGGCGAAATCACTAATTAAAAGAGAGTTTATTAACAGGGTAAATTTAAATGTTGGCTTATTTACGTAAAGTGACTTTGACTTTTGGAGGTTTACTTCGATAAGAATGTCTATTTATGGCAGTTCTTGAAAATAAGTTCAACTCTTTTTTTTTTTTAATTGTTTTTCTATGAAGTCGTAGTCTTTTAATTTTTAACTATTTTTAAATTTGTGTTATTTTAGAGCTAAGCTTGAATAGCATTTTTATTCGCCAAACTTCCTCAACTATCGAAAGCATTTCAGATTTTCAGTGCATAAAATGGCTCAAAACAAAGCCGAGGGATTTGTTGTTTGCTTCTAAAGCAAAACAGATCTTTAATTATGCATGCTTTAGAACGAAAATTAACAGTGTTAGGCTGCTGTGCTTTGGAAAGTACTCTAGTGCATCAGGTCAGGATGATTCATTCAGGTTATGAATCAGGCTAGATTTTAAGAGTTCATCTAGTATGATTTGGTAACACAACTGATGTAGTCGTAACTCAATTTAAATATATATTTTTAAAAAAACTAAAGCATTGATTTATTTTTTTATATAAAAAAATATTGGAATAATAATTCATTTGATTAACTCGGATTAGATCCTTGAATTTTTATTTTTTCATAAGCAACAAAACTATATTTTTTTCATTCAAAATCAAGCATCAACCCAATGCCGAGATATTTTTTTGACACCATGACAATCCGATAGAAAGCAATTCGAAAAAAATTATTAAGTTCAATCCTAAGTCAATGAAATGTGGAAGAATGAAATTGAAAAAAAAAAATCGATGATTATAGCAGGAAAAAATTAAAAAAAAACTATTGAAATCCACAATATTTTGTGAAGTGGTGAACAATGAATTCACCACCACTTTTAGGTTTCTTTTAATTATGAATAAATTTTAAAATATATCCAACCAATTACCACAAGTTATTAAATGAATTTATGGGTGGATAAATTCTTTATAGGGCCAACCAATGGAATGCGTTCACTTTTAAAAGGGCTAATGTAAGATTTTATTACAAATAAAGATTTTTTTCTTAAAATTAGCACTATTTAAAAAAATAGCAAAATAACATAGTTTACAAAATTTTTGGTAAAATAATACAGTTTGTTAAATGTGAAAATTAAAAAACGCGACATCTTAAGATGTCGCTAATGGAAAGTGTTATATTTCAAATAAATTCTTATATGGACTCGCACAAATTAAAATAAGGAGAGAGAAGAGAAGAAAATAAAGAAAAAAAGAAAAAAAGAAAAAGACCCTGAAAGCATACCAAAACTCTGATTACAACATTACCAGTATCATTAAAAAAATCTTTATGAAATGAATCTAATGACAACAAGAAAGGCCACAAATAGTTACGAAAGTCAGTTGCACTCTCCATCCAAAAGCAAGTGAGAAATTACAATGAGTAGAAAGGAAGGACAAAAAGAAAGAAAGAAAAAGACCTCGAAGGCACATCGAAGCTTTGATTATGACACCACTAGTATCATCAGAAAGATCTCAATAAAATAAATCTAACAATATAAAAAAAAATCACTAACGATGATCAGAGTGGGCCACACTCTCTAGGTGGATCATTTGCCTTTTCATAGTACTTATGACTCACTTCAGTCATAGTTGGTAGCCTTCATTGTGATGATTTTATGGTATAGGAGTATAATAAAACTAATGGTCCTTTTTAGACATAGTCGGCCACAAGAGCCATAAAAGGGGGAAGGATATTGATATAAAATATATTTGTAATTATAATGTAAATGTGTTTTTTAAACTAATTGTGTTAAGTTGATGATGAAACATAAATAATTTTTTTTTGGAAAAGGCAACTATGAGCAATTTTAATAGCCATTCGACCAAGGTAGAAAAATATAGGGGATTAGGTATGTTAGCTTGGTTTGCCATGGTATGAAACTTGAATATAGATGTATAAATTTACACACACACACACACACATCTAATTAGCAAAATTCAGATTTTTTTTTGTGTAAAGCGTTTTACTATTTAATTTTATAATATTAAACATATCTTTTAATCTGATTGGTTGATTAAGATGAAATCTTATGAGGAGTTTACATACCTATTGTTCTATCTTGAGTTAAAATTTTAAGTCAATCAGAGTTCAATAAAATCTTAAGAGGGTACTGATGATCATATAAAAATATAGAAAATGTCACATGAACTAAGTAGTAGAATTTTTGTAAATAAATACAAACACCCCCTCACTCTTTATGTACTACCAGAATATTGAGTAACGAAGGCTAGAGAGAAAGAAAACAGGGTTGGCGCTCTGGAAGCCATATCTCCACTGTTCACCGTCAGATTAAACTAAGTTTTAGATATGTTGTGCACATCATTACCCTCTCTAATTGTCCTTGAGGGATTGAGAGTATCAACATTCGTTTGAGAGATATGATAGGCAAGTTTTTTTTGACAAAACCCACCCCGATTTAATCACGGTCACCAGCTTGTTTTTGCTCTTTCTATCATTGGATTCGCTTGAAATTTGCATGAGGAGGTTCCCCTAAGTGTATTTTTCCTTCTAGTCAGTGGAGATTGTAAACAAACATCCTAGCAAAAACTTGTTCTTTTTAAATAGTAACTTGTCATTTTCCAGGTTAGTTTGGAGCTTTGCCTATATTTGGTCATTTAATCGTTGGATGGAATTGAATTTCGGATAAGTTGTGTATGATATGATGGTCCAAACTTGTTCTTTTTAAATAGTAACTTGTCATTTTCCAGGTTAGTTTGGAGCTTTACCTATTTTTGGTCATTTAATCGTTGGATGGAATTGAATTTCGGATAAGTTGTGTATGATATGATGGTCCACAACTTCACCATTGGGATTGTGCTAGCTTCGAGTGTACACTGAGTTATAGCTATTTGAATATACTGCTCCTAGACTCATTAATTCACTATTTCAACTCGTTGAGTCATTATTCCAGCTCGTTGAGTCATTGTTCCAACTCACTTATTAGGTATATCTTGCTCTAAGTATTGTAGGTTGATAAGTATGTTAAATAATGCGTAAAGTGAGATATTTAATCGACAAAAAATTTAAAATAGGCAAAAGCTTACATGGAAAAAATTATGAATATGGTAAAAGGAAGATTAACTTGAAAAGGTAGTATGGACTATATCGAACTTGGCTTGAATTGTTGTGTAGAATTCATCAACGAAAAACTAAGTCATTTGAACATCGAAAATCATCGATGAAAAACCGAGTCATTTAGACTTTGAAAATTATCAATGAAAAATAGAGTCATTCAAACATTAAATGTCATTGTAAGAAGATGCTAATGTAAATGAATTGAAATGAAAAACAAAAATAGTATATTCATGAACTGTTTATGAAAGTATTTGATAATGTGAAATAGTAAATGTGATTAATAGACTAGAAAGGTTTGAATATTGATTCCGAATGTTTTATTGAAATGTAGGAGAAGCGTTTGGAGTTAGACTTGACTTCTTAAGAATGTGTATAATAGGATTTTAAGGAAAAGGTTTCCCCCTTGCTTTTTTAAATGTTTAAATTTTTATAATGCTAGAATACAATATAAATTATATATATTTTGTACTATTGTGTATCATGAAAACTATTGCGTATGAGTATGAAAAATATTGTTATGTGAGTATTGCTTATGACATGATGAATATTGTTATGTGAATATTGCTTACGAGCAAGTGAAATATTGTTATCGTGTGAATGCTGCCTACAACCAGGAAAGATATTGTTATGTGAATATTGCCTACGGGTATGAGAAATATTGTTATGTGAATATTATCTACGACATGATAAATATTGTTATGTGAATATTTCCTATGGGCAAGAGAAATATTATTATTGTATGAATATTTTCTAGGAGTAGAAAAAAAAATATTGTGATGTTAATATGCCTACGAGTTGAAAAAAAAAATTGTGATGCGAATATGCATATGAGGCTGGAAATTAGTGTGTGTGAGTGTGTGGTGTGTGTGTATAGATGATTTGTGATCAATCGTAATAATGGACATCTCTATGTAAATTAAAATTAACCGAATAAATATTTAATTTGACTAGTCGACTTGTTTGAGGTTAGTGGCATCAACGAGGTTGATGACCGACATATTTAATTTGACTAGCCAACCTATTTGGGGTTGGTGGCACTAACAAGGTTGATGACCAGCATGTTTAATTTGACTAGATGACAAGTTTGGAGCTAGTTAAATCAACAAGGTTAATGATCAACATATTGAATTTAACTAGCCGGCCTGTTTGGAAGTGGCATCAATAAGGTTGATGACCAATTAATTGAACTTGACTAGCCGACCTGTTTGTGGATAGTGGCATCAACGAGGTTAATGACCAACATATTTGATTTGACTTGTTTTAGGCTGGTGGCATCAATGGGGTTAATGATCGATATATTGAATTTGACTAGCTGACCGGTTTGAGGCTCGTGGCATCAACAAGGTTGATGACCGATGTATTTAATTGACTAGCTGTCCGAAGTTGAGCTAGTGGTGTCAATGCCATTGACTGTCAAGATACTTGATTGAATAAGTTGCTCAGAATGAAGTTGGTGGCATCAATGCAATTGTATTGGTGGGTTATTAGTGGGTTATTAGAAGGAATCACATAGCTGGCTAATAAAATAAAATGATGTATTTGTGTTAAAGTGTTAATTGTGGATTAATGAAATGAAATAGCGGTATTTGTGTTAAAGTGTTATTTGTGGATTAATGAAATAAAATAGTTGAGTATATGGTTTGTTATACTATTGCTTAATTCTATTCAAGATTAGTAATATAATGGTAGAGGTCCACGATGGTAGGACCATGGATTTGTTTGGAATGTTTGTGGATTGTTGATGTCGACACTTGGGATCATTTAATTTTTAGGGGAGACACTGTCAAAATCAAGGTTGTCAATTCTGTTCCGTTTCATCCGGAATGGCCGAAACATTTCATACCAATTCAAAAAACGGAACAAAACGGAACAATTTTAATCTCATTTCAAATCTCGGTGTGTTCCGGATTTTTCGGTTAAATTTTGGCTGGAATGTTCCGGTTTCATTCCACATGTTCCGTTCTGGTCTTGAAAAGCCATTGAATCAAATTGAACTTGGTTCAATTTAATTAATTAAACCACCCAAGTATAAAAATCTCTTTTTCATTACTATTTTCAATAATAATGATATTTATAATAATATTGAAAATTATTATTACTATTTTCATTAACAATGATATTAATTTTTTAAAATTAGATTTATCACTAATATATATGGTTTATATACATGTTGTTTTTTTCATGTTTATACTTTGTAGGAATTTGAGCAAAATAAAAGATGCTTTATATCTCATTAGCCTTGATAACATTGACCTAACTTTATATTTAAAATAGTTGTGTTAAAATTTTTTACTTTCATAATATTTTGATATTTTGTTTAAGTTGAATTACTTTAAGTTAAAGATCTATTTAATCTTGACTATTTAGAAATATTTAAAATTATATTTGTTTGACATTGTGTTTGTATTGCATAATTTATAATTAATTTATCTTGAATTTGAATAATGTTTGTTGAATATGTTCTAGTATTATCTAATGAATGTTTGTAAATAAATCTCATGCAAATAAATTGGAAAGTAATGTACTACATAAAAGTGTAAATAGAGATTGTGTAATCGTGTATTTTTTAATGAAATTTTTAGATGTTGAGTTAAAGTAGTTCTTATGGTTGCATAAAAACAATATCCATAATTTTCATGTGTAGGATAATTTAGAAAGATGAAAATTATACTTAAAGTATGAGGTGTTACGGGGAGGGTCAACCCTAGTTGACTCGGGTCAATGTAAGAATAAATGATATAATTATTATAGTTTTAAAACCCGACTCGGGGGCCAACAAGGGCAAGACTTGGTTTACAGGTCGAGAGGGTTAACCTAGGTTGACGTGAGTCAACTTATAGATAAAAGTGATTATTATCATAGTTTTAAAACTCGATTCAAGAGTCGACTTGAGCTAAGGTTCATGTCACAGTTTAGGAGGGTCAACCCGTTTGACCCTATTTTTTTTTAAATAATAAAAGCAACCTTGTTTTTGACTTGTTTTTTTAATCTCAAGACGACTCGGGTTTTTGATCGAGTCAAGTTGAGTCAATTATTCCTCTATTTTTTCTTAAACTCGGACTAGTCCAGACCCTAAGTTGGCCGTTTCCGGGTCAACCAGCCAAGTCAATCCTGCTTTTATAACTATGGTTATTATAATATTATTAATTTCAACTCTCAATATCAACTAAAGAAAAAAATATCTAATTTTTTTTTAAAAAAATATATGTTTAATAGTAATACAGATTAAGGGTAAAATAGAGTTTTTCATATTTTATTATATCTTGTCCACCATAATCATACATGATACAAAAATAATTAATTTGTCTTGTACACTACTACACATAATTCTATGTGTCTCTTTTATGTTTTGTCTCATCAGTCTCCACCATCTTAGTCTCTTCTATCCCGAGACAATATTCAAATGTTATCTTTTTATATAAGATAACGTAGTGATCTCAAGTCTAGAAATCGCTTACATAACTATTACATGAGTCTTTTCATAAATACATGTGATCTCCCTATAGACAATCCTCAAATGGGTCAGTTTAGTGTACATGTCATCTGACAAGATCCTATATATTAGTTTTAGATATTCCTCATACATCAATTTATGAGAATAATTGTTTTTATTTATATAGGGAAAGAAGATAATATATATCGGTTTTAACAACTCTAATTAATGTCCAGTTTTAATATAGTATCGATTAGAAACATTTAGAAACAATACTTTGATGGAATATTAATATCATAACTATAACTACTTTATAATTTTATTTACAAAATATTTTTATCTGAATGACTTTATCTTTATTCTAGACTCAATAATTAAACATAAATAGATATTAAAGATAAAAAAACCTTTAATAATAATAAATATTATTTTATATCATTAAAGAAAGTAACATATATAACTAACCGATTGACTAAAAAAAATATACACTAAAATGTTTACCATTCCATTAAACAAATTTGTTTTTAATGCGTCATGAAGACATAGGTTTACCAAGCTATAGAGTTTCAAATATGCTCATAGATTATGAGAATTAAGTGTATATAAGATTAATTTTGAGACCTCACGTCAAAGTCACACACAACTCGGACAACTTCTAGCCTAGCTACCATTCTATGCTCGTGAGACATTTTCTGGATCAAGATTCCGAACCACACGACAAAGTCTACATAGAAAATGCTTTTTAGTGCAGAGATTGTAGACGGTAAAGGCTGATTTCACTGTGTGATCTGATATAGACCTCTTTAAAATTTTAAATTAAAATCACAGACAAGCAATAAAACCAGACAAAGGCCCAGATATGTCAAATATTGAAGGTCTATTAAATGTCAATATCAATTAAACCGTGACATGAAGGTGGAAGTTTCCACCAATTCCTTGGCCCTTGTGTGGAAAATTAAGCAATTTGGAAACGTGTGGCACGATCCTAGTGTTCGATCTAGAAGTCCACTTAAATCCCATGTAAACAAATTCAAACAGAAAGTGCCAGCCCAGCTTCTAGACAAAACTTACCAACTTGGATCAATTTTTCCACAATTATTAAACCAATCCACGATCGCTCTTTCTGTCTATATAATATGACATGATGACGTTTCTTTCAAATTGAAGCCACCCCACTTGCCTCTGTGATTATTATTTCTGGAGGTCGGAAAATACAGCTGAACTTCTCAACTCTGATTCATGCGCGGGTATGTGTGTGTATATGTAACTCCATGTTTAGCTGTCGGAAAACAAAAGGATCAAACATGGGCATGCCTAAGCCATTTTTGCTTCTGCTGCTGCTAATAATCACTGTATCTGCATCCCAGAAACAAAGAACCATAGAAGCAAGGCCACTTTCATCCCTACCTCAACCAAGTAAGTACGTACATATATATCGCAATTTTACACTTAAGATGTCTCTCAAACGGTGATTATAAATTGATCGATGTTCTCTTACTTACCATGAGCATGCGATTTATAGAATATTCCGAGATTTTTCCGACGCTGGGAGTTGTTTGCAAGTGCTGTGATTCAACAGGACCTGAATGCGCAACTACTTGGACGGGTTCATGCCATGATCTCCAATGCCTTCCCTGGAAGATATAGACTAGACTAATCCGTGATTTCCTTGTGCTTCTCTTCTTAGAGGTTGTTGTAGATATATTTAGTCATACTCGATCGATTTTACATAAAATTTTGCATTTTAAAATACTGTAACAAAGTAGAGGCGTTCAGCTTCCAGCTTGGCCAAGTTCTAGCTTCATAAAATGATCCTAACATGACAAGCTTAATTTGGTCGACAGACATATTAAAGACTACATAGATTTTTTATATGCTTAGCTTCACTCAAGATATATTATAATTTAAATCCTATTGGAAATAAGGCTGGTGTGATATAAGATCAAGAAAGCAATATAAGGTCAAGAACTCAAGATTAAGAAGAAGATTGAGAGGAAGTATACTTTTATTTAGTGTTTCTCTCTGAACTCTCTTAGTTATTCTCTCTATTTTTATTCTTATTAATAATGCTGAATAACAAGTTTTTTTTATAGACGTAAAATCTTCGAAAATCAAGGAATTAAACTAATATAAGGAAATCCTAATCTAAATAGGAATTGTACTCTGCCAACTAAACCGGTCAACCGTTTTAGAATTTTTCAAAATCCAAAATCTATTTTATTTTCAACACCTCCGTTAATTTCTTCATAACTCCTAACACATCTCTTATTTTGATAAAAACATCATATTTAAGTGACTTTGTGAATATATATGTGACTTGGTCTTATGTCTTTACATACTTGAGTTCAATTTATTTGCAATGTAATCTCATAAGAAATGAAATCCTGTGTTAATATGTTTACTTCTATCATAAAATACTAGATTCTTTGCTACTGCAATGACTAATGAATTGTCCACATATATTTTAGTAGGCTTCTCTTATGGTATTCATAATTCCTTCAATAATCTCCCTAGCCATATGGAATGAAAAGCACATGATGTAGTAGTTACATATTCAGCTTCACATGTTGACAAAGTGAATATAAATTGTTTTTTTGAACTCCATGTGAATGCTGTGTCTCCTATATAGAAAAAAAACTCATGGTGCTCTTTTTATCATTCATATTTTCAACCCAATCACTATCGCTATAAACCACAATTTCAAAGCTATTAGAATAACCATAAAGTAAGCCAAAATCAACGGTACCTTTGATATATCGAATAATTCACTTCAAAACTTTGAAGTGTGTCATAGTAGGTGTCTCCATAAATCTATTCAAAAGTCCCACTCCAAAAATAATATTAAGAAGAAGAAGAAGAAGAAGAAGTTGAGGTCATTAGTGTAGACGAAGGTGTAACTATAGGTTCTTGATGATCTTCATATCTTTCCTCCTTTTCATCAAGAACTAGTAGGAAGTCATATTTCTCACCATCATTTATCTTCTAATCCCATGCTCTTTCTTCATTAAACTCAACATCTCTACTAATCACCATCTTTCCTTTATTGGGGTTGTAAAACTTGTATCCTTTGGAATTTTGATCATAGCCCACAAAGATCATCCTTTTGCTCTTGTCATCTAACTTGGTCTTTGATCATCTACATGCACATAGCCAATGCTCTAAAAAACTTTCATGTGAGAAACACTTGGCTTTCTTCCACTCCATGTTTCTTGTGGAGTCATGTTATTCAAGCCTTTGGTAGGACATCTATTTGACAGTAGATAGCATAATCTACAGTTTCAGCCCTAAACGTTTTAGGTATCTTCTTGGTTTTGAGCATGCTTTTTACCATATTGAGGATGCTTCTATTCTTTCTCTCCAACATGCCATTTTGTTGTGGAGATCTAGACATTGTCAGGAGTCTTTTTATACTATGATATTCATAAAGCTCATAAAAACCATTAGAACAAAATTCACCCCCTATCCATCCTAAGTGATTTTATAGAATAACCACTTTTTTTTTTCATCTAATGCCTTAAACTTCTTAGAGTAACTAAATACATTAGATTTTTCTTTCAAGAAGTATACCCAAGTTTTTCTACTGTAATCATCAATAAAAAGTAGAAAATACATATTTTTACCCAACAAACATAGTTTGATAAGACCACAAATATCAGCATGTATTTCTTATAGGGGTTAACTTGCTCTTGATGTAGACTCATTCAAAAAGTTCTTGCAAAATTGCTTGCCCACTAAAAATCCTTTACACAACTGATTCAGATGTATAATGGATGGTAGACCTTTTAACATTTCCTTTTATGTCATCATCTTCAATCTATCAAAGTTTATATGCCCAAGTCTCATATGTCAAAGCTGAGTTTCATCATTTACATATGCATTTAGGCACATCCATTTCTATGTTTAGCAAGAATATTTATTCTTTATCATGACTACCTTTGCAATCATAGCTCCTTTAGTGTCATGTAATGTCAAAGTATGATCTTTCATCTTAATTTCATACCCTTTATTTAACAATTGTCCAAGCTCAATATGTTGTTTTTTACCATTAGTATATAATAGACATCACTAGTAAATTGATGACTTCCATCTTTTAGTTTAATCAAAATCATACCTTTTTCCTTTAATGACAACCTTTGAATGATTTGTAAATGTGACATTACCTCTAATTGCTTCATCAAGCTCCATGAACTTGTCTTTATCTCCACACATATGGTTGTTGGCTCTATTTTCTAGATACCATATATTCTTTTTGTCTTGATTGTCTCATTATGCACTAGTAGAAGGGTAGCTTCCTTCTCTTTTTCTATCATAAGATTTGCATTCTCCTCAACCCTATTGGTTGGACTCCAATAATCCCTAGTATAATGACCTGCCTTTTGACAATTATAGTACTTAACTTTTGATTTGTCAAATCTGGATATCAAATTGCCACTGTTAAGGTAACTAGTCGACCAATTTGCTTCATGTGGTTAACCAATTTACCTGTTGAGGCTGCCTTGACCTCCTCTTTTAAATTTGTCTCTTACTCCTCTTCCTCTACTTTGTCCATGCCATCTACCCCTATAGGAATATCAAGAATCATTTTGCTTTGAAAAAAGTGCTTGTGCACCCACATCCTTTTGAATCTCATTGACTATTTCCTAATGGGCTTGTAATTATCCCATGAGACCTTGTATTAAAAGAACATTCATATTTCATGATTCCTCCATCGCGCCACCATATAATGGAACTTCTTTTGTAGTGAGCATAGGATCTTCTCTACCATATATGTCTCTTTCATCTTCTCTCCATATCTCTTTATTTGATTGTATATGGCCATTACTCCTGCAAAGTATTATGAAATATTCACCAATTCAAGCATATGTAACTTTTTAAAGTCACCATGTAGATTTTGTAGACGTACTTTTTTCACATTATCAACTCATTAGTTTGATTCTTGCAAAACTTCTCATGCTGATTGGTGGTGGTTACATTGGTCACTATCTTGAAAGTGACATCATCCTGACATTAGTGGATGATTGTTAATGCTTGTTGATTTTTCCTTTGTGCTTTTTGCACGGCCTTCTTTTGGGATGAAGTCAACGTTACTCCATTTATCGGCTCTTTAAGGTCGTTTTCAATCGTCTCCTATATATCTTGAGAACCTAGCCAAGCTTTTACTCGAATACACTAAGTTTCATAGTTGTCTTTTGTCAACTTAGAACATTGAAGTGAGAAGTTTGTATTGACCATGTCAAATAATCAAATCTAAACTCTAATACCACTTGTTGGAAGAAGTATAAGTGTTGAATAAGATCAACACAACAATGCAAGGTCAAGAACTCAAGAAGAAGAAAAACATTGAGAGGAAGGTATACTTTTATTAAATGTTTTTCTCTAAGCTCTCTTAGGTATTCTCTTTATTTTTATGCTTATTAATAATGCTGAATTACAAGCTTTTTTATAGGCATAAAGTCCTAAACAAAAGGGTTGCTAATGACCGATATTTTTTTATTAGTCTCTTATAATGTGGAGACTAATGACATTACTGGTAATTGATTACCAATATTGTTTGATCTAATTAACCATGTGAGTAGAGGTTAGGTTATCAAGACTCCTGTTATATGGATGAATGTTATATAGTGAAAGTGTAAATAGGTTAATGGATGATCAGTTAACCCAAAAATAATGTGATCTAAGTCATTATGGGTAACATACATGGAAGGAAAAACTATGTAGTGATGACAACAGATAATATGAAAGTTAAATAGATTTGGGAAAAATATACATAGAAAATTAAGAGCCATTATGATAGCTTAGGTATGCTAAGTTAGGAAATTTGTATAAAGGCCAAAAATGAAAGGTATTGGGTTGTTAAGAGATTCTTTATTGAATAATAGTTGAATAATAGATACTTATATGGATACTTAAAACCCAATGAATATTGTATGAATATAACAAAACCCAACCGGTAGATACCCATTGCCATCCCTATTCACATCTTTAACTAATTGGTCATTGATCTAATCATATTCTATATGAGTAAACTTAATTGCTCCATGCCCTTATAAAGTATGCTTGAATGTTTAGTTCAAGCATATTTAGTTTCAATTAATAAGTGAATTTGATGATTATATTATTATCTAGGATAAAACAAATATTAGAATAAACCATATGAAAGTAATTTTTTTTTCATATTCTGATAATTTAAATTTGAATAATAGTTGATTAAAAAAAATAAATCTCAATATGAAAAAACTAATTTGGAAAAACCTTTACAATTAGTTTAAAAACAAACAAACATAATAATAAGCTTGTAATATGTGATGTGAAATTGAATGGGTAAGAGTTGACTAATAAGTAAAACTATTTTTAAAGAGAAGGTTTTGCTAATAAAATAGAAAATAAAATTAAAATTAATGCGTGAGTATGAGTACTAAATTCTACACATTGTATTCTTTAATTTAATCAAAGTTCAAATTTTTATTTGAAGTTTTGGTGATCGTCAAGGCTTAGAACAACATGCATCTAACTTTGTGCTAAAGCTCGAAGCACATACTCATTGGTAGGTCGGCTTGAAATTATGACCTTGACCTTGTACTTTTCATCTAATAACAATTATATATATATATATATATATATATATATATATATATATATATATATATATGTATATATTCTTGTCATCTTTACCCTCTTCTGCTTTATCTTTCTTGATTGTGCAGTCATTCTTCTTCATTCTCCCCATAACATTTTGATCCTCCTATCATGTATCACTTTAATTTTTTAAACATAAAGTCCCTACTTCTCATCTTTTTTATTGGGTTTTGGTATAAATGAAATGGATTTTTGTATAAATGATGGAGTGCATCATAGTTTTTAATTAAGGGGTCCAAATAATTCCTGAAGGAAAAAGAGAAAAGAATATTGGTGAAAATTACTAGAAATTTAAATAGGAGAATCAAGAAAAGCTTCACTGACAAAGTTGATGAGATTTGCCAAGCTTGTTGGTTATATAGCTAATAACTAAAAGTTAACTTGAATTCTAAATTCTTCAAGAAGTTTTGGAAAATGGTGTTCATGATTTTTTTTCTTATCAAGTTAAAAGTACTTTTTTTCTTAATAGAATATAGGCATGCATCTCCTAAATATATTGGTAACCTGAGTGAAGAAACTTGGTTCTTTTTGGTCCTAGCATTGTTCCCTCATGAATATATTGGTAACCCATGACTTGAGTGTGGTTTATGATACTGTTCTTGCTGCTTATGAGGTATTATTATTCTAGCTTCCCTATTTTTCTTGGGTTGCATGCGTGGTTTAATTAAAGTGAAAGTGTTACAAAGTAAAATAAAGCTACCAACTTTGATTCTGGATGGAAGGGCTAAAACCTCAAATGTACTCATCTTCAATCTAGGATAGGCATTCTTAGTCAATGTAATGCTTACCTTCTCTTCTATTTGTCTTGGTATAAAACTTTCACTTTTAAGTCTTTCTTTTGCTTATTGGTTGGAATAATCAAAACATGTGAAGAAGGAAAGGGGTTTAAAAAGAGTGATGGACTATAAGTAATACTCTTAACCTTTGATTATTAATATTGTATAAAAATATAAATATTATATACTCCATAAATTATAAATCATGCATACAAAGCCTATGGAATTTAATTTCAAACCCCTTATGATATGTCAGGCAAGATCAAGAATTTTATATTATATTCCATCATGGTTAAATTGAATTTAATTTGATGTAATCACCTAAACTTCATGTACATCACATAAAAATAAGAAAACAAATCACAAGATAAATCCATAAAATATAGGAAAATATAAGCAAAATTCTAATTAAAAAGCAAAGGATCATGAGTTAAATTACTAAGCTTTCAAAATGTAGAGACTGGATCATAAAGAGAGAGATGAAGTATACTGACCGAAATGACATGAAAACACCAAAAAGACAAAGTAGTTGGAGCATGTGTCAGCAATTACAAGCATATTTAGTTGTGGAGGAAAACTAGTTAGACCATTGAGGAATTTGTAGATTTAAAGGAAATTTACTAGTGATTTGAGAATTCGCTTTCTTGTCCCTAAATCAATTACTTCAGTACTATTTCGATTATTAGAACCAAAATAATATTTCATAGTACAAACATCTTTGTAAATCTTGTCAAGTTAATTCTGAGAGTTAAAGAGAAAAAAATATTTTCTTTCAAAGTAAAACTTGCATCTTCATATGGGTTATGTCTCTATATATATAAGTAGAGGAAACAGTTACTTCTTTTAGTAACT
This sequence comes from Populus x sibirica, assembly GCA_019202695.1. NCBI lineage: Eukaryota > Viridiplantae > Streptophyta > Magnoliopsida > Malpighiales > Salicaceae > Populus > Populus x sibirica. The sequence goes on from JAGMVL010000318.1 coordinate 1,358,555, forward strand.
CCTCTAAACATCTGGACCAGGCTCATCCTTCATGAGCAGACTAGGTCTAACCCAATAACCAATATCTCCCACTTACCCACTCATCCTTCATAAAAACTATCAAATATATTATATTTCAAATTTATAAAAGAATTTTATACTTGACGAACAGACTGTACAACCTGAAACACATAGTGAAAGGAGCTAAATGTAATACATAAACCTAATACAAGCCATGTAAGAGACATCAACCTCATAATTAGTTACTCTTTAAAGTGTACTACTATACCCCAATCATTTTTAATTATACATGACTGAATATAATTCAATCCCTCAAGAATCTTATACTCAATCCATCCTTATAATTACAGATATTCTAAATCATATTAAATTTATTCGAGTGATATGATCCCGGCTGGTGAATACAAATAACAGGTGTAGAACTAAAATTACCTTTTTTTTCGCTCTCATATCAATCAGATCTGAATTAACTCGCTTTTTTAGAAGTATTCCTTTAAGTTGAATTATTACATGACCATATGATATACTCCTAAAGTAGCGATCATTTACACATCATCTCGTGATATAGTCAAAAGTCACAAAGGATAAGATTTTGAGATCTTAGACATGATCTTCAAGAATAGAGAAGTAGGGATCCATTCTTTATTCCTGTAATGGTCGTCAACACATGTAGTATGAAATATATGTTATAGTAGAGCTTACTCTTTTCTTTTCTGAAGACAAAGAGTGTATGTCATTGCTCTCATTGTTAGAGGAAATACATTATACGAGTCTTAGTCATGTCGAAAAAAAAACATAAACTTAAAAAAAAAAAATTCTCATTTGCTCACTGTAATTAGTAGCAGATGAATAATTTCATAGTCAACTTCAATCATGAGACACATGAATGGTGAGAATTCATTCATGTTGATTTTTTTTTAAGAACCTCATTTTAGTCCTAACCAAGGTGACTTTTTAATAATTACTTTGAGTTAAAATTGCTTCCACCACGCTCGAGTTGCTTATTGAGCATTAAAACTCAAATAGTCTAATCCCTACTCACCTTACAAGCGCTACAAGTGATTGCTTATGTGAGTGAACCAATTTTAGTCCATCGACATACTTTAACAAATTATACTATACGATACTCACAATATATTCCATAAAATAAATAATGAATAACATTATATACTAATGATATTTATTCATTACTCAATCACTATAAGCCTTCGTATGATCTTTAAAACTAGTGATATTGCCTTACATTCTATATAGGCTAAGGGATCTCACATATCTAACAAATGCATCCCTTGCTATTGGTTTTGTGAGTGAATATGCAACTATAGAGTTTCTAGAAATGTGATTTTGGATCACGTCATGTTCAGTAATTGCTTCTTTAATGTAATGATATCTCATCTTGATGGGTTTGGCCTTTCAATTGTCTTTTTCAATTTTTTTAAACATTGTGGAATAACTAAATTACCCTTAAAAGCATAAATTTTAAAGTATCAATCTACTTATTGGAAAATAGAAAAGTTTTAAAGTCTTGTGTGTGTGTGTGTTTAATACTAATTAAGAAGACTTGGGGTGTTACATTCTATCACTTTAAAATTCAATTCTCAATTACTTCAAGAATGCTGAAATTCATAAACAATATTCAATGAGAATGTCTCATAATTTAGAGATATTATACTTCCATGGTGGTATCATTGTCAATACCGATAATAGTATCACATATAATTGAGAAAGCCATGAATTCCTAACTGCTACATCAAACATGTTCCTTAATGAATTATCAAGAATGTTATGTGATCGACGTAGCTGGAATATGTTTGAAATAGATGTTAAATTACTTGGAGGATGTTGTAAACCAGGGTTAGTCAAACTTGTTATATCGGTGTACCAATGTTTGGGTTTATGAGGATCAATAAGATTAATATGTTGGAGTTCTACTTGAATAGTAGACCTAGATGAAGAAACTCTTCTAATATGAAGTTGACCTGGTTTCCAAGTAGCTCTTGGAAAACCACATCAGCATCATAAATAGCTGGTCCATTTAGGTTAGGTGGTAATGCTAGTAAACAAGTTTTGGTGCAGGAAATTGTTAATATAAAACCATAATTGGGCATGACATTTGCTCCATATTACTATGGAGAATCTGAACCAAGTGATGACAAAGATGAGCATCACATTGATAAAATTGTGATTAATGGAGAAAATAAGGATGATAGGGATGCTGAGTTAGTTGAGCTAGTTAATCAATACATGACACCTCTTACTTCTAAATTTAAAGTTAGTATGAATGACTAATATAGATGCAATGATTAGGCTGATAATCATAGGCATTCATGCTTATTAGTTGATGAGTTGGAGGTTGGGAAAAGATCTAGAGACAAGTCTAAATGTGCTAATGCAGTAAAGTGGTGGCACATAAAGAATTCTTTTCAGTACAAAGTCTATCATTCAACAAAGTCCTATATTTAGTTGCAATGCTTTCAAGAACCAGTTTATAAATGGTATTTGCATGAGGGTATCATCAAAGGTCTAATTCATGGGAAATTTCAAAATTAAAAAGGTCACACACATGTTAGAACCCTCTTGTTTTGCAATGCCATCGTCAGATTGACTCGGATCTAATTAATGAGGTGATGTTGATATTTATGAAGAGGGAGTTAAGTACGAGTGTTCCAACGATTTAGGGTATTGTGAATAGGGATTATAGGCATGAAGTATCTTATTGGAAGGCGTGGATGACCAAATAGACAATATTAGAAAGATTATTTGGTACACACGAAGAGTCATTTCAAAACCTACCTAAAACTCTACTAGCCATCAAAGATTCAAATTCAAGAACAATTGTCGTATGGGATCATAAAATGGTTAATGACAATAAGACAATATTTGGAAGAGCATTTTTGGCATTTGTTGTTTCAATTAATGGGTTTCAATATTATCATCCTCTGATTAGTATTGATGGTACTCACCTTTATGGTAAGTACAAAGCTAAGTTGTAGGTTGCAATTGCTTATGATGTGAATAATAGAGTTTATTTGTTGTGTTTTGCTTTTGTGGAAGAAGAGATGAATAATAATTGGAGTTGGTTTTTTGGATTTGCTTTGTCGATATGTGATTTGGGGATAGATCGGGTTGTGTATTATATCAAAGAAACATGCGGTGATAATTATATGGCATGGATATTTCCAAAACCTATTGAATATCATTTATATTATTCATTATACTTTGTGAGTAACTTCAACATAAAGTTTAAAAATGTTGCATAGGATTTGTACAAATCCTTCTAAACTCCTGTTTGACATTTTATATGAGGAGTTGGTGGTAACTGATGATGTGATCAGAGCATGGCCAGATGCTGAACCTAAAAAAATGTAGGCATTGTCTTATGATTATGGTGGTCATCGTTATAGTAATATGATCACTAACTTGTTGGAGGTTTTTAAGAATGTTTGAAAATTTGTTTGTAGATTTCCTATTTCAGCTATAGTGCAGCTAATATTTCAGGTGTAATAAATATTTTATGGAGCGTAGAGATAAATTTGAAGAATTTTTTAGTCGTGATGTGTTCAAAAGGTATTAGCTGATATACTTATTAATACAAAAACTTCTAGATCACACTTGATATCTCAATTTGATCTTGGAGGTGATATATTTTAGTCTGAAACACCTCCAACAGCTAATGTTAAAGAGAAGTGTGGGAAACAATTAACATCAATGAAGCAACTTGTACTTGTGAAAAATAACAATTGTATCATCAACCATGTTCATACCTAATTGCATGTTGCACTTTACAAAATATGGACTATATACATTTTTTTGATGATTTCTACTCCAACTTGTCATACAAAAATGCATATAGTCTTTGTTCTCAACCCTTGCCTAGAACCTTATTGTGGTCTACATATACTAGTCTAGATGTATATGGATGTCAACTAGATGGAGAATTGATAGGGGTCGAAGGAAATTCACTTGTTTACATAATGAGATGAATGCTAGAGAGGAGCACTCACTAAATAGATGTGGCATATGTGGTCAAAGGGATCATAACATAACAACTTGTGAAACTAGACAACGTATGTTTTTTTTTTTGTATTTGTTTTAAATTATGTCAACTTTAATTATTGTTTTTAAATTAACTATATATATGTTCATTATATTGAAAATGCTAACAATTACTTTATAGAAGACGTCGAGATAGACATGGTTCAGACTAAAGAAAGTTTGAAATCTTATAGGAGTGCCGATAGGCAGGGCCACCTTGCTATTGATGCATGTCCTAATGATAGGTCGGTGTTATATATACAAGATCAATATCGTTCAGATGATATTTAGGGTGAAGAGGTTAGATAAATATTTTCATTAAAATTGTTAATTATTATAATTTTAATGATTTTAATTGATGATTTAACTAAGTTGTATGATTTTCAGGGCGGTGATCCGGTCACACTTAAACAACATGCATTGATGGAGTTGCATGAGTGTGTGCATTCATATGTTATCGAGGCTGGTTTTTATGATATCAATCAGCTGCGTCGCATATATCTTGACCATGCATTGATTGTAGCATTGGTTGAGCAATGGAGGTGCGAGACATATACTTTTCATCTACGTGTTTGTGAGATAACACTAACATTATAGGATATGGCGATATTGACCGGTTTTTTGATAGATAAGACACCTATGATCATTCATGTAGCTCAATTGATAGAAATACTTTATGTGATTATCTATTAGGATGGGTGCCTCCAGCTAGTGCTTATAGGGGCGATTGCATCATGTTGACATGGTTGGATGCTAATTTTCAATAAACCCCCCAATAGATGTGATAGCAGACTAGTTTATTATGTATGTTCATGCATACATATTACACATGTTTTAAGGTTTTATTTTCACAAGTAGTGCTGGCAATGCGATACCGTTATACTTTCTTACATTACTTGATGATTTTTTAGTCATTCTGAATTACAGCTGATGGGGGCTATGCTTGTATATCTATACCAGCAACTATGTAAAGCATATCTAAAAAAAAGATAAATTGTCAGGTGTTTTCTATTTCTTCATATATATGTATTTTAAATTATTTTATTATTAGAAAAATAGCATTTTAAATGCTAACTTATAATTCTCAATGTTGATTAATATAGCTCTGGTCATGGGAGCATATGCATATTGGGTGTCCAGAGAGCTGGGGTAATAACATGTTTGACATTGTCACTTAGAGACCACTCTCTAGTGCTTCTAGGTAATAATAAAATATAATTGATTATAATCAATATGTTATTTATATAAATTGAATGTAAAAAAAGGTGCTGACTTTGTGGCTTGTTTTGTCAGATGGTATGGGCTAGACATTTCATGGTAAACCCCTCTCATATCCACAAGTTTTACTAGGATGAGTTGGAAGCACAATTGCCGTATCAAGTATATATTACAAATATATTTGAATTTATTTACTTGAACGTTAATTATTTAGTTTTGATTGATTATCTAATATAAGCTTTTTATATATTCTGATAGGTATATAGGTACCATCTACGAAGGACTTAATACTTTTAACTTCACCTATATGTCGTGAGGAATCTAACATTTGGTTAGCATATGTCTCGTTGCACTTCTTTGACATTGTTGAGATGCATTGTTCATATCAGGTAATGCTATAGTTTAGACTATCTCAACATATTCTGGATTATATTGATATCGTAGACGAGCTGTATAGTATTAATCGCGAGGGTAAGCGCGAAGGGAACTCGTTGGTAATTCATGCATCTTATATATAGATCTTTGATATGCTATGAGAGATTGTGTTTTTGAAGAGTGGCATATGACGATTAATATAGATACCTACATGACATGGTATCTGTCCATTACACGTCATTACACCAACCTAGTCACGTTTCCTGAGATGTCTCCGAAATCCAATGCACTATACCCCCCGATATCCAAGACAAAAACAATTGGTATGCAATATTGTTGTATATTTATTAAATAACAGATTAATTTTATTATGGATGATGACTAATAATTGGTTTTTAATGGATGTATATAGATCAATTACTTGGTAAGGGAAGCTCGAAAAACAACAATGACTATCCATGAAGGTGTTAGTGAGATGGGACATATTATACCCAACATTACACTTAATTTATATTGTGGTTGTCTTCAAAAGGTTGGGGAGGTTAAGTATTTTGAAGCAGCATTATTGGAAGATGAGATTGCTTATCGTGGAAGTGTTGAAGATGTTGGTCTTTCCATAAGCATCCCAAGCCCATCCAAGAGCATCTCAGGCCCATCCATGAACATCTTAGGCCCGTCCATGAGTGACCCAGGTCCATCCACGAGCTGGAATTTTATTGGTCCTCCTCACACCTGCATGGATAATACAGACCCTTCCTCAAGTTAGGCGAGTTAAGGTGATGCTCTAAACCTATACACGAGTGCTTCAAGCCCTTCCATGAGTGCTTCATGCCCTTCTACAAGCTCGAAAGATTATTATATATAGTTATATGTTATTATATATTATAAGAATTATGAATAGATGTATAGTTAGTTTAATTTTTAATAAGATGTTATGTTGTGTTAATTGTCAATCTAAATTTCTTATGTGATTTGAGTTTTGATCTTTGGACAATTGATTATTTGTTAGTTGAGCAATGAAGAAGAAGAAGAGAGATCCACACATTCCATTTTTGTTTCAGAGAGATGACACCGATATTACAAGATGTTGTCATACTAGTTAACCTTCCGATATATGAAAATCCTGTTACAAGCCCCACAACTTTCAACAAAGATGATTTATGTCATTATTTATTGGGATGGGTGCCTCCCCTAGAGGATATAAAGAGGATTATATTAGGTTGACATGGTTGAAAGAGAGAGTTGAGACCCAACTAGAGGGCATTATAGAGATTGTATTGCATTATTATGCTAAAACATATATAATGCATATGTTTAGGGTCATGATTTTTACCGATTTGATTGACAATGCAATTCCATGTTACATTCTGCCCTTTGCTAGAAAACTTTGTTGTCATCCTTAACTATAGTTGGGGCTTGATGATGCTTGCATATTTATACTGTCAACTTTGCCATGCATGCATGTCAGACGGGAAACAAATCGACGAATGTTTATTGTTTCTACAATTATAATTTGATATTATATTATATTAAATATAGTTAATTTAAATATTTACTAATTTTTTTATTGTGAGTATGAAGTTATGATTGTGGGAGCATCTTCATATCAGTTGTGCTAATGTTTGGAGAAATTAAATGCTTGACATAGTTACGAGAAGACGACTCTCAATTGGAGCTCAATAATAATAATTATGAACACATTATTAAATTTAAATTTTATATAAAAATATTGTCTAACTTAATTGTCTTGAATATGTTAGTTAGGTTTAGGAGAGGCCTAGGTGTTTTACACAAAATCCCACCCCATGTTTACGAGTTCTATTGGGATGAGTTAGATTCACATGAGTCCCACCAGGTATGCGTGAACTCAATTATTTATTTTCTTATTTAACTTTATTTTTGGTGTTAATGTTTTTAATAAACATGTTTTATGGTTTCAAAGGTAATACTGACATCGTACACTAACAATTTGATTGGAAGATCATCTCTATTATGCATGGAAGGAAGTGATTTATGACTTTTAGTGGTCTCTATGCATTGTTTTACCCAAGGTTGTCAATTTCGTTTCGGTAGGTGTTTTGTTTTTTCAATTGGAATGGAATGTTTCAGTTTCGGAGTATTTCGGCGTGCCGTTTCAGGGTTATCTTGTTTATATATATATATATATATATATATATATATATATATTCAACAAACATAATTCAAATTCAAGATAAATTAAATATAAATTATGCAATACAAACACAATGCCAAACAAATATAATTTCAAAATTTAAAATATTTCTAAATAGTCAAGATTAAATAGATCTTTAACTTAAAGTAATTCAACTTAAACAAAATATCAAAATATTATGAAAGTAAAATGTTTTAACACAAATATTTTAAATATAAAGTTAGGTCAATGGATTCTAAAGCATCACTTGTTTTGCTCAAATTCCTACAAAGTATAAACATGAAAAAAACAACATGAATATAAACCATATATATTAGTGATAAATCTAATTTTAAAAAATTAATATCATTGTTAATGAAAATAGTAATAATAATTTTCAATATTATTATTAATATCATTGTTATTGAAAATAGTAATGAAAAAGAGCTTTTTATACTTGAGTGATTTAATTAATGAAATTGAACAAGGTTCAATTTGATTCAATGGCTTTTCAAGAGCACAACGGAACATGTGGAATGAAACTAGAACGTTCCAGCTGAAATTTAGCCGAAAAATCCGGAACGGACCGAGATTTAAAATGAGATGAAAATTGTTCCGTTTTGTTCTATTTTTTGAATTGGTATGGAATGTTTCGGCTATTCCAGGCGAAATGGAACGGAATTGACAACCTTGGTTTTACCATAGTTGAGGTGCATTGCCCTAATCGGGAAATGCATCAGTTTGGATTGCATCAACACATACCTAATGATGTTGACACACTTGATGACCTACATGATGTTAATCATCGAGGTAAATAAGAAGATGATTGGTCAGTCGTTCATGTATAATTTGTCAATTTGAGGCATGCGAAGAGATATCACATATTTAGATTTCTACATGTCTTGGTACATGAACATAATAAGACGATTCATAACACCACCATGGAAGCGTGTAACGAGATATCCACGTGACACTCCGCGTCAGCCAGCACGTAATCCAGATAATTATGAGCCTCGTGCACCAAGATGTAATATATTGGTATGTATGAATTAGTTTTTTTAACATGTAATAAAATTCTTATTTATATCTTAAAAATAATAATATAATCTTCTCTAATATATTAGGTGAATTTTTTTAATACATGAGGGTCAGAGAGCTACGGTCACAATTCGTTATGCTACCGACAATATTGTGCGTGGTGCTTTCAATACTTGGTTTTCATCGTGTTGTTATTCACTTGAAGAGGTTAGGGAGGCTCAACATTTGGACAATGCAATAAAGGAGGATGATCATGTTTATCATGCACGACGACGACATGCTCGTGGTTCTGATGATGCAGGCCTATTGACGGGTTAATTTGTTAGATGTTTAACTATGTAATTTAATTAATTTGTAATTGAATTGGTATTTTTTATTGTAATGAATTATTTTGGCGTTAAGATTATTTTTTTTATTTATAAATTTACCTACTATGAAAATTAAGTGATTTTGTTGGTTGTTGGCTATTCTTGTTGTTTTTGTGATTATGTGAAATGTTGGCTTGAATTATTGTTGTTGTTTTTGTGATTATAAAACTGTGTTTTTGCTTGGCAGAGAGCTGAAATAGTTGAGACCAAGAATGAAAGGTATTTTAATATATAGGTCATGCATGTAGTAGATGCACCACGACCTATGGGTTGCTCATTTATTATATTCACAACCCGTTGTTGTACCTGTAGTAGATGCATAACCATTGTTTGTGTGCTAAAAAAATAAATTATTTTCCCAACTATGTTAGGTTGGAAAAAAAAATTCCACAGTGATAATGTGGAAAAAAAACTCTTAAGTTTAAGGGGGCTATGCCAAAGGTTCGTTAAAGTTATGGTTGTGAACAAGATTTTCTAAGCTGAGGACAGATCCTACAGCCACATTTTGGTATTAATTAAATCTGAATATGATGTGGAATCTAGGCTCTCGAAAGACCCACATTTTTCTGTCATTTCCTTTTTGCCCATACATATTCAATCAATTGGGGTTAATTTGGAGCGCTGTGTTCTTGGCAACTTTTTGATATTTTTTGGAGGGAAGAATAAAGAAGGAAAAAAACAAAACACAAGTCAGCCAATGTTCAAAGCATAACATATACTGATTCTGCATACATTATTTAGATTAGATACATTCCACCTGCTAGCTTTTATTCACTGGAAGGAGAAGTAAAGCTACGTAGTTGCTAGTTATAGAAGTAGCTATCAGCTTTTAAGTACTTTTAAGTTCATGGTCGCTAGCTATGGTCTTCAATTCTGATGTGCTATCCCATCATGGAAGTGTATAACCTGCAAGAACAGCAATGTTTACCTTACGAGTGAGTAACTAGTGAATGCTTATAAATTAAAGAGGCAAGAAAATAACGAAGAAATCAAATGCTTACAACTAGGAATGAGCTGACTAACCTCCACACTTGTATCCCACTGGACGGTTGGCAATGTTGCAACGTTTGGGGATGGTAATGGCAGTTTCAATCTTGACTCCAGATGCCTTAGCAGTGTCTGAAAGCATTACAGCACAAAGACAACTTGGCTTCTGGCCCATTCTCTTCACCTGAAGGCAGCAACTGTCTGACACAGCAGCTTTCTCATCTTGTGCTGCTTCTGCACAAGGAGCCAGCTTCATTGCTTCATTGTCTGGGGAAGATTTTCCACATTCCCCCGCAGCCTTAACCCCTCCAGCAACACTCAAAAGCACAAGCAATCCCAGAAGACCGATGAATCTAAGAGGAGCCTCCATATTTCTGGATCTCAACTATATATATGAACAAATTGATTTTCTTGCTGTATGGGAATGCAATGCTCCTACTCCTATGGACAGCTTTTATACTGCAAGATGAACGTCAACTCGATGCCCAGTCCACTAATCAAAATGGGGCTAGCACTACAACAAGTGACAAATTGATATTATTGCAGCACTTGGCTTTAGAAAATTAGTGTTGTAAATTATAGTTCTTTCCAGTCCAATCAAAGGTTGGTGATTTGGGTGCCATATCATCCCATTCCATTGCATATATCCAGATGTTACCATTTTAATGACAGCGCAAAACCTTTAAAGCTCATTATCCAGCCATCTCAGTGGGTCTCTAGAAGACTAGAACTCCAATATTACCACCACCACAAAGCTCCCCTTTGAGCCAACTACCGCAACACAGACATGCCATTATCTTGGCCAATATATTAATGGCCATTACCTTTCGCAACACCGCGTTCCTTCCACCCAAAAGCATGCGCCAAGAATCAAGAAAACTTTCAAAAAAAAATAAAAATTTAAAACTGACGCCGTTGCTGGGGGACGAACCAGGGTCACCTGCCTGAAAGGCCGAAATACTCACCACTGCACATGAAGATTAATAAGACATAATTATTTTCGACCTAATATATAACTTAAAGGATGTTTTGTACGAGGATATTAGAGCTTACTTAGGAAAAATATCTTGAGATGCCAAAGATTCTTGTATTGTTGAGAGTTCTTGAATTATTTAAAATATCAAATGTCATTGAACATTAGATTATTCATGAAGCTTGGAATGTGATTCTTCTAAAAATAGGGAATTTTAGATGCTAAGGCATTCATTATTATTATTATTATTATTATTTACTTAAATACCCCTTTTTTACATTAAATTGATTATTTATTGGTCCGACATATAATCATGCATTGATTGTTCGAATAATTATTAATTTTCTGATTGATTATGCTATCAGTTCTTCATTTTATCATCTTGACAAGGAGAAATTACATCTGAGAATTTAATTCTATACTGAGGCAAGTAGTAGCTTCTCAAAATCTAACAAAATATGGGTGTTCCAAGATTTCAAACTTTTAAAATTAAAGGTATATCTATCCCAAGAAACACCATTTAAGAAGAAAATAAAATAAAAAGGAATTAAAAGAAAGAAGATAAATAAAGGTATAAATAAAGTTGTATGCAAAGGTAAATTGAGAAAAAAAATAAATATAAATTGAAAAAATAAATTTCAACTACCGAATAACCTGTTTATATCGATACAATGTTTGAATTCAATCTAAATATTTAATTTTAATCTTATAATATTATACAAATAACCTATATCAACAACAACTATTTTTCATAAAACCGACAGAATACTCCATCGATATTAAACACTAATTCTGGAAAGAAAAAAATTTACTAATGGAATCACGGACGGTAACTGATTGTTGAAAAAAATATCATGTGTCATTTCTATTATGTCGGTCATTCTGTCGGTAATATAATTACCGATGGAGTTACAGATGAAAAAATCGCATCAAAAAAATTATCGACATCATTTCATCAATAATTTCATCATTGAGTATGACATATCACCGATAGAAAAGACTATTTGTAATTTCATTGGTGATTGAATTCATATTACCCATAGAATTAACTCGCCAGTGATTTAAATATTTTTAATGGAAATTCTAGTAATGTTTTTGCACTCTCTAGAACTTTTCGAGGAACTTAATTCGTCGATAATTCCGTCTATAATTGTTAGTGGCAAAGTCCTGTAATTATTTTCCAACTCTCTAGAACTTTCTGATGGGCTTATTTTGTCTGTCATTCCATATGTGATTAACATTCAATCAGTAATTTAATCAGTATTGTATTTCATATTTTATTAAAAGAATAAACTAAACAAAATAGAAAAAAAAAATTAAAATAAACAAAACATAAAAAGAAATTAAAAGAAAAGAAACTAAAATAAAATAAAACAAAATATTTATTATTAATTTAAAAAAATATCAACTTGAATACAAATTATCTAAAAGATAAGAGCTAAAGGAGGAGGAGGAGGAGGAGGAGGAAGCGGATTTTAGTCGAGACCTAGTGGACGATGAGGTAGACAACATGTACCACCAAGATTTGACAACAACTCCTTGTATAATCGCCTAAGTTCACTCATCTCAGACCTAAAGTTGGGCCATCTCAGTACTAAGTTAGGTTGTCTGAGTTTCAACTTATTCTCGCATAATTGCTTGTACGGCCGAAGATTGGGAGCTTGAACCCAATGACGAGGAACCAACAGTTGATACACTACATCCCATTCGTATATCCTCAACTGTAGTGTTTGAGATACGGTAAATCTGATTTTTATGAGCTCCACTGAATGATCGAACCACAAATTCGGAACGATTCCTAGATGGGTCAAATGATCGTCCCTGTATCTCCTGTAATCGGGTGTTATATGTTTCATAAAAAAATAGTCCGTAATTTTTTTTAAAATATAATAATAACTTAAGAAAAAAATTATTGAAATCCAACTCACCATGAACTTATAAGCTTGGCTATCCATAAGCTACTACATCTTTTTTTGACGGTCCTCATTTCACATATGAGTTTCACAAAAAGCTCCATTGATTTTGATTGTGTCTAAGAATTATAAACTAAAAAATGAAGTTATTGTTAGTTAAATATTTTCATATATATTTTGTTTAAAAAAATGTATGTGATAAAACATAATCTTACTATCCGCTTCGCATGCGAAACGAATAAAATGGATCCATTGGTGTGTATGGTAATTCAATCATGAATCTCCATGTTTTGGTTCTTCGCACTAGATTGCAACTGCTGTACAAAATTTTCAGACATCACGTGCTAGATATAAGCTTCTTAGATAAGCTCTAAGATGTGCGGAGGTCTAAAATCCCTTCACACAACCATGTCTTCCTAGCTTGAAAGACCTAAATGGATTGAATATCTCTATACATAACTTAACATGTACGTTTCGTGGTTCCATTGAATACTAAGGATTCACCCTATTAAACTGCTTCTAAGCTTCACCATAAAAAAGGTACACCATGACTCCATCCACCGTATTAAGTGAATGGTGCCATGTCTATTCGTAGTAGTTTTTGGAGACATGAATAACCTTCGCAGTTTAGGAGTGATTGGAAAATATCTCAGTTTTCTATATGTAACAAAAGTCCTTCTCCTGCCAGTTCTAGGTTTATACCAAGAATGCCCACAAGTTCTGTACTCTGTCAAATTTGCATTTTCTAGGTAGTACAACATGCAGAAGTTTGGACACATGTGTTAATTTTCTAGTACTCTGTCAAAATTATTATTACTAATTTTCTAGGGATGTCATACTACATTTACCAGTATATAATTTCTCTTTTAACCTATTCCCTCCGAGTAAAATGCTTATTGCCTATTCGACGACTCTTTCATAACCAACCTCACTCAGCCCATGATCTAACTTGATGGTGAACACATGTGCAACAACCGATAATTTACTGTGATCTGTGCACCCATCCCATAATGGTTCATCGAAATTTTTCAAAAGATAAAAAAAAAACCTGTTGCATTTGCATTTGATTCTTCATCTACGATTGAACATCCATCTCCAACACTCTGATTCATTCCTATTGCATTTATAATCATACTCCTATAACCTTTACTATTATCATCTAGAACTTTATGCATGTTGCCAGAACTAGAAGTTGACCCAACCATCCTTTCTACAATGATCTTGTAAGGAACATATAGTTCTTCGTGCGCAAAACAATACAAGTATTTTTCCATGAACCCTTTTTGTAGAAAAAGTATTATAACAACATCTGGATCGAGAAACTTTCTATTTTTACACCTCTTACATTGATGTCTAATGTTGTCTCCACTAAATTTGTTTTAGATTAGATAGTACATAATTAATAAAAACCCTTAACTCCATTACAATAATCCATCATGCACAACCCATCGGGTGAAACTCAATACATCTTAGAATGATCATTCATTACTTATATGAAACCTACATAGAATATTGATGAAAAAAATTATTAATTCATATTTTAAACTAAACTTACTCAATCTACTTTTAATAGTACCTTTAAGTCATTATCAATTTTCTCTAAAAATTCAAATTCCTCCAAATTGACTGAAATTTTCAACTTAACATTAAATAAGTCACTATTTATAAGTCACTAAAATGTGAAACGTATACATTAAATAATTCACTATTTATTTCATTAAAAAACATCTAAGTGACAAAATTAAACTAAATTTCATCAAATGACAAACAAATACAATTTTTCAAAATTTCAAACAAACACTAACATGTAAAAATCATACATTCATATAACAAATTTATATAGAAAAAAGCTATAAAACAAGTAAACACACAAACAAACTACATATACTACATAAAAATACAAAAAAAATTAACATTTTGAAAATGGGGTACAACAAAAAAAAAGGTAATTTTGCTTATTTGATGTGGCGAATCTTAAAAAAAAAAACACAGAATAGGGTTGTTAACAGACTGAGTGTTAGGGTGGCCGAATTTGTGATTATGAAAGCTTAATTTGTGACAAAATATAGGGGTGCTATGTGCTATTTTCTGCAGAATAAAGAAGAAGAAGAAATGGGGGAGGGGAGAGAGGGGTGGTTTGTCATGTTATAACTTAAATATTAAAAACAGATTCACCGATGGATATTAGCAACATGCATATTTTCTCAGTAATTCTATCTGTAATAATAACACGTCATTTTTTTCGTTCCTTCATTTCCAACTGTAATTCCCTTATTATTCATTGAAAGAAAATTTAATCGATGAATATAAATGAAAATAGCGAGGAAATATTCAATCGGTAAATGTCACTGTAATTTATCGACAAGTTTTTTTTCGTCGGTATTTTCGTTTGTATTTGATAATTTTCCGATATTGTACAAAATCCTAATGTAAACTAAACTTCTCATTTGTTGATAATAATGTGAAGTCCTAGTTAAGCTAAATCACTTTGTTAGTTTAATTTGGCATTCCCACTTAGTAGACCCTTCTAGTTATTTGCATGAACACAAACTTATACGGTTGATCATTTTTTCTTGGTCGTTCATGAAAATTTTCTGGTATTGTACAAAATTATAATGTAAACTAAACTTCTTCTTTGTTGATGATCATGTGAAGTCCTAATTAAACTAAATAACTTTGTTAGTTTAATTTGGCATTCCCTCTCTAAGTATGAATGAGCCTTCTGGTCATCGGCATGAACACAAACTCCCATGGTTGATCATTTTTTCTTGGTTGATCATGACTTTTAATCGTCTAGTTTATTATGATCTAGTTTTCTTGGTTGATCAGAACTCTTCAAGCTTGGTTGGTTTCAATGCTCACGATCGATTTTAACTTTTGTTTTCATATTTAAATATGAATAATTATTGTTTTTATTTGGCTAACATGTTAATGTTTATTTTTTATATAAACAAAATTATTCTTACCAAGTCGACACATGAATATTTATTTTGGTATATACACCAAAATATAACCTTGTTTTTCTCAATAATAAAACAAATAGTTTAGATAACCAGTGTATGTGTATTTTCTTTAGATAACCAATATGTTTGTTATTTAATTTGTTAAAAGATATGTTATTTGACTTGGTAAATATAATCTTATAAATTAAATTTATTATTGGTTTCAACATGTTAGTTTTAAACAAAGATAATACGTGTGTATATATCTTATATAT
This sequence comes from Populus x sibirica, assembly GCA_019202695.1. Lineage (NCBI taxonomy): Eukaryota > Viridiplantae > Streptophyta > Magnoliopsida > Malpighiales > Salicaceae > Populus > Populus x sibirica. The sequence continues at coordinate 1,374,831 of JAGMVL010000318.1, forward strand.
TGTCAAATTAGATACTATTTAAAAGCAAAATAGTAAACCTGCTCATTTGTTTTCAGATTTAACCTTCTCAACTATAATGTATTAATAATGCATTAAATTATTTAATACATTATAGTTGAGAAGGAAAATCATTTAAATAGGGGGAAAAGAGGTGAAAGATTACCCTTACAATTTTAACCATACAGAGAATTTAATTCTATTCCAGGATTTATGCTTGGATTTTTGCCGTGTATTTGATCGTTGAGTTCCATGCAATTACTACAAGATTAAGGGATTGGTTTTCTAGTGTGCGGAGTAGAAAGGCTGAAGATTTAAGATTTTTTATTAGCGTGGATCAAATTATGTACCAAACAGAAAAAAAATATTATTGAGTATTCTGTCCAACTTTTTAAATAATATTTGAGATTGAGATGGTAGTATAAATTATATTTTAAAATATTTTTTTTTTAAAAATTAAATATATATTTTTTAAATAAGCGTATCAAATATAAAAAAAATTAAAATTTTTAAAAGCATGGATGTGCACATTAATTTTGAAGTTCTTCAGTAAAACAACAACACTTTAAGATTATGCTAATTCACAATGAAGGACATGAAGGGCATTTGGTCTAGTGGTATGATTCTCGCTTAGGGTGCGAGAGGTCCCGAGTTCAATTCTCGGAATGCCCCTGAACCACACTTTTAAATCAATTAAAATTTGCTTTTTTTTTTGTGCGTGTTCCGGACCAGTAATTGTGCTGCTCAGTAAGGGCTGGGTCAATGAAGGAAAGTTCAACAACAAACAAGAAGTTCATCACAAGGCTTGAGCAGCATGAATGAAGCACTCAACTCATTATCAATACAGAGATCTCGTTGCTACTAAGATTTAAATAACACCATCTATGGGAAAAAAAGAAAAAGAAAAAAAGAAGAAGAAAAAGACATGCACAAAAGAGCTAGCAGCAGCTGATTTTAACAGATATCAGAAAATCTGTTCTCGGGTGTGCTGATTGTTTCTAATATAGACCCAAAAGATTCAATTCCAATTTGAGAAGCTGGGGTGTTTCGAATCACATTGTCTGTTCCCTCGATTGTAATGCCACCATCCCTGCCTTTTGTATCAATACTGAGATAATCTGTCAAGACCTTTTTCACGCCTAAACCATGCTGAGGAATTTTTCCACTGGTCATGAAGGGCGATCGGTCTCCCTTTACAGGGCTTATTCGTTGCCCAGGTGAAAAGCTTGGTGTGGTGAAAGCTGTTTTATATGGACTGTTTGAGGCTGGGACTGAGTATGGAATTGTTACACTTTTGTGAGCAATCACACTGACTTTAGAGATTGAAGAGAAATGATCCGAATGTTTTGTCAAATCATCCACGTAGAGCAGGTCATCAATTCGTGCCACAATATTAAATGCCAAGCTCTCTAGAACTCTTGAGTAGCTCTCCAAAATGGATTTCCCAACATCCTAAGAAACCAAGTGAACTGATTATGAAATTGATATTAACAGACATTCATGATGATAAAAATGTTTTATTGGGCTAAGAAATCAAAACCTTGTTGTATTGGATTTTGCTCATATCTAAAGTTGTCTGTGGAAGACCAGGGAATCGCTGCTTCAGGCAAAGCAGGAGGCTTTCTGCTCGATCAGCAAGCAAATCCCTCTTGTCTACATCAATCATCAGCTCCTTCATCAATTCCCAGGATGACTTTGAACTGGAGCGATTTGTACTATTGACAGGTTTAGAGTTGGTCTTTTTGCGCCACATGTAGATTGAGGCTTCCACTCGGTTCGCAAGTTCTATAGCTAAAAGTTCGGAAGACAAATCTAGACAATCAAGGAGACATTCCGGATAAAATTGATCCGAAGAGATACATCGATAGATGAGGTCTCCTAAACTGGCTTTTCCATTCTGAAACAAAGTTTGGGGTAACAATTTTTAAGAAACATGTCTTTCTGATATCAAAAATTGATTCATTGATCTAAGGTGATTTTATACCTTTGGAAGAGCATCCATATATGATTCAGGGATTTCCATATCAGATATAGTGATGCTGTTGATAGCCATAGCAGCTTTCAATATTTGGTTTGTAGAATCACGTTTGTGCTGCAACTGCTTTCTTGAATTTTCATGGAGGCCTCCAGGAGGCACCCTAGGCACAGGTAGCCACCACTTCTCTTCTTGGCGCTGCAGGGTTCTTCGGAAAGAAGCTGATCCATCAGCATCAGGGGCCAGGATCCCTTGGTCTATGTACCAGAACTCAGTATTGTCAAAACTATCTAAGATCTCCTGCATAAGAAATTCACATTCAGAATGAACTCGTGACAAATACTAGCATTTATGAACTAACTAGTGTTGATGAATCTTACAAGAAGCATGTTATCCAATTTGCGCAGAGCTGGAAGATTTATGTAAAGATCCGATCTAGGTCTGCAGGTCATAACCTGGATCACAAGTTCACAACATTAATAAAAAAAACCGAGAGAACAAATACCAGAAATCACCTATCCATTTGAGCTCTAAAGAGAATTCCTCTCTCCAGCCTTTTGCCCCCAATAACAATAAAAAAAAATGTTGTCACTCGTTCTATTGTCCCAAGGAGCTGTTCACTTTTAAACATCCATGGGAATGAGATTTTTCCATGTTTGACAATAGGATTCAAGTAATCACCAGGAAAAACAAAATATGGGGTCATTAGAACATTACTGCAATTAATGGTATAGCCTTAATTACTCAAATCTATTCTATTGAAGTTTGCTTCTATTGGTTATAGTTTCCCAACAAAGCATAATGAATTCCATTCTGAATAATTATCAATCTGTTAAACCAACAGTCTAATTCAAAACAGATACTCAATATTCGAATTTGTCAGATTTGCAAAGACTTGCAGCATTGCACAAAAGAGAAAATTGAAAGAAATTCATGGCTGGCCACATTAACCAGGGTCCGTAACAAATGAAATGGACTAGGAATGTGTCTATTCAGAAAAATAAAAATACAACCACACACATTCACAGTTATACCTCGAGCTTGCTCCCATCTGGAAATGTCTGCCAAGAAGGCATCAACTCCACAACGTGATCACTCACACAAAGAAACCATTCCATCTCTCTTCGCCACATTGCTTTCTTCTCTGGTGCTAGAGGCTCCAACCTCCATAGTTGCCCGAACAAGGTAGCTGCAAAATTGAGCAGAGAAAGGGCAATAACCATCAAAATAAAAGCCAATGCGTACTGTTAAGAAAGTAAACTGATCAATAATACCAAAATAACCACACACACGCTCAAATAACTTACCACATAGATTAGTAATGGCATTTGATATAGCCAAAGCTGTGCAAACCCCATTTCCACAACCAGACATATCTTCTCCGAGCAGCAACTTTGAAAACCTTTCCTTCATCATCTCAGTCTCTATCACACCGTAAACCATACTCATAACATTAAACACGTTATCACGAACTCCAAAGAGTAAATATAGAAGAGGAAGAAAAAACCAATCAATACCTGAAATTGAAGACCCTTGTTTCTCCAACTTCCTATCATCGAAATGGGATTTTTCTTCATCATCAGTTGCACTATTGGTACTTGTGCAGTCAGATACTTCATCTTTCTGTACAGGCCAACCCAATGTACGAGGAGAAGATGAGTCCTCTTCAGAGCTGCTATGACTATGCTCCCCATGCCCTGTGTTCTCAGAAGTTAAAAATTCAGAACTTGAACTGCTTTCTCTACCCTTGTCTTCAATCAAATCGCCAAATGTCTGGACTTCACCTTTCTTTTCACCAAAGTTCGTATCTTTCTCTCTGTTACATTCATTACTCTTCTCAATCAAACCCTCCATTTCTCCTTTCTCTTCTTTCAGAACCACCCCAGGTGAATCACAAAAAGCAGAGTTGTTCACTACCATACCACTAAACTGTAGTCTTTTCAAGCAACACCCATTTGAGAACCTAGCTTTGCAATATAAGTTTCTAAGAGATTTTGAGACCCAGAAGCCCAATAGAGAAAACGATTTCAGGTTATTGGAGCTTCTTAGCTTCACTACTACAGGCGCACACAGCTTGAGACGGTAATGACAATGTTGCTCGTCTTGTTGGTGAGCTGTTTCTCTTTCTTTCTGGTGGGTGAAAGCTCTATCCATAAGGTCTTAACCATTTCTTCTTCAGTGGGGCAGAAGTTAGAACATGGAAACAAAAAAACAAAAAAAAAATCTTCGGTTATTAATTTGGAAATGTGAGGGAGCTTCCTATATAAACTATGTGTCCTGTGTGGGGTGAAGCTAGTTATGATTACTGAAACTTGCTCCAACACATGACATGAAAGAGACAGGAAAAGGCTCATCCTTCATGGTGATGATTCCATTATTTTTAACTCAATTTTTTTGTTTTGAAGAACACAATAAAAAACGCTTCTTGTCTTGGCTTGGCTTTGGCTTGCTTGAACAAGGGTTAAAAATGATAAGTGCATTAATAATTCCGACAGTTGGGTTTGAAAAATATAATAAAGTATGGCCATGGGAGCCGTGCAAGCAACGGATCAGTCAATGATGGTCTCCTAATTTAGGTAATCAAGTACAGGAATATCCTCTCGTTCTTTCAGTTAAAAAATCCGAGCTCGTCATCCTTTCAAGAAAGAGAATATATGTAGCAATATTAATTTAGCTATCGTTGATTTACCATTTGCTGAAGACCACAACTTCAAGAAATGGAACTCGAATATTTTGTAGAAGAAAGCAATACATGTATATCTTGGCGATGGTATAATGTTACGTGTGGATTACTACACTGTAAAATGTGAACATTGTTCGTTAGGCAAAGTCATTGTTTGTTTCCAAATATAGAACTGTCTTATGGCCCAGTGAACACACAGGACTCCTCTAAGCAAGCACAACACAAGATTGAACTATTTAATGCAAATGTAGTTTGCGAATGCTAGTTTTTCTCTGCAGTAAATAATCTAAATAGAAAAAAAACTCAAATACACAATGAAATTATAAATAATCATGAATAATAACCTATAGGTCTTGTTCGAAGGCTTTACTAACTTCAAATAACTAACGAATTTTAAACCTACAGGTAATAGAGCTGTAAAATCTTTTCTTAAAATTCTGATTAGATCTAATGGTCGAATAAAAATATGATAATTTTTATCAGCATCTTAGTTTCTTTATGGGTTTGACTTGTCCATGCGGTTTATAAACATATTCGCAACACGTTTCAAATCGGTTATGTGTATTAGTGAAAGACTCAACCTTGAGTCACCCCTAAATTCTAGATATAAGGGCTCATCATCATAATAAAAATAAATATCAGAAACATTAAGGGTTTTGGAAATACCAATATTGTTATTAATCTTTTTTGTTATGATGTAAGGACCATATTTATTTTTCTGCAGCTTTCTATACATCCCCACCAAGAATCTCTCTTTGCTTAGAAATATCATCACCTTATCTCTTTCTTTGAATATCTTAGCACGACGATGTCTATCAGCAGTCTCCTTATATTTGGCGTTGGTTTTCAGCAAGTTCTGCCTCACGTCTTCATCTTAGCATGAGCATCTACAATCATCTTCTCACCAACAATGCTATATCTAGCACTTTTCTGAATTGGTACCAAATCTAACATATACCTAGGACATTGTAAATATACATTCTTGAATGACGATTTATTAGTGGCACTATGCTTAACAATATTGTATGTGAGTTCTTCTTGTGCAAGGAACAATCCCACCACTTTTTCCTTATCAACACAAATGTTTTGAATCGAGTTTCTAATTGTTCAATTTAGCAACTGCATTTGCCCATCCATCTTTGGATGTGTTGTACTACTGAACTATAATGATGAATCATATATCCTCCATAATATTCACTAAAAATGATTAAAAAACTTATTGTCTCAATCAGAAATGATTGTCTTCTATCACCTCATGCAAACAAACCATCTTTCGAAAGAAAAATGTAAAAGCATCATTCGTCTTCTTGCAAGGGATAAAACAAACCATCTTTGAGAATCTATCAAATATAAAAAAATAAAAAATTCACTTTCTATTGTGTATGATGTAAAACAAGTATAAAATCCATAGAAAAGTTCTCCTATATATTTTTAGGAATAGACAAAGGTACATATAAACATGTATTATATGCTTACCCTTCGGCAATTTGACAAATATAATATTTTTGCACAAACTTACCAATATTTTGTAAGTAAGACTAATGTTATATTTCAGTGATAACATTAGTAGTCTCCTTTCAATCTAAATGATTAGCCAAACCTTCTCCATCCAAATTCTAAATCACCATCTCTCATAATGAAGAACAATGAATGCAAAGTTGATTACCTCTTATGAAGAATCCATCATAAATATGAAAGTCACCAATGACAAGTTTTGACTTTAACCCTTCTCTCATAGCTTACAAAATTCATCATCATGCTCATATATCTCTTTTAACACAATTAAATTAGTGTTCTCTCCTCTTAAAGTAACCAATGAGGCTATCCTTCAACTCAAAGCATCAACAGTTTTATTATGAACCCTAGTTTTGTACACAATTCTTATTGAGAATTGTTGCAAGTAAGTTACTCATTTTGCATGCATGTCATTATTAATTTTCTTTTGACTATGTAAGAATTTCAATGGCTTATAATCTTAATAAAACATAAATTCCTTACCTATTAGATATTGCTCCTACTTCTTCAAAGTCTGAAAAATTATATAAAACTCCTTTTCATATGTGGACCAATTTGATATGGATTCACTCAACTTCGCATGAAAGAACACCACAAATCTTTTCTCTTAGTATAGTACACCACAACCATCACATTTAACCTCAAATAGTTTGTTAAAATTTAGAAGTACAAAAATAGAGTAATGCTTATGTTTTATTTGCTAAAAGCAAAGCTCTTTCTACCTTTCTTCTCAATTGAACTTCCTTTTCTTTGTGTATTTAATAATTAATACAACTATATTACTAAAATTTTATATGAATCGTCAATAAAATATAGAAAATCCATGGAAACTACGCATCTCAAATTATTTAAGGGACATGCCAATATCTAATAACTCTAACCTTTTTCTCATCAATATGTATGTTATTTACATTGATAATAAAGCCTAAAGACAATAGTCTATTAGTCATAAAACTATATATTTTTAGGTTCATATATAGTTTGTTCTCTAATAAAACCTTAAACACTTTTCTCAAATGTTTCGCATGGTCAATTTTAGATTTCCTATAAATCAAAATAGACAACCATAATTGTTTTTTTATAAAAGAATATAAAACCTTATTCATCAATCTTATAAAAGTGCCTAGCACATTAGACAATCTAAAAGGCATATCCAGCCATTTATATAATCCCTCTTTTGTCTTGAAAGTCATCTTCAACTTATCCCTTAGTTGAAATAAATGATGATAATCACTTCTTAAATCAATCTTCATAAAAATTAATGCTTCATATAATTGATCAAGCATCTCATGTAATTGAGGAAGAAAAAATTTATAATCAATTGTTATTTTATTGACAGTGAAACTATCCATATATTTACCCCAACTATGATTCTTTTTTGTAGTCAACAAAGTTGGAATTGTACAAAGATTAAAGTTCTCTTGAATCTTCTAAACCTTTTAGCTGAAATCAATTATGATAACCTTTTCCTTCAATATCTCACCTTTAGGATTCATTCAATAATATGGAAGGTTTGAAAAGCTAGATCTAGCACCAAATCAATCCAATGTCAAATGTATCTCATCAATAGTAATTAATCCCACAACTTATCAGGTAAAATCTCTTTAAAATCAATAAGCACATGTTTAATTGCATTAGAAATATCTACATTTTTCCCTTTTACTCCCCCATCAACTAACACCTTAATAACCAATGCATAAATCTGTCTAATGTCTTTTACATTTGATTGGATCTCATGTTTTGAATTTTCTATGGTAAAGAAAACCTTTCCCTTTACTTTGGAAGCCTTAGGTTTACATTCCTCTTTCAAAGTCACAAGGGTAGAATTCACATAATCCTTATTAAGCTTATACAAATTATTTGTATCTAAGTATCTAACATCTACGTCATATTGTCAAAGCCTGTCAAATATCAAACTGTATGAATCCATATCTACCATGTCATAATAAATCTCATCCCTATATTTTCCAATAGAAAAAGGTACTTTAAAGCCTTGGGTTACCATTATCACTCATACTAACTTAATCCACCTAGTTTTGTATGGTTTAGGATATGGTTCGATAACAATCTCAATTTATCAGTAGTATATTTACAAATAATATTTTCACAGCTTTCCCTATCAATAATCAAGATCAAACAAATTATTATTTATGGTGCATCGAGTATAAAATAACCTATTTCACTATGAATCCTTAGCAACCTTAGGTGCTAGCGGTATCTTTCTAAAAACATAGATTTTCCCATCATTATCATCAACATCATCATCATACGTATACAAATCTACTTCATAACCTCCATCAGGTTCACAAAGTTTTCCCTAAACTTCAAAAAGTTCTAGCTCATACTAACTTTCAATTATGTTGACCAATTCGTGTCTTCTACAATCACTAGATGAGTGCCTTACTTCCTTATATTTAATGCAATTTCCCATTATTGGCTTGGAATAAAGGTTTCTTAGTTTATTCAAGTCAATTGCCTTGAATTGAATTGAAAATTTTCTATAAGATTTCAAAAACCTATTTTTATATAGGTTTAAAATTTTGAAGCAATCGGACATTGGAAAGGTCTTGGATAAAATCCGAAAGTTATTGTATGGGGATTGCAATATTTTCTTAGTTGGTTTATGATTTTTTTTTCTAATTAGATTAGTAATATTTTAATATTTTTTTAACCTTGTTTATGATATTTTAGCCTAGTATAAATAGAGCTATTTAGCTCGTAATTATGTTTTTTTTTTCTTTTTAGATGGTTTATTCAGAAATATTTATGTGTGTGAGAGGAAAACTCATGCTTCTTGGTTCTTCAAGAACTTTTCTTAAACTTATCAAAGATCAAATGTCTTTGTGGCATTCTTCTTTTTATTACTTATTTTTGTACTTGCAATTTTTCTCTAATTAATATTCTTTAATTAATTAATAATAATAAATTAAAAAAGAAAAATAAAGTATTAGAATAATAAATAAGGGTAGAAATTCTCTTATCTCGTTAGAAGGATATCATCACATAATTATCTATGATTGTTCATGTCTCTAGCAGGACCACTTGATTAAATATAGAGGGAAGTGAGATAAATGACCGATACTCTTTGGAAGGATTCCTCTTTGGATAAGAGGTACTGTAACTGGTATTCCTATGATCGGTTTAATATATATTTTCTTTTATGGCTAATATTCCGGCTAGCTTGGGTTCATCCCTGTAGTAATAGGATGAACTGAGTTGTAGACATGAAAACGTAAGAACTCATCGGCATCCCCGTCAAATTAGACAGAAAAAAAAGGGGCGCTGCTGATTTCTTAATAATTATAATACTACTTCTCGTTCGTAATTCTTTATAATTGTTGGTGGGGGGTTTTCATTCCAATAGTTCCAATGCCTAATTTTAGGTAATTGTTATGTCGAGCTTTTATCAACCAAATCAGATTTTAGTTTTCTTGGGTTTGTTCTTTTTCATGCATGTAGTTTCAAGGGTTCTTACCCTCGGAGTTCGCATCAGCTTGGCCTTTTCTATCCAATGTATAAATATATTGACGACACATTCCACATTAAGAGATTGACATTCGCTTTTGTAATTTACATGTAAATCCTAAAATTTTCTATTAAATATATGGTTAGTTTTTAAACAAATTGTACATGAGTTGTCATTTTATTATATGGCATAAGATTTAAAGGGCATGCCATTGCTGTTATGTTTATATTTTTTTTTTTTGCCAATTATAGTTGCATTAGGACCTTTTTAGGGCTACAATTTTGACACTTTTTAAGTTTTTAACAATTTTTCCCTTAATTTCTATTAATTTTTTTGTTTTAGTATTTGAATAAATAATCACCTTATTTTATAGTTATAAGACATGATTCAGGTGATAATTTGTCTTAAAATCTTATGACTTATTTTTTATTAAGAAAGAAAACTTAAAACAACATTTTGTTTTTCATAAAAAAAACTTGATTTTTTCATTGGCCTAACCTAGACCAAGCCTCGAGTCAATAGATCATTAAGTTAACTCATCATGTTAGGCTAGGAAATAAAGTTTATATTCTTCATATTTTAAAGGTTTTGTTAGGAATATATCAAAATCATAAAATAAAAAAAAAATCCAAAATACATCAAATTCTTTTTAGCTTAAATACATTTTCAGAAAAAAAAAAAACTTATATTCCAATACAAGAACTCACTTGAAGTATATGACCGTAAAGGTGTAAAAGCAACAAACAAATCAAAACCTTTTTAGGGCTTTGAGGGTATTTTGGTAATACAATACTGACACTCTTTAAGTTTTTAAGAATTTTTTCCTTAATTTCTATTAAATTTTTTGTTTTGATATTTGAATAAATAATCACTTTATTTTATAGTTATAAGACATGATTCAGGTGATAATTTGTTTTAAAAGCTTATGACTTATTTTTTCTTAAGAAAAAAGGCTTAAAAACAATATTTTTTTCATAAAAAAACCTGATTTTTTCATTTGTCTGACCTAAACCAAGTCTTAAATCAATAGGTCATCAAGTTAACTCATCAGGTTAGGCTACGAAATAAAGTTTATATTCTTCATATTTTAAAGGTTTTGTTAGGAATATATCAAAATCATAAAATAAAAAAAAATCCAAAATACATCAAATTCTTTTTAGCCTAAATACATTTTCAGAAAAAAAAAAAAAACTTATATTCCAATACAAGAACTCACTTGAAGTATATGACCGTAAAGGTGTAAAAGCAACAAACAAATCAGAATATTTCTATTATAGCTAACACTAGGAATGATGGCGAAAATGACATTAGAGTTGTGGTTGAGATATTAATTATGTACTAAAACACCACCATACACAAAGAAAACTAGTTCTAAAGCCTCTGCAATATCCCCCACTTTCTTTCATTTCTTTGTGACTTTCCTTGCAAGACTTTAAGTCCTTCACATTTCTTAAACTTTTCATGGTCATATTGCTGGTTGTTCCACCTGAAATGTGTGAAGAAAGGCTCCTTCGAACAGCTACTACAGGGAGTTGTTTGGCTGATGTTGACTGCTAATTTGAAAACAACCTTCGAGGGAAAGGGATGGCTTTATGCCAAGATGTTTTGAGTTAATTATAGTAAAGCAATATATGGTCCATCACTTTTAGTTTAAACCTTGAACCATGCTTTACAAAAGCTTGTTCTACCATGTCTCTTTTCCCTATCTGGATGCTCCAATATCTGCTTCCTGTAGAAAAATGGAGTCCCAAGCAATTATTCTGGGCTCCATCTGTTAGAACGAATATGTTTTTCCCACTTTTCGGATGTTTGGCTCATGCTTGAAAACTTGGTTAGTTGAAAATATGTCCCTCTCAAAAGCAAAACAAGGCTTAAAAGGTACATTTCGAACGGATTGTGCCTAAATATTGCCTATAAATGCTTCGTAAAAATTGCAGGACATCACACGTTTGTGTCTTCATTACTCAAGGTACATTTGCCCCAATACGTGAAAGAAGTGAATGAGAGGCTCCACCAGATTTTGAAATTCAAATGCCCCAATACTCAATGTACGTTAGCTAAAGATTATATTTTTCAGTTGGTTATTAACTCATTTTAAAATTTATTATATAAATATTTAAAGAATATTATATTTTTTCAATATGAGATTTAAAATATTTTAGTATATATACTCTATGTTCACGGAAAAAAAAATTATATTTTTTCAATGTGCGATAATTTTTTTTTTAATTTAAATACTTCAATTTAAAATGATAAGATAATATTTTTTCAATGTAGGATAAAACAATATTTAAATAAACTTTTAAACTTTATTATTTATAACATATATAGTTTATATTTATATAAATTATTTCTTAATTTTTTTTTTATATAAAATATTAAAATCTCAAATATTTTTTTAAATTTTTCTAAATTAATTCAAATTGATTAAAATTAATTTAAATCGACCTATATAACTCAAGAACTGACCCCTTAACCGAATCTGCACCGGGTTTGATAATTATGAAAGACACTGCTATTTCTACAGCATCTTGCCATTGCGTATGAAGCTCGTAAATGCATGATAACAATATTTCCACTCGTAAGTGTTATTATGTCTGTTTGCCAGGCAAGTTGGTAAAACTTGAATGAGTAGCAAGCAGTTGCGCAATCTGATGCTGATGTCAAATCCAGTAACTGATTGGCAAATAGTAAATCTCTTTAGCTTTAGTATTCTTTTTTTAAGTGTAGTAGTTGTTATTTTTTAAAATATTTTTTATATTTAAATATATTAAAATGATATATTTTTTTATTTTTAAAAATTATTTTTAAAATTAACATATCAAAACAATTCAAAATATAAAAAAATATATATTTTAAATGTTTTTAAAAAACACTAATTGACCTATATTTTCAAACATTCCCCCGTATTAGACTGCAGTTCCTGGAAGTAGGTATAATTTGGGCCATCAGATCGGTCTCAGCAAGGCCAACCACTTCTCGCGATTACATTCCTTAAGCCCATAAAACTATTTCCTAACTTCTGTTGCTTCGGAGATGGGAGGAATTACTTTCAAGAGTGTAGTACCATGCCTTTTAATTTAATTTTTTTAAAAACATATATTAAAATAATTTTTTTTTATTTTTTAAAAATTTATTTTTAAAATTAATGCTTCGAAATAATCTAAAAATATTTTTAAAAAATTCAAAAAAATTTAAAAGTATTTTTTTTATAAAAAAAAAACACAAACCCTAACATAACATGATTTTCAATTAAACTACTAAAGAAATAATTATCCACGTTGGGCCTCAAACCCATCATTAAAACTAATGAAAAAGGTGATGTTATTTTAAGGCAAATAAATCCTTTTTTTATGATTTTAATGAAAAATATTAAAGCTAATGGCTAATTGAACAACATTAGTTACATGAAGGGTCGGATTGTGATTTGTTTGGGGGGCTTCAATTGAAGATTTGGGTGATACTTGGGGGATAAATATATCCCCTGTTCATTTTTAATATTTACAAGTGGGGGAATTTGTGGGATATTTGGACCATCACAACTAGTATATTATAGCTTTGATTACGGAGGTATTTGAGAGTATGGTAATGATTAATTTTTAAAGTGATTTTTGCTGAAAAAAATATATCAAAATAATTTTTTTATATTTTTTAAAAATTATTTTTGACATCAGCACATCAAAATGTTATGAAAACACCAAAAAACAAATATTAATTTGAAGTATATAAAAAATAAAAAAAAATTATATTTTTTTTCAAAAACATTTTTTAAATACAAAAACAAACAAGCTCTATATCAAAACATAAATTAATTTAGAGTAAAATAAAAATAAAAATTTCTCTAGCACCTTAAAAAAAACAAATCTATACAAATTATCCTGATGGTTGCCTAACAATTTTGTTTAAAGCTTAAAGGCCGATTAGCAATGTCTCTCTCCCCTTGGATCTCTTTTCTTGAACCTTTATGATCCATATGAACTCTTGTAAAGGCCTTATCATGAGGTGGGTTGGGTCAGGCATGGTGTTTTTTTTTACCTGTTTCCGCCTTGTTATTATGACAAATTTCTTTTCCAAACCCGGTTCTAGAGTTTAGATGTATCACAGGCTTTGAGTGTCTGAAGACGTGTTCATCTCGTATTGTTGTCATTTTAAAAAAATAATACTTGTTTTTTTAAAAAAAAATAGGATATCCTTTGCTTTTAATGAAAAGCATGAGCATTTATTTGAGTTTATTTTTTAATTAAAATGATAATTTTCTTTATTAATTACTTTTTTAAAATTGCATACACTCAATTTTAAAATCTTTTTTTCTATGTCATTGATTGCATTGAATTTTTATTTTTTTATTAAAATAGTGTGTATATTACACTATTTTACTCTTTTTTATTTTTTATTTAAAAAATATTCTAAAATAAAATATGCATACATGAGACATGTAGATTTAAGATTAAAAGGTTATAAGTCATTTGATATAAATAAAATATATATGTTATAATGTTTTAAATATGTTTTAGTCTTTATTAGTCATTTTTATATTTTAGAAGCTCAACAATTAATCTAATCTAACATTATTTTAGTTACTACATTTATAAACACAATACAATAAATCATTACCAACTTCTATCATATAACAAAATACTTTATGAGACAACACAACACAACACAACACAACACAACACAATCGTATATAACATAATATAACAATAAAAATACATCACTACATAACAATATTAATTAGTCCAATATTGTCTTGATGATTTGGTGTTGTGTTGCCACTCTTATTGCTTAGCAATGCTTTTTTTACAAGTTTACCAAAAAGCTTGAGTTTTAGTTTATAGTAATTTCCAAGATGATGTTTTTAGTTTGTTGTTTTCTTGTTCATGTCTTCATCTTATAACCTTTTTATTCCCTTCAATAATTTCATCTCACTCAACATAAAAAAAGAGAAAAGAAAACGAGAAGAAAATCGTGCTTAATTTTTTAGTCAATATATAAAAATGGTTGCAACACCTTACATACATAGATAATTGTTCTTCATCATTACTCCACGTTCCATGAGGTAATTTCATGTGATCAAGGTATATAAATACCTTAGGTTACTAGGTAACAAGGACACAACCACACATAATATTAAAATGTATATACTCTTAAACTCTCGCTTTCTTGGTTATACATTCTTTCCCTCATACAATTTACTAACTTAATGATAATGGTGGATCGAGTTCAAACTAAGCATCAAAAGCTTTGGATATTCATCCTATAATGGAAAATGTTTTTAGCCCAATGATGGATATGAACTTGGTTGCATCTTGTTGCCAAATTAAAACATTTAGACCTCAAACTATGGATTGAATCTAGTTTAAAGTTTACATTTAATTTTGTTTAGGTTTTCTAAGTTTCTTTATTCGATTTTTTTTCTACTTGGGTTTTCTATATTTGGAGTTTTGTTCCAAACATCAAATTTGGTCATGACTTTAGATGGTGTGTTTAATGTGGCTTTTCTTATTCTTGAAAGGTTGTTCCAAGCTTATTTATCTCTATTTTCATACTGTACTAAAACAAGTTATAGTTAATGAATTCTAGTACCTTTTGAAGTATTTTCACTATCATTTCTTATATCTTATGTGGATTCCAAGAATGGTGAAATTGAACCAATTTTCTACATCTTAGAGTGGTGTGACTTATTTATGAAAGTTATCAATCCCTTTTTAACTTTAACTATATCATTTTGGTATAAGAGTTGACTTATTGATCTAAGCTAGATCTTGGCAAGAAGAGGATGTCCTATCATATTTCATGAAGATGAATGACTTTAATGTGACATAAAAATGATTAAGCTAAAAAGAATGGAGGAACAACCACAATAATGCTTGTAGTAATTAAAAGGCCAAGCACTATTAAGGGAACATGATAATGAATTTGATGTTAATCTTTTTGCTATAGAAAATGACTTAGGTGATGAATATAATTGGTAAATCAACTTAAACTCATTAGAAGTTGATCTCTTAACACAAACTCCATTATTATAGATCTTTTTACCCTAACCATTGATGAAATATCCATTATAGCATTTAACCTTTTTTTTTAGGACCCGAATATAATAAATTCAAAGTATCATTACCATTCCCTCTTAATTGATAAACCTAGTATATAATTATAACTATTAATAGTTAAAGAGAAATGTTTAATAAAATTAAGTATTACAAGACATAAGAATTATTAATTAGTGTTTACATGTGTTCTAATCAATATTGCAAATTATTCATCTTGTAATTGAAAAATTTGAGATTCAGTAAGATGTGGATTTTGAGATAGTAAAATTTAACGATGTTGCTTAAGATGAATTTTTCAATCTACCAGTTTATAAGAGTATAAAAGAAAGATTATTTAAAAATAACATGTTAATATTGTACTTAATAAAAGGTCTCAATTAAATAGCACATAATTATGTGCATTTCAAAATTTAATTTATGTCAAGTATCTTTTCCTCACTGTATTTTTTGGTACTAGTCATCTAGGATGGGAAAATATTGATAAATTCTAACTTGAAGGTAGGTTTCTCATTATCATCATGTCTTGAAATACAATTTATTCTTGTTCTCAAATGAGGCTCAAAATAGTACCGAGATAAATGTTGAAATCTCTTCTACAATATAAGCCTTATATATCGAGGCTCTAACGTGTGCCTTGTTTTTATCTTTTTTTCTTTAGGTTGAACAAATATCTAAATGGAATTAAATGAGTATCTTAAATTTAATAAAAAAAGACAATAGAAATTTAATTAGGATGAATGTTTAATCTCTAACCTCTTGAATGGATACATTCATTTATACTGGAAGAGCCTCCAATATTTTCCTCAAATGATAGATGTATGGGTAGATGCTCCATTAAGTGAAAAAAAAATAGAGAAAATATCATCTCAAGTTTATAGATTGTTTGAATGATATTCATTTCAAGCTTCTCCATGTGTTGGGTATACAACTTATTAAATATATATCTCTAAAAAAATAATTGATCTCTGTGAGTGCATTTCGTATCATTTTTAGTAATAAATCTCGGTAAACAGGTAAAATGAGTGTTTGCATAAACACGTGACAATCATAACTTTTCATTCCATACAATATGTCATCCTCCAAATTCATCAATCTAGATATGTTTGAAGCATCTTCATCAGGAAAACACATACTCTTAAGTCATTGGTAGAAAAGTAATTGTGTATTATTGTCTAAGAAAAGGCTGGCTTTGAACTTTGTGACCCATAATCCATTATAAATTAACTTCATATTCTTACGGTGACAAAACAAAGGTATATTCATTCTAGCATTCATGTTTTCCTTTGTCTTCCTTTTCATGTCTATCACAGTGTTAAAAATATTTTCAAACATATTCTTTTTAATATACATGACATCTAGATTATTGCAGAGAAGATTAGTCTTCCAATAATGAAGTTCCAACCTAATAAGTCACACCAAAACAAGAAATTTCTACTTAGTAGATTGAAAACTAAACACAATGCCCTCGTATTGTGAGACCACATCATATAATTTTTCAACTGACGGTACTAGCAATGTAACGTCTCTTTCAACTCTACCTATAAAAAAATCATTTTTATTCCTTTTGTACTTGTAATCGATTGAAAGAATTGCTGGTGGCAATAAAAAAAGATGTTTTTACCACTATTTGTTAAGGTAAAGGCCTTGTTATTTTCCATACAACATGGACTTTCTAATTTTTCATGCATGCTCCAACTACAAATCATCTCATATGCAGGAAAATCATTCATAGTCCATATCAAATGTGCCTTCATCTAAAAATTATGTTTCCTCAAGACATCGTACATTAAAGTCCTAGATAACCACAAACTGTTTTAACTCATCAATCAACGATAAAAGACAACATTTATATTCATACATGTAGATAAAAATATGAACTCCGGCCTCACACACAATCCTGGTAGCAAGTTGTAAACTGTGAGTATTAGCAGCCAACAAGAATATGGTGTAGTAAATAGATTGATTCGTCTGTAAATAACCCAACATATATGTTTTGTGATTCCATTGAAAACTGAGAATGCACCCGATTACAATATTTCCAAGCTTCACTATTAGAAGGGTGAACCATAATTCCATCCATCGCACCATGTGAATGATGCCATGTCATGTGCTCAGTTTTCTTTGGAGACATGAATTTTAGGAGTGATTAGGAAGTATCTCAATTTTCTATGTGTGACAAGAGTCCTTCCCCTATCAATTTTGGATTTATATCGAGCATGCCCATATATTATGTACTCGGTTAAATTTGTATTTTCTAGGTAGTACATAATGCAGAAGTTTGAACATATGTCAATTTTTTAGCATCTTAGGCCAAGGAGTTTCATTATGGATTTAGCAGTATATAAGTTCTTTTTCAGTCTATTCTTTTCAGGTAAAATACTTCATGTCTATTTGATGATTTTGCTGTAACCAGTTTCGCTCAACTTTGATATAACTTGATGGTAAACACATGTGCAATGACCGATAATTTATTATGATTTGTGCATCTATTCCATAATGATTCATCAGAATCTTTCAAAAAATTAAAAAACCTTGCAATATCTGCTTTTAGTTCTTCATTTATGATTGAACATTCATTTGCATCACCATTATTTCATCAATAATCATACTTCTATAATGATTACTATTATCATCTATAACTCCATGCACGTTGCTAGAACTATAAGTTGACCCAACTATCCTTTCTATCATAGTCTCGTAGGGAACATATGGTTCTCTATATGTAAGCAAACACAAGTACTTCTCCATGAACCCTTTTTGTAAAAGATATATCGTAACAACATCTGGATTGATAATTTTTTTTATTTTTACAACTCTTATATATATATATATACTACCGCCTCTACTAATATTTTTTGGACTAGATAGTGTGTATTTAATAAAACTCTCAATCTCATTACAATAATCCATCTTGCGTAACCCTTTGACTGAAACTCGATATATCCAAGAACGATAATTCATTATTTATATTAAATCTATATAGAATATTGATGACAATATGTATTAATTAATAACGTGAACTAAAAAAATTATTGGTACTCAACTAATTAGCTATAATTGGTTTAACTCAAACTTATTCAATTTATTTTAATAGTACCTTTCAATCATTATTAATTTTCTACAAAAATTCAAATTTCTCCATATTTTCTGAAATTTTCAACTTAACAATAAAATTGATAAAATATGAAACATACCCATTAAATAAGCCATTGTTTATTTCATACAAATCACATAAGGCACAAAATCAAACTCAATTTCATCAAATTACAAACAAATACAATGTTCCAAAATCTCAAACAAACCCTAACAGTACAAATCATATATTCATACAATAAATTTATATAGGAAAAAGCTATATAACAAGTAAACTACATATTCTATATCAAAATGACAAAAAATAACATTTTAAAAATGAATTACAAAAAAAAAAGATAGTTTTGCTTACTTGATATGGTCAATCTTAAAAAAAAAAGGGGGAAGAGGAGGGGTCATTTGTCAGGTTATAACTTAAATATTATTGATGGATTCCTTGATAGAAATTAGCGATGGTCATATTTCTTCGGTATTTCCGTATGTAATAATGAAACGTCATTTTTCTTTTTTCTTTCCTTCATTTTCAACAGTTATTCTCTAGGAATACACCAACATAAAATTTCTCTCGGTAAAGATCAAGTGACCTAGTGAGGAGATATTTTGTCAATAAATATTACTATAAATTATCGATGAGTTTTTTCAGTTAATAATTCTGTTTATATTTGATAATATTTTGATAGTGTAACCAGAAAACTCTTTAATAAAAACGTTCTGTAAAATATTTCCTAAACACATATGTTAAGAAGGGTTTGAAATTAAAATTCTAAAGTTTGGCAGACAATTATCTATCCCTGAATTTATGGCCAATAATTGGATCTTTTATCAAATATTAGTCTCAAAGGAGATTAAGGAAATTTGCTAGCTCCAATATGCATGCATCTAGGATAGGTTGGCTGAGGGGAGAGAAAGAGTGGAAATTAAGATAAAATAATAAGTCAAATAAATTTTCCAATCTTCAGTCAAATTAATTAGCTTACAGCACTAAGATAATGTTTAATATAATGATAGTAGTTGTTTTTATAGTATATTTTATTTAAAAATATATTAAAATAATATTTTTTTTATTTTATTTTTGATGTCAGTACATTAAAATAATTTAAAAATAAAAAAATTAATTTAAAACAAAAAATTAAAATTTTTCCATTTGAAACAAAAACAAAAATGCCAGATTATTGAATTGGAAACCAATATAAAATGCATTCAGTCATGCTGAGAGAGAGGTTTTAAGATTTAAGAATGTTATTTTAAAAGGACTTCTACCCACCACCGTTTACTATTATCGAATACCATGAAAATGTCAAAACTCAAAGAGTAAGAAATTGGGTACTTCCTTTCTGATTAAGTAATCTTGATCCCCATAACTCGATAAATAGGCATGCAGAAAACCTGGAAGCAGCACAGCACTTTAAAGTTGCTTACAAATATTCAACAGAGCAAATAGGCAGAACTGATAAATACTTGTGATATGGCTGAAGTGAAGTTGCTTGGAGCATGGGGAAGCCCTTTCAGTCGCAGAGTGGAGATGGCTCTTAAATTGAAAGGTGTTGAATATGAATACATAGAGGAAGATTTAGCTAATAAGAGCCCTATGCTTCTCAAATACAACCCCATTCACAAGAAAGTCCCTGTCCTCCTCCACAACGGAAAAACAATGGCAGAGTCGCTTGTTATTCTTGAGTACATAGATGAAACTTGGAAAAGCAACCCCATCTTGCCTGAAGATCCTTATGACAAAGCCATGGCTCGATTCTGGGCTAAATTCATCGACGAGAAGGTAAGACCATTAATTTCTTCAGTTTTTCTTTAATTAAAATATTATTAAGCTGACCTCCTCGCTAGAAAATAAGCAGCTTATGTACTACATGCTATAATACTTGTATATATTTGGATATTAATGTCTTGTTTACGTAACTTCGGTACTTCAATTTCCATATGCTTCATGAATAAAAAAAGGAGGATGAAGAAAAAAATACAACTGAAATTCGGTTGTTAATTCCCCTTTCTATAGTGCATGCCTGCAATATGGCAAATCATGCTGTCTAAAGAGAATGAACGTGAGAAGGCCATAGAAGAAGCAATTCAGCACCTGAAAACTTTGGAAAATGAGCTCAAAGACAAGAAATTCTTTGGGGGAGAGACAATAGGGCTGGTAGATATTGTTGCCAATTTCATAGGCTTCTGGTTGGGAGCCGTTCAAGAAGCTACTGGGATGGAGTTGGAGAATAAAGAGAGGTTTCCCGTACTTTGCAAGTGGATTGATGAGTATGTTAACTGTAGCGTCGTCAAAGAAAATCTTCCTCCTAGAGATAAACTGATAGCTTTTCTGCGATCCCGCTTAAGTGCTTCCTCTTGGAAGTATTAGAATTGATCACTGAAGGGCAGTGTTAGCCGTGTGAGTTTATGATATGATCCATGTTCTTCTTTCTTTGTAATAACATCATGTGGATCTGTGTCCTATATTGTTGCTTCTGTTTACCTTAGGCGTAGGTCATATGTACCTATTTGGATGACGAATAAGAGACAGTGTCCTTCAAATATTTGTGATCATTTTGAGTTCTCTATGTATCTTTGTTAATTTCTGCTTTTCCTTTTTTAATTTCATGTTTAGAAAATTTCTTTTCGAGACATCTAATTCAGATAATCAAATGGCTAAAAGAGGTTCTCAGCTTTGGTACTTCAAATGCTGTTATTAGAAAATGAAAGGTTAGGTGGCTGCAAGACTTTTTCCACAGGAAATTGAGAATTCATACACAAGACAGTCCACAAGAGCATGTTGAACGAAAAAGGCTTAGGATTAAAATAATTTATCAACTTGATTAGATTAAGGATTCAAAATATTTGAGATTGATAATCGAGATAAGATTAAGAGATATTTACCTGGATTCCTCACTGTCAAAGTTATGAATTCTAAGCATCACTCTCAAAGTTACTTCCTTGATGGTGCATGTTTGAAAAAAAACAAGACCAGTAAATAAATTTAGTATGTTTGGCCATGGTCCACACGGAGTGAAATGAAAACAAAATCACAAGTAGCTTCTCCACTTTCACGCCGACGCGTAAACATTTTCACCTATGCAACACTTCTCCCCCTGTATATTTATATGTTGGATAAGTAGTTAATCTTTTCATTCTAGTAATCTAATCCATTTTCCCTGATAAAAATGATTGGTAGCCGATAGTTGGTGTCTCTATTTTCCCTGATAAAAATATAGAGAGATTTTTACTTGGATTCGTCACTCTCAAAGTTATGACTTCTAAGCATCACTCTCAAAGTTACTTCTTCATTGTGCATGTTTTTTTTTTTATAAAAAAACACTAAATGAATTCAGTACGTTTGGCCATGGTCCAAAGAGAGTGAAATGAAAACATCCAGCCAGGAAGCCGAGAATGCAAGGGGAGTCGAAAAGGGAAAGAGTCGTGGAAAAAACAGAAACCTTAACTAACCTGAAGAGGGAAGGAGTAGCCCTGCATCTCAAACCTCAACAGACAACAAACACACGGTGACGACCCTCTGAAAGCAAAAAAGGGGAAAATAAAAATGAGAGCATCATAACAGATGAACCAGCAGAGCCTAATAGCAACCGACAAAGCAGAGGCAAAACTTGTGGCAGACAAAAAAAAAGAAGCAACTACAAGATTAAAGATTCAAAGTGCAGCAAACAAACCAAATCCAAAGTAGTCTAAAACAGCCGAAGCAATGCAGCAGAGAGAATTTTTTTGTTTTTTTCAAAGGAAGAAAAAAGGGAGGAAAAAGTTTATATACTCTCTGCAAAACAATGACTGCAAAAGAATGACCTGGCTCTAAGAGAAATCAAAGTCAAAAGCCACCCAAATAAAAATGTGTTGAAATTTAGAGAAGTATAATCTCTCAATCATAACAATATTGAAGACATAGTTACAAGTATATATGAATATTGATGACATAGTTACAAGTATATATGGATTAGAATCAATTGCTAACATTGTAGCTACCAGATTTGATTATGTACTTAGTTATGAAGGAAATAAATAATAGTTACATGATCATCTAAACTAGGTAACATACACAGCATATATACAATAATATTATAATTACTACAGGATCTTGAATATTGCCTCTTTAGATTGCAGTATTTGCTCCATTAATCAGCAGAATCTTATCATTAATCTTCAATATCTGCAATATTTGTAGGATCTACAACTTCTCTATAATCTTCAAGACTCCCTCTCAAGCTAGATCTAGTGGATTAACTTATCCAAGCTTGCGGAGCAAACAATGAAACTAACTAGACGGTAGGATTTTGGTAAACACATTAGCAAATTGGTTATGAGTGCGCACATAGGATGTCAGAATAAGTTTAGCTTGAACCTGCTGACGAATGTAATAACAATCCACTTCGACATGTTTTGTGAGTTCATGAAACACTAGATTAGCTGCAATATGCATGGCAGCTTGATTGTCACAAAATAAGATCATAGGTGTATGAGAGAAAACATCGAGATCTGCAAGTAGATTCTTGAGCCAAATTAATTCACATGAAGCAGATGTCATTGCGCGATATTCAGCTTCAACACTTGAACGCGCAACCACATGTTGTTTTTTGCTCTTCCAATACACTAAATTACCCTTCAACAAACATACATTATCTAGTGGTAGAGCGTTTATCTAATGCATTTCCTGCCCAATCAGAATCTGTGTATCCTATAATATCTATATATCCATTGCGTGTCATAACAATGCCATGACCAATGGTCCCTTCCAAATATCACAGAATGCGCTTCATCATGTCAAGATGTTGAGCCGTGGGAGCATGCATGTATTGACTCAATAAACTAACAGCAAATGTAATGTCTGGTCTAGTGATTGTCAAGTAAATTAATTTGCCAACAATCCCCAGTGAATATAACCTTGTGATGAGTGAAAATTACATCACAATTGAATGTAGAAGTTATCTTACTGACCGAGAGTAATTGAAAAGGAAAAGAGGGAACGTATAAGACATTGCACATGATTTCAGAAACAATCTTAATTTTTTCCCTACCCTTCACAGGAGATCCCTTCCTATTTACTACCAAAACAAAAACAAGAGAAGTAAATTTTTCAAGACTAGAGAAATTCATCAACTTGTTTGACATATAATATGTGGTTACAGAATCAACAATCCAAAGATCATGCATATTATCAAGTTCTAATGCAGTCATAAGAGCAGTCAGAATACCTTGGCTGGTGTTTATGTCTGTCTCTGTTAGAAAATCAGTGAGATGATTGATCAGTGCAGTTGGTTGATGTTGATATTGTTCCTGTCCAGCAGTTCCAGTGATTCCAAACTGCATCTTCCCATGGTTATGTTTGTCTCGTAGATAATTGGAAAATCCTGTATTAAGGCAGCGTGATTTGCAGTGAAATTTTCAGTTGACAGAGTTGCATCTGCCAAATGTGCTTTATAGTTAGTTCTCTAGTGTCCTCTTTGCTCATTAAAAAATTTGGGTTTGATTTATGGATGCAGCTGCCAACATCAATCTATAAGGTATCCAGTACTGTGACAACAGTTGCACTTCAACTCTGAACGTTTCCCTTGGAATGATCTGCCATTAGCCATTGTTTTGATTAAAAAGAAAAAACAAATGCTCAGACATGCCAGTTCTGGAGTTCTCATTACAGGGCATTGTCTTGACATGATAACCACAGGTAGCAACTGTTCCAGAATGAGTTTCACGATTCATCACATTCCTGCGAATTTCTTCACGCTGGATTGTTGCTGTTACAAATTTCAAAGATGGTAGTTATGGGTTCATTAGGATATGACTCCGCAGGTCTTCAAAGTCATAACTAAGGCTTGCCAAAAGCTTAAAAATTTCATCTTCCTCTGTTCATGTGTAGTTCAACAGCATCACATGTGTGTGGGCGATACATCTCTAGTTCGTTCCACAAGCTTTTCAGATTTCCAAATAGTTGAACAAATGGCCAGTTGTCTGGATGGAGATTTGCAATTTCTCGGTGAATCTGAAAAATCCATGCTCTGTTGTTTTGGTTGCCATACTGTCACGAATGGCATTCCAAAAATCATATGCTGATTCAGAGTAGCTGAAAATTTCAGCCAAGTTTCATTCCATAGAATTAAAAATCCAAGACATTACCAACTGATCTTTGGATAACCATATTTTGTATACGGGAGCATCCACACCTGGAGAAGAAATTGAACCATTGATGAATTCTAATTTTGATCTTCCACCAAGAGCAATAGTGACAACTCTTGACCAAGGAAGATAATTGAATTCATTTAGCAATACTGAATTCAATCGTTGAGCAATATTGATGTCATCAACATTATTACTTAAAAGAAGAGTTACCCTTGAGCTTAAACTTTCTTCCATAGTGGCCGTAGAAAATTCTTCCATAAAAATAGAAACTAATGCCAAATTAATGGTAGAAATAATGCTTCGATACCATGTAGAAATTTAGAGAAGTATAATCTCTCAATCATAACAATATTGATAGCAGAGTCACAAATATTTATGGACTAGAATCAATTCCTAACATGGTAGCTACGCGATTTGATTCTGTCATTGGTTATGAAAGAAATAAATAATAATATATATAGTATATATAAGGTAATATAATTACTATAGGATCTTGAATATTGTCTCTTGATACTACATATTATAGTATTACTCCATTAATTAGCAATATCTGTAAAGATCTACAACTTCTCATAATCTTCAAGAGGAGACAAAAAAAAAAAAAAAAAAACTCACATAGCAACAAAACTAGAGGAAAAAAAACCTAATTGTGGTCACTTCCCAACAGAACCATAACAGGAAAAAGAGAGGAAATAGATCTAGGAACCTAACCAGGTCGTAAGACACCACAAATGAAATTGGCAATCCTCCCAATGCAACCTAGGACAGAAACACCCAGCCTCGAAAACACCAAGGAGAAGAGAAAGGACATGGCGAGAGGGTGTGCATTTAATGTACAACGATGGCATGCCCACTCACCCATCAAACAAAAGAGCCACATCGTAAGAAAAGAAAGCCTGGGGGAAGCATAAGAGAGTCAAACGTAAGAAGAGCCATGCCAAGATCAGCAGACATCAACAAATCATCCCCGCAAGCTTTGATTCTAGCAACGAGCACATTCCCATTGCCTTGAAGCACCAAAGCCACCTTAATAAGAGAACAGCGCGCCTAGAAGCCACCTGCAAGTGGGAAAAGAGGTCATAAAACCCGAGCCATGCTGATCTCGTGGGTTCAGCAAAGATGAAGAAAAAGCGCGCGAAAATACAGGACGAGAAATTCATCCCAAGCCAGCATCACAGGTTTTCTTATATATGTATATTTGAGTCCACAGTGCACCGGAGATGAAGAAAAAAAACGTGAAATTACAGGGCGAGAAATTCACCCCAAGCCACAGTGATTTACAGTGAACTCACTCATATGACACAGTGATTCACCGATGAGTTTTAGCTCTGTTGGTTTGTTTGTTCGAAACTAATCTTTTTATAAAAATTAAATTTTAGAAAAATGAATTATTTTTTTGATGTTTATTAATGTTAAGGAATATAAGTTGGAAAACATTTTCTAGTATTTGGTTATGTTATGAAAAATGAGATAGAAAATAGTTTATTAATGTTTTTTTAAAAAATTTATTAAAATAATAAGGAACAAATCTTACAAATTAAAAAATTGAATGAGAATGGAATTGAAAAAAAATCTAATTTCATAAATTATCTCAAATAAAATAAATAATAATAAAAATAATAGAGATCAAATCTAACAGATAAATTAAAATAATTATAATTACAATTTCATAAATTATTTTAAATAAAATAAGTAACAATCAAAAGAATAAAGATCAAATTTGATAGATAAAAAAATTCAATTAAAAAATTATAAGAGAAAAGTAAATAACAATCATAAAAATAAGAACCAAAGTTAATGTAAAAATCAAATTAAATCAAATTTTAAGGAATGAAATTAAAAAAAAAATTCAAACAAAATATATAGCAATCAAAAGTTTGAGGACCAAATTTGACATAATCAGCAAATAATATGATATTTCTAAATTTTTCACAATTTTTGAAAAGTGTTTTCCGTCCAAAATAAAAAAAAACACTTTCCTGGAAATCAAGCCAAATTTTCCTTTAAACGGAAAATGTTTTCCGTTGACTGGAAATTATTTTCCGTTGACCAACTTTTCTAATAACAAATAAATATAAGAAAATTTAAAAAATAGTTTCTTATTACTTTACATGAAACAAATTCACCCTTAGTTCTCTTTTCTTTTTTATAATAAAACTACTAAAAACCAAATATCATTAAACCTTAGTGAAAGCCTCCATTCAATGTACAAGTGAAGAATCTTCTTTCATCGACTTAAAACACTCTGCTAATGGGACCGACTTTTCCTACTTGTATATTTTGGAATAAACTTCCAATGTTTTAATATTGATGGTAGTTGGATGGAGGAATCAATTTGTAACAGTACCAGATTTTTGTATACTACCGACAGATTTTTCTGTCGATATCTGGACATCAATTTTATTGAAAAAATATTTACTGTAGAATGAATGGTAACTATTCATTAGAAAATTTATCATGGATGATATCTATTTTATTGGTAAGTGAATTGGTAATATGATCATTAATGAATTTACAAATAAAAAAATACATAAAAAAAAAATTTATTGGCATAATTTTATCAGTTTATATGTGGGTGATTTATTTATATTACTGACGGAATGAACCTATCAATGATTTAGATATTATTAGTGGTATTTTCTATAATTTTTTTCAAATTCTCTGAACTCTCCGATAGCTTTAACTCATCAATAATTCTATATGTAATGGTCACACAAGCAAACTACATATTCTATATCAAAATGTCAAAAAAAAATAACATTTTCTAAATGGGTTACAACAAGAAATGAATAGTTTCGCTTATTTGATGTGGTCAATCTTAAAAAAAAAAATTAAACCAGAATAGAAATGTTGATAGATTGGATATTGGGTGGGCGAATTTGTGATGATAAGAGCTTAATTTGTAATAAAATATGAGGGTTTTGTGTGCTGTTTTATACAAAATAAATTGGAAAAAAAAAGGAAAAAGAAGAAATGGGAGAGGGGGAAAGGGGGGTTATCTGTCAAGTTATAACTTAAATATTACTGATGGATTCCCCAATAGAAATTAGCGATGTTTATATTTCCTTGGTAATTTTGTTTGTAGTAATGAAACGTTATTTTTCTTTTCTTCATTTCCAACAATAATTCCCTTAGTATACACCAACATAAAATTTCTATCGATAAATATCGAGGGACATAATGATGAAATATTTTATTAGTAAATATCATTTTAAATTACCGATAATTTTTTTCAGTGGTTAATTCCGTTTGTATTTGATAATTTTTTAATAATGTAACCAGACAGCTCTTCAATAAGACATTCTCTAAAATGTTTCCTAAACACATATGTTAAGAAGGGTTTGAAACTAAAATTCTAAAGTATGGCACACAAGTATCTATCCGTGAATATTTGGCCAATAATTGGATCTTTTATCAAATATTAGTCTGGAGGGGGGTTAATGAAATTTACAAGCTCCAATATGCATAAATATAGGTAGAGGAGAGAGAGATTGATGATACTAATTGGAAATTAAGATAAAAGAATTTTAATAAGTCAAGTAAATTTTTCGAACTTCAGCCAAATTAATTAGCATTAAGATAATGTTTAATATTATGGTAATGGTTACATTTCAAAGTATTTTTTATTTAAAAATATATCAAAATAATTTTTTTATTTTATTTTTTAAAATTTATTTTTAATATCAGTAAATTAAAAAAATTTAAAAATAAAAAAATAACTTTAAAAAAAAATTAAAATAAAAAAAAAATTTAAATGCAAAAACAAACATACCAGTTAAGAATAATTGGGAGGTTTAATCTAATGGTTAGCCAACCCTTTTTATATATATGTGTAGGGCAATATACAATAGTAATGATGAGGTTGCAATACAAGAATATGACTATAATATTTTCTATATAGTATATTTCCTATATAGTAGATTAATAATACCTAAATAATTGAATTTGGAAACCAATATAAAATGCATTCAGTCATGCTGAGAGAGAGGTATTAAGATTTAAGAATGTTATTTAAAAAGGACTTCTACCCACCACCGTTTACTATTATCAAATACCATGAAAATGTCAAAACTCAAAGAGTAAGAAATTGGGTACTTCCTTTCTGATTAAGTAATCTTGATCCCCATAACTCGATAAATAGGCATGCAGAGGACCTGGAAGCAGCACAGCATTTTAAAGTTGCTTACAAATATTCAACAGAGCAAATAGGCAGAACTGATAAATACTTGTGATATGGCTGAAGTGAAGTTGCTTGGAGCATGGGGAAGCCCTTTTAGTCGCAGAGTGGAGATGGCTCTTAAATTGAAAGGTGTTGAATATGAATACATAGAAGAAGATTTAGCTAATAAGAGCCCTTTGCTTCTCAAATACAACCCCATTCACAAGAAAGTCCCTGTCCTCCTCCACAACGGAAAAACAATGGCAGAGTCGCTTGTTATTCTTGAGTACATAGATGAAACTTGGAAGAGCAACCCCATCTTGCCTGAAGATCCTTATGACAAAGCCATGGCTCGATTCTGGGCTAAATTCATCGACGAGAAGGTAAGACCATTAATTTCTTCAGTTTTTCTTTAATTAAAATATTATTAAGCTGACCTCCTCGCTTGAAAATAAGCAGCTTATGTACTACATGCTATAATACTTGTATATATTTTAATATTAATTTGCCTTGTTTACGTAACTTCGGTACTTCATGTTCCATATGCTTCATGAATAAAAAAAGGAGGATGAAGAAAAAAATACAACTGAAATTCGGTTTTTAATTCCCCTTTCTATAGTGTATGCCTGCAATATGGCAAATCATGTGGTCTAAAGAGAATGAACGTGAGAAGGCCATAGAAGAAGCAATTCAGCACCTGAAAACTTTGGAAAATGAGCTCAAAGACAAGACATTCTTTGGAGGAGAGACAATAGGGCTGGTAGATATTGTTGCCAATTTCATAGGCTTCTGGTTGGGAGCCGCTCAAGAAGCTACTGGGATGGAGTTGGTGAATAAAGAGAGGTTTCCCGTACTTTGCAAGTGGATTGATGAGTATGTTAACTGTAGCGTCGTCAAAGAAAATCTTCCTCCTAGAGATATGCTTATAGCTTTTCTGCGACCCCGCTTAAGTGCTTCCTCTTGGAAGTATTAGAATTGATCACTGAAGGGCAATGTTAGCTGTGTGAGTTTATGATATGATCCACGTTCTTCTTTCTTTGTAATATCATGTGGTTCTGTGTCCTTTATTGTTGCTTCTGTTTACCTTAGGCGTAGGTCATATGTACCTATATGGATGACGAATAAGAGACAGTGTCCTTCAAATATTTGTGATCATTTTGAGTTCTCTATGTATCTTTGTTAATTTCTGCTTTTCCTTTTTTAATTTCATGTTTAGAAAATTTCTTTTCGAGACATCTAATTCAGATAATCAAATGGCTAAAAGAGGTTCTCAGCTTTGGTACTTCAAATGCTGTTATTAGAAAATGAAAGGTTAGGTGGCTGCAAGACGTTTTCCACAGGAAATTGAGAATTCATACACAAGACAGTCCACAAGAGCATGTTGAACGAAAAAGGCGTAGGATTAAAATAATTTATCAACTTGATTAGATTAAGGATTCAAAATATTTGAGATAAGATTAAGAGATTTTTACTTGGATTCGTCACTCTCAAAGTTATGACTTCTAAGCATCACTCTCAAAGTTACTTCTTCATTGTGCATGTTTGAAAAAAAACCAGTAAATAAATTTAGTATGTTTGGCTATGTTCCAAAGAGAGTGAAATGAAAACAAAATCACAAGTAGCTTCTCCACTTTCACACCGACGCATAAACATTTTCACCTATGCAACACTTCTTCCCGTATTTATTTGTTGGATAATCGATCTAATTTTTTTATTCTAACAATCTGATCTATACCTATACCTAGTAGACCAAAATGACTTGTGGCTAGTATCTACAAAAAGTCTCATTTAATATATTTGAAGACTTTCAGATACTTAAATAAGTATATTTTTAAAGAGAAAAGACAATAATATTTTAAAGAGAGATATTCTGAAAAATATATATGCAGAAAGTAGAGATTATAAACCTGAAGCTTGAAGGATTCACAAGGTATTTATAGCCTATAAATCTTGTCCTTTTATGAAGACGAGGGATTGAATTGTTATTTTGCCCTATTAGCATTTAACAATTGATAAATATCCCTTACAATTATTAATTGGGGATGAATATCCCTTACATATTATTAATAATAATGAGAATGTGGTAAGTCCTTATGAGACTTTTATAAACCTAGGGATGTTGAAAGATGAATATTTTTTTTACCTCAACATTTTATCTTAAGGATGATAAGAATAAACAAACAAAGTTTTGTAGTCCAATAAAGGGCCTAGAAAGATTGTCAGCTTTGTATCCTTTTATACTTAATGCGTAGCTGAACCTAGATATGTTAGGTCATCACCTTGTCTTTGGCACTTTTCAATCATGAGCTTCTTGAGCAAACAAATCATATATAAAATATGCTAATCCATTAGAAGAAAATGGGAATAAAAATGTTTAGCATAAGGTTGACTTGGTATGGAAAATGAGAGATGAGAGATGAGAGAAAAAAAGGAAATAAAAAACAAGTCACTGAGGATAAACTAGAGCTCTCTTTTTTACACCACCAACAACATCAGAAAAAACTTGACGAGATAATCCCAGAAACATCTTAGAAGACAAGCAAAAATAGCTAGAGGGGGTTGCACACGCCATCTAAAAAAGACGATGTGTCCATTCACCTAGCTCATGCAGTGCACGTGTCAGGCATAAAAAAACATATCAATGGTTGTTTAGGCTTTGACCCAAACAACCACTCACCTTTTGTGTGGCTGCTTTAGCTAAAGCACAAATAGACACCCACCTTTTTTAACTGTTCATTCTTGGCTTAAATGGCCACCCACCCGAGGTGAGATGATATAACCAAAATCTATAAATACATTGGATTACCAGGTAAATAAGACAGGTTCTTATAAGTTATAATTTTCTCAAACTCAGCACTTCTTTACACTTAAATTTTCTCTTAATCTTCTTGTATGTTATTTTTCTCATACACCTACTAAGTTAAGCATTGAAAAATTCCTCATTCCAAGAGGGACTTATTTTTTAAAAGATAATCAAGCTTATATTCAAAGCCACACATCTTGGTATAGAATCATAGCCCATGAAAATCTTCTTTTTTTTATGAGAAGTTTTTCAAGACTTTATCAATGGCACTGTATGTGGGAAACAAAATAAAAAAACTAGTTCTTTCCCTTCACTCCTCATGAAAAATACTTTTCATAACTAACGAATCTCTAGGACAAGGGAGAATAATTGATCTCCCTACCATAGGGACTCCAATCCTGTTAGGTCTCCAACAACTCTCCCAACAAATACAAGTGGAGTCTATAAGATACAGACTAGTCCACTAATACAAAGAATCCATTAGAGGTGCCAATTGGGCCAATCATAAGGTCAATGAGTTAAATGAGACATTAAATGGGGTTGTTCAGCTTATTTAGGACAATAATGACTTTAAAGAGGCTATAACACATATGGGTCAACCCATAATCAATCTAATTCAAGTGCAAGAAAGGCTCAATTCTTCCATAACATTGGCTTAGGGTTGGCATCATGTTGACAACCTTGTTTGAACAATTAATCCTAACATCATAAGGATATTTTGGCAGAATGTTTTAGGAGTTTTTATATTCTACCAGGAAACTAAGGGGCATCAGCCATTACAATGATTTCCAAGCTTATTTAGGAGAGTTAAAGGTGGTTTTGGACCTATTTTTTCTAATGCATAATTTTACGCAAACAAGTATAATTTCTAATATGACCGTTGGATCAAATTGAAATTTTACAAAAGTTTCTAGAGGTCTTATTTTATATATGGTTAGAATTTTAGGTCAATCTAACATTGAAAAGGTCTTAAAATAAGGTCTAGAATCTACTTTATGATACTTATATTAGTTTCCTTGTTGATTTAGGATTTTTTTCTTGTTTTATTTAGAACTATTTTATTATTTTTCCATAATTATTTAGGATTTTTTTTACCTATTATAAATAGGGTTATTTAGCTTGTATTTAGGGGTTTTTTTTATAAACTTTGATTTTAAAATAATAGTGCTTGTATGTGAAAGGTATTCCCGTATTCTTTGGTTCTCTAAAGAACTAATTTGATTTATTAAAGAATAACTATTTTTGTGGCATATTCATTATACTTTCTGTTTGTGAATTTGTATTTATTGGGTAGAGGTTTATTCTAATAGTATTGGTGCTTTAGTTCAAATAATTTTTATGTCACACTCCTATCAAATCTAATTCTTTAGCTTTTTAGGATTTGTTTTTCTTGCATGTGGGTTATGTGATTGATCATGAGTTTCACATTAGGTGGTATTAGAGCTTGGCTCCATTTATTAGGTTATATCCTTTTGTATTTTTTTTTCTTATTCTGCGTGTTGAAACTCATTATTTCCAATCTTCATCTATTCTTCTTGATTTGTGACAACAACTACTCTAATAAAAATAAGTGTTATCTTATTTCATTATTGTCACAACATATATCAGTAACATAAAGAGTAAAATAAAATAGACAAAAGTCATTCAAACAAAGATGTTATAGATTCTGCTATAGAAACTAAAATAAGGTGAAATTATATCAAGCCATATTGAAATTACTTAAAAATTGATATTCTGTTTATTTGGAGTCTAATCAAATTATATATCAAATTTGAGGTCATTTCAACACTATTTGGTTTAGGTTCCAGATTTGTGTCAACTAGTGTTGAAATCAATTTGGCTAGTGTACTAAAGTGTTATTTGGGATATTTAGGTGTCAATCAAGTTATTTTCATAATATTTGATTCTGATTTTTTTCATTCACTCAAAAACATCCATATCTCATATCATAATCCATTTTTGGGTTCTTCCCCCAAATTTACCCTTTTCCTATCAAATTTAAAAAGAAAACAAATGCAATAATAACAAGAAGACTGATAATTTGGAAAAGCAAGCTAAGAAAGGTTTCAGATATATATAAGAATTAACCTAAATTTTTTGATGGAATTATGAGCCCAATCATACCCCATTGTACTCAAGACTAAAGAGACAATGCAGATTCAAGGCCAAATTAACTAATTATTGGACGAGCTTGCATAAAACAATTAAGCCCAGAAATTTAATTAGATTTTTAATAGGACAATTTGATTTAATTATGGACCAAATTCAAAGTTTAAATATGTTTAAGAATTAATTTGGGTCAAATTAAAAGATTTAATCCTTGCAAGGACTTAATTGGTCAAATTAATTTTATTAGGGACTTCATTGGTGAAAAATTAAGTTTGAAAGCCTAATTTGGGCTTAATCAAGAAGATCGAAATTTTAGAGGGTAAAACTTAATTTTTACGAAGTCAAGTGATTGAAATCAGGGACAACATTGCAAGAAAATCAAGATTTAGGGTCAATTAAAGGTTAAATTAAAAAGGTTTATAACTAAGGACCTTTTTTAAAAAGACGTTAAACTTCGGGGACTCAATTCGTTTGAAAACATGGGTGAAATTGAAGTGAATTGAAAGTTTAATGGTCAATTGAGGGTTAATTTGCATAAATCCAAAATCAAAGACCAAAATGAAAAGGCACTAAAATTCAAGGTTGGTATTGGAGTTCGGTAAGGGTGAAATTGCATAAAATTAAAAGTTTGAGATTAATTAGGGATGGAATTAAAAGAAAAAATAAGCTGAAGGGCTAAATTGAACTTTAGTTAAGTCCCTAATTAAAACCCTAAAAAAATCAAAACAGTGTCGTTTCACTTTAAAAAAATGGTGCATTTTGACCAAAATAGTATGTTTGGTACAAAACGATGTTGTTTTGACCAACACAGGAACAAAAAAAAAAGCCACACAACTTGTTGTCTGGCTATATTTCATCATCTTCAACCTTTCATACTAGAAAGGTTGCTCGGATGGCTACGTTTTCAGAGCATTTAATGCTTCGTCTCTCTACTAATTTTGGACAAACCATACACCACTATGATAGCTTGACATTGTACTACACCCCAGTATAATTATTACCGACTGATTACCCCTATAGCCACCGCGGTGTCACCCCAAAGAGGCTAACATGATCAGCCATTAGTAGTCGAGTTTAGCATCTCCTTATGATGACTTTGAGCCAACAATTGAGATCCTTCCCAATTGAATCAAGGGCCAAGATTGGTCCCTAATAAAAACTAGATGTCCCTCTTTCCCTTCTAGAAATAGAATTGGATTTTGGGCATTGATGAGCATGAGAGAAGAGTGCAAAGTGAGCAAAACACTAGTTTTTTTAGCATTTTCAACATTGTTTTCTCTCCGTCGTAAATCCTAGCAGCTTCAACCTCTACGCCATAATCAACAGCAGTCGAACACCCTTTCACCTTCATCTTTTCATCTGTAACATAGGTATTCTCACCGATGCCTAATGTCTTTTTCTAGCACAGCCGGCCATTTCAATCGAGCCTCTCCGCCACTAGCTTCTCAACCAACAGCTCCATTGTGAGCCACCAACAATAACTCATCCAGCCCTAGTAAGCTTCTTCGTCCTTTCTCCCCTGCATTTTCATGCCAGCATGGAGGACGTGAATTAATTCACATCATGCAACTGTTGGCTTCCGCAAGCAAATGTAAATTGAGGTGGATCTATTTCAGCCCAGCCCACATGGTTGCACTGGGTCCAGCCCATTAAAAAAAACAAAGAAAGGATTGTTGGGCTTGTAGTCGGCCCAACCAATTCAATTGGGCTAGACTTCGAGCTGGGTCCAACCCAATTTTATATATATATATATTAAAAAAAATTCAGGATTTTTATTTTATTTTTCAAAGGCCATTTTAAAATTATTTGTTGGTCCATCACTTGTTTTTCTAATGATTTTGTCTAATATCGAGTTGTAGACTTACACTGTAAGATACAAATCTGGTATCAAAATATCTATTTTTCCCGAAAAAATCCAAAAGTTCTTTATTTTAAAAGAAAACAAAAAAAGATGTTTTGTTTTCATGCATACTACTAAATCCTAAAGGTTTAGTTTTCTAACGACTATAATACTAGGTTGCGACTCCTAAACCCTATAATCATAACTTTATGATTAAACCCAAAGCCCCATTTAATTTTTAAGAGGCGGCACCACCACGCAACGCAGTGCATGTCATGATAGGATGATGACTCCAATGTGGAAGCCTTGTTTGGTTAGACTGAGCTTTGCTTGATTGATTGTTTGCTTATTTATTTTGGTCTGTTTAATTTTAGCTTATTTTTCTTTTACTGCTCTAACATGTATTTTATATACTGCTCATGCATAAGTATATCGAGTATGGAATAATGCCTTCACACTATTAGGATGATCAGTATTGAAACTGCCAATGCCTTCGTTGAATATGAATGGACAAAGAATAACCCCACCTCAACTATCTTAGCTGAAGCTTTGTTGTCCTTAAATCATTGTAGACTGTATAAAAAAGGAGCAATGCGATGTTGTATTCCTCTGTTTTTTATATGGATAGTCAGTCACTTTGAGACATCGAGAGAATTTTTCAATAATTTATAGTGGTTTAACATGAGATCCCTTGGGCTGATTTTAAGTGAAGAATGGAATGACCTAGATGAGAAGGTATAGGTAAAAAAAAATACTAAGCACTCCCTTAGAGTAATTTTAGGTGGAAAAGCTTATTGGGGGGTAGTCCATCTTAACTTATGAGTTGTGGTGACAAAGCATAGGTCTTGTTGATTGGCCTAACTGGTTATATCAGCTATTCACCCTCGCTGGTAGTTAGGCAGTTTAGAGGCACACAGTACGTACCGAGAACCTAGGGGTAGCTAAGTATACTGGTTTATTCAAGGAGGCTAATTCTTTAGTCAAGCTACAAGCCATCAGATGTGATTGGGGTCAACTTATTTTAGTCCGCAAAGAGGAGCAGTAAAAAGAATCCTCAGCCAGCCCTAATTACTTAATATGGAGGAATGGTGAATTATCCAGGGTACTCGAAGGTATGATAATGTAAACCCAAAATGCAGTCATCAAGGAAAGCACACTCATCACTATGGAACCCAAAAGAAAAAGGGTAAATAATGAAGAAAATTTGCAAAATGAGTTGGATAGGTTGAGAATTGAGCTGGGTAACTGCAAGAGTCAGCAGAATTTCTTAGAAAAACAGCTTTTGCAAGAAGAAAAGATGAAGACCTTCATGAACCAACAGTTAAGAGAAAAGGATGAATAGATAGCTGAATTGATACAAGATTTATTGCAAGAAAATAACTTCCAGTCTAAAGAAATTATGTGTGGAATCCGAGAATAGTTGGAAGAAAGAATGGCCAAATATGACGATATGGTAAATAAGCATGTGATGCTAGAAAAAAAGTTGTTGACTCTGAAAAAGACCTTTGAAAGTAGAAGATATGCTAACAATGAGTTAATAGCCTCTTTGAAAAAAAAAAGAGATCACAACAGAATGAGGTTAGAGGTCAAAAAAGAGAATAACATATTGGCTCATCTTACTATTGAAGAAGAAATAAGCTTTAGAGCTCAATAAAAAGTCCAAACTGATGATAAAAGAGAAGTAAGAAGGGCAGTTGAGTCTGATATGAGGGAATACCTGAGTAAAGCAAATGACTTGAGAGACCGGGTTTTTACAATCCAATATGAGTTGGAATTCCGAGAAGAAGAGGTGAAGAAAATGAATGAGCAATTCGAGGAGTGGCATGAAAAAATCAATAGCCTCGATATACAATTAAATACGAAGATAGTTATACTTGATATTGAGAAAGAAGGACTTTAAAGGGTTAGAAACCAAATCCAGCAGCAAGAGAAGACTGGCAATTTGGAAAAGCATGCTAAAAAAGGTTTCGGATATATAGAAGAATTAACCTAAAATTTTTGATTGAATTATGAGCCCAATCATACCCCATTGAACTCAAGACTAAAGAGATAATGCAGATTCAAGGTCAAATTAACTAATCATTGGACGAGCTTGCATAAAACAATAAAGCCCTAGAGACTTAATTAGATTTTTAATAAGCCAATTTAATTTAATTATGGATCAAATTAAAAGTTTAAATATGTTTAAGAATTAATTTGGGTTAAATTAAAAGATTTAATCCTTACAAGGACTTAATTGGTCAAACTAATTTTATTAGGGACTTAATTGGTGAAAAATTAAGTTTGGGAGCCTAATTTGGGCTTAATCAAGAAGATTGAAATTTTAAGGGTCAAACTTATTTTTTACGAAGTCAATTGATTGAAATGAGGGACAACATTGCAAGAAAATTAAGGTTTAGGGTCAATTAAGGATTAAATTAAAGAGGTTCATAACTAAGGACCTTTTTGAAAAAGGCGTTAAACTTCGGGGACTCAATTCGTTTGAAAACATGGGTGAAATTGTAGTGAATTGAAAGTTTAATGGTCAATTGAGGGTTAATTTGCATAAATCCAAAATCAAAGACCAAAATGAAAAGGCATTGAAATTCAAGGTTGGTATTGGAGTTTGATAAGTGTAAAATCGCATAAAATTAAAGGTTTGAGGTCAATTAGGGATGCAATTAAAAGAAAAAAAAAAGTTGAAGGAATAATTTGAACTTTAGTCAATTCCCTAATTAAAATCCTAAGAAAATCAAAACGGCGTCGTTTCACTTAAATAAAACAGTGTGTTTTGACCAAAACGGTTTATTTTGGTATAAAACGACGCTGTTTTGACCAGCATGGGAACAAAAAAAAAAGGCGTCGAACGACTTATTATCTGGCTACTGTTCATCATCTTTAACCTTTCATACCAAAAAATATGCTTGGGTGGTTACTTTTTTAGAGCATTTAATGCTTCGGCTTTCCACCAAATCGGACAAACCATGCACCACTATGATGGCCTAACATTGTACTACACCACAACATAATTCTTCCTAACTGATTGCCCCTGCAGTCACCGCGATGTCACCCCAAAAAGGCTAACCTGATTAGCTAATAGCAGCCAAATTTAGCAACTTATTATAATGACTTTGTGCAAACAATTCAGATCCTTCCCGATTGAATCAATGTCCAAGATTGGTCCCTAATAAAGACAAGATATCCCTCTTTCCCCCTATAAATAGAAGTGGATTTTGTTCATTAAATAGCAAGAGAGAAGAGTGCAAAGTGAGCAAAAAACTAGCTTTTTTAGCATTTTCGACATTGTTTTCTCTTCGCCACCACTGCAACCGTCTTCTCCGTCGTGAATCCCATTAACTTCAACCTCTACGTCATGATCAACACTAGCCCAACACCCTTGCAACTCCATCTCCTCACCAACAATAGGGTAATCTCACTTATGCCCAATCTCTTCTACTAGCAGTGTTGGCCATTTCAAACCAGCCTTTCCACCGCTAACTTCTCCACTAACGACTCTAACGTGAGCCGCTAGCAACAACCCATCCAGCCTAGGTAAGCTTCTTTGTCCTTCCCCCATTGCATTTTCATGCCTGCATGCAGGACATGAATTAATTCACATCCTGCAAGTCTTTGGCGTAAGCTGGGCTAGACTCGTTTTAGCCCAGTCCACATGGGTGGGCTGAGTCCAGCCCATTTAAAAAATAAATAAAAAAGAAGAAAGGATTGTTGGGCCTTCAGTCGGCCCAAAGATATACTGATAAAAACTTGGTTCATCAGTAACCCCCCAATCTTTGCGATATAATAATATACAATGACTTTAATTAATCTCTCAGTTCAGGTACAACACTAAGTTTCGCTCGTACAAAAACAGGGGAAAGCCAGGAAAAGTGTAGAGAAATATGAATCTGGACTAAAAGAAATTCTTTCATATATAAAAGACTAAGAATTTGTACTTGGAAAATTTTTAAAAGATTGAGGGTACCATGCCCATCATCTTTACAAATTCCTAAGTGGTTATGTGGAATCCAATAAGGGTGGACCTATACTTATAAACTCTTAAGTGATTATAGGTTCTTAGTGAGTGGGAGCTTGTAGCTTTCCCAGCATTGTCATGGAGCTTAAAATCCCTCTACTAAAAAGTAGTCATCATGATATTTTTTTTATGGGACATGATGTTGTTATTTGTATTAAGGGGACCAATTACATCCACCCCTTGGATATTGGTGCATATAGCATTGGAAAGATTACATTTATCCCTTGGAGATGGTGCATACAACACTAAGGAGATTCCATATATCTTTTTCCTAAGAGACATTTTGAGGGGCCTTTAACTATCACCTAGAGAGAATAAATAGTCATTTTGAATAAGTCATTCATATTTAAGAAACTTATATTTTTTTTAAGGATTATACATCTTGAGGTGATCTAAGAGATAGGTATGAGAGAGGTTTTTAGGAGGAAACACATATTGGAGGTGGCATTAAGATGTTTGCTTTGAATACCCTGATTACTTCACTTGGAAGATCATTTACACTGGTTGTTCTTGTAAACACAAGGAGGTTCATGTCATAGTAAACTAGCCTCTTCAATCCGTATGTGATTTTCCATGAATTGCTTCACTTTAGACAAGCTTCTATCTAGTAAGGCATAAAGTTTACTCTAAAGGGCATGTTCTCTTACTCCTCTTATCAAGGCTTCTAAGGCTACTGACTCAATTAATTCTTACACCTTAAGCATATCCTCGTTGAATCTCTTAAATATACTTGTGTGGTCTTGTCCTCTTGTTGCATAATACTAAAAAGGTTTTTAAGGTTTTTCTTGGCAGTTATGCTGGTGCTAAAGTGAGCCACTAGCTTGGTGTGGGGGTCACTAAACCCTTCAATAGAGTTTGGTTTTAGGTTATTATACCAAGCACGCACAGATACTCAAGAGGTTGTAGGGAATATCATGCACATTGAGTCAATATCTTGGATGATCAATTCCAAGCTACTACGCACATTTTGCACATGCTCCCTTGGGTCGGTCAAGCCATCATAGTTGTCCAAACTCATTTTCATGGAAAAGTAGTCCTTAGGGAGTTGAGTGTTGAATATATGTTTGGAAAATGGAGAAACTCTCCACTGATGGGGGCTATAAACATTCCCCTAGGTATGTGGATGCACAAATTGTCTTCTAGTACTTTGTTTGTTGGGCTTTTGGAAGCCCGAAGAGCTTGGCGTAGAACAACGGTGATTGGTGTCCATCCCATAGTAACTAGAGGGAGTACGTTCAGAGTATTTGTTTTGTGCATGGGTGTGACAATGGAGTAAGTGATCCATTGAGAAACTTTCATAAATGCCATTATGTCTAGTTTCCTCTAAGTAGTGTAATCATCTACAGGCTCTTGGTGCAACTGGTGGCCCTAGCGTTAAGGCATTATGTGTTGTTATGGGTTTTAAAACTTGCTAGGGTGGCAAGATCTAATTTTTCCCGTTGGTTATCAACGCGGCCCAGGAGAGATGCTCTGAAAATATAAATGCAATAAAGAATGAAGATTGTGAACCTTTGTTCTGAAGGTCTCATTGTGAATTTATAGCCCATGAGTATTATCCTTTTTTGAAGTGGAGGGTCTGAAGTGTAATTTTACTATGATAGCTTTTAATGAGGGATAAATATCCCTTACATCTATATTAAGGTTTGATGGAAATATGATAGGTCCCTGAAGGACTTTTATACACCTAAAAGGTGTAGGGAGATTATGGTCCAAAACGTCAAATGTAGCTGAGCTCATGGAGGCTAAGCTCTTTCCCTATACTAGACCTAAGAGAGGTGGGTCCTTCCCTTGGTAAGCCTAAGGGAGGCTGGGTCCGTACCTTGGGTGAGTCTAAAGGAGGAGGGTCATCTCCTTGAGTGTGCCCTAGGAAGGATGTTTATTCCCTTCGGCGTGCCCTAGGGAGGATGGTCTAGTCATTCCCTTTGAGTGTACCCGGGGAGAATGGTCATTCCTTGGGTGTGGCATGCCTACGGAGGATGCTTATTGTCTTGGGTGTGGTCGGGGCTTAGCACACTACCACGCTCAATTGTGGCTGTGTCTGGCTTGTGCCAGACTCAACGCGCCTTCACCAAGGTGTGCTTATGTTCCAAAAAATTTATATTTGTAAATTTTTCTTAATCCTGCATTTTATCATTTTTTTTATAAAGATATACTTACAAAACAATTACGCAAATAAAAATTTCTATACATTTGAGAATTGGTTGGTCAGCACTGTTGTTGAACGTGAAGCAATCATCAACCTAAAGTCCCCGACACCAAGATAGTTGAGATTGCCAATATGATGCCATCTGTTCCAAGGTACTACTTCGGCTTCAAAGATATCTCCTCTATGTTATCAAAAGAAAAGCGATCCAGGCTTCTCATAGGTAAGTAAATTAGTGTTGGCCTTATTAAACTATTTTCATTTTTAGTGATTTTATCATGTTGACAAATCTATGGACAACACTTCTCGGTGTCGCGTCGCAGATGTTATTGGACGGGTGAAAGCTATGCAACCCTTTGAAAAAAATTTGGTTAGTGGAGAAACGCGAGTTCGTTCTTGATAATCTAAGGTCCGAGTCACTGACTGTGACAAATTATCAAAAAGCTTTTCCCACAATTTCTAATACTTTATGCCACTTTCAAATTCATATCAATTAAAGGGGAGAAGATATTCGCGTTTTGACCAAGATGCCCTCCAGTCCTTTGTCAGTTTAAAACCTACCATGTACATCTCTGGTCATTTACTCACTACCGTTATCCTAACCTCCTCTTTTTGCATCATTTCAACTTCACAGACCGAATATGCCTTAATAGCACTACCGCTTTAATCCTGATATTCCTAAGACATTAACATACAAGCATTAGTAAGTAAAAAAAATTAATTATTTCCCACACAAAGAATAAAACATGAAATACTTTTCGAAACGCACCTAACATGCAATAATGCAGCTATGGACAAGTTCCTTCCAGTATTGAAAAAATACCACCTTCATGCCATGCCATCTCTTCCATCAAAGAACAGCGCAATGAAAACCGAGTCACTGTGCAACAGCTATTATGTATGAACCCCTTTGAACATATGGTAAACACCACAGCACTCAGTCTCAAATTTTTCCCGGCAACTATCTAAATAAATTCTTGCTTCCTAGTTCCACTCCACGGGCTCGCCCTAAACAATACGATTCATTTTTTATCTTTAATATACTCAAGCAACTTGTTCGAGCCCAAGTCTCTCTTGAAAATTTTTCTAGGACCCCACGCAAGTACCTAAGTATTTTATACTGATCTAATATATATTATTTTAAGTAAAATACAACTCAAAATATAACAAGGATGAAATTACACTCAAACTCCTTCTCATCACAAAAGGACAAGGCTCATGGGCTATAAATACACTATGAATCTTTCAAACTCCAGGTTCACAATATTTTTATTTTTAACATTTTCAACATATATATTTTCAAAATCCATCTCTCTAAAATATCATTACAATTTTTCTCTCTACAAAGTTACTAGCTTAAGCATCTAAGAGTCCCCACATCCATCAAATGGAACATTTTACAAGTAACGGCTACCAACCACCTAGGATTTCCATATCTAGCCACTAGACACCCTATATCTAGAGAGATAGATCATATTGTTTGAAGTATAGATTAACCAATTATTCAACTCATCAATCTTATTCCTGTAGGAAACTAATCAA
Organism: Populus x sibirica; assembly: GCA_019202695.1. NCBI lineage: Eukaryota > Viridiplantae > Streptophyta > Magnoliopsida > Malpighiales > Salicaceae > Populus > Populus x sibirica. Next base: position 1,418,341 of record JAGMVL010000318.1, read on the forward strand.
AAATCTATTAGTTTCTAAAACTTGTTTTTGATATTTCTAAGTCATTCCATGGCACATAACCAAGACACATCTAAGCCACGACACAAGACGAATATACTTGTTACCACAGACACTTCTACCCAACCAAACCTTCAACAACTCATTAGTCAAGTGTAACTCCTCACTTAGGCCATGTTAACAACCCAATGGCAAAATCAGATCTTGACACCCCAACAAGTCTTGACACCCCAACAAGTCTTGACACCTTTAGTAAAATACGCCTAGCATCACGGCCACCGACCGCACCAAGCACCGATAAATGATTATACTACCCTGAGGAGACTAGACATAATGACATTCTTGAAAGTCCCTCAAGTGGTCGCTTGCACCATTGCAATACCCATGTACAAAGTTAGTGTTCCAGATGTACTCCCCCTAGCTAATGTGAGATGGACACCAATTACCGTAACCGTCGTTCCATGCCAAACTCTTCGGGCTCCCAATAGCCTAATAGACAAAGGACAAAGAGATAGTTTGTACATGAGCATACTTAGAGGAATGACTACAGCCCCCATTAATGAAGGGGTTCTCCCTTATCCAAACAAGTATTGAACACTCGACTCCATAAGGACTATATTTCCATAAAAATGAGTCTAAACAACTATGATGACCTGGCCGACTTGAGAGAGCATGTAAAGAATGTACGTGGTGGCTTAGAGTTAGTCATCTAGGATAGTAACTCAATGAGCAAAATACTCCCCACAATCTTTCATGGGTCTACGTATGCATTATACAATATTTTAGAGCCAAGCTCCATTGAAGGTTCAGAGACCTATACGCTAAGCTAGTGGCATGCTTCAGCATCAGCATACCTGCCAAGAAAAACTCCACGAAGCTATTTGATGTTACCCAACAAGAGGACGAGTCTAAACAGGCATATTTGAAGAGGTTCAATAAGGAGATGCTTAAGATGGAAAAACTATTTGAGTTAATAGCCTTATAGGCCTTAATAAGAGGGGTAAAGGAACATGCCCTCTATAAAAAACTTTATGTCTTACTAGATAAAAGTTTGCTTAAAGTGAAGCAAGTTATGGAAAATCACATACGGGTGGAAGAGATCAGTTTGCTATGATATGGGTCTCTTTGTTTGTACAAAGACAACCAACATGAAAGACCTTTTTCAAACAAAATTATTTTCCTAATAGAAATGAAACCTTGAAGAGAAACCATGAGGGATCAACTCACGGGCATTTGGTGTATCCTAAGGATTTGTAACTCTCTTGAATCAAAATAGGATCACTATTCAAAGTTATAAGGGCAATTAAAGCAAATACCATGGCGCCGCCGCCAATATATATTTCTTCTATGAACCTCCCTCATAGCTATTACTCAGATCACCTCATAATACATAATCCTCAATAGGAATGCAAGTTTATATTAGAAATGAAAATAATGCATCTCTGACATGCATTTCTTATCTACAAATCTCTAGTGAAGGCTTCCGGACACTTTCTAAGGAAGGAATTGATCTTGAATCCCTTATTCTCTAGTGCAGTCTCGAATTGGCACATTCTTCAAATGATGCCTAATGACCTCTCTCCAATTCACTAGGGGTTAATCTTGAATCCCTCATTATCCAGTGCAATCTCGGACTGATATATTCTCCAAATGATGCTAAAATGCCTCTCATCAATTCGCTAATGATTGATCTTGGATCTTTTGCCTCTTCAATGCAGTATCAGACTATCATAACTCTCCAAATAGGGCTCTCAATCCCCCACGCCATCATCAAGGAGGCTACGAGCTCCCACTCTTTTCTTCAATTGAGAGCTCTCACACCTCATGTCATCCTAGGGAGGTCACATACCTCCCACACTCCACTGATCTCTCTTTAATGAAGAGCTCTCAAGCCTTATATCATCCTAGAAAGATCACATACCTCTCACACTCTAATTCGACCACTCTTCAATGGATAAACTTGGTCTCCCTAGTGTAATAGCACCACCCTCTATAGGTTCATCCCCTCTACCCCTTAGAAACTCTTCTAAGTATAGACTTCTCCTCCATGAGTTTTCCCTCTATCCTTTAGAAATTTTTCTAAGTATAGACATCGATATAGGTTGATTCTCTTTATCCTCTTAGAAAAAAATATTATAGACTCACCCTCCATGGGTTTTCCTCAGCCTCTTAGAATATTTTTTAAATATATAATCACCCTTCATGGGTTTTCCCTAGCCACATAGAAATTTTTCTAAGTTGGGTTTTTTCTCCATAGGTTTCCCTTGAGCTCTTAGAAAAACTTTATAAGCATGGAGTCCTTTATATCTCACCTTACTCTTCTAAAAATTTTCTAAGTATGGGTTCATTCGTGATTCCCCTCTATACACTTAGAAATTTCTTCAAACATGGTGCACACCTCTACACACGGGTTCTCCTTTAATAACCCCAAGGTTTTCATACCTCTTCTCATACAAAGAACATTCAACAAACTCGTCATGGTAACCAAGTAGTTTTAAGAGTCTTTGTGAATCAATATTACAAGGACTCAGGGGACTATTGATAAACCTCAATTTAACAGGCTTAAAGCCCCCCCCCCCCACCAAAATGCCTAATTAAACATACCTGATCATAAGAACTCTACGGTCTCACCCTAGGAGAGGAGCCTCACTCCATAGGATCACCCTACGTAGTGCATCTAGGCCTATTTTTCACCTCTAATAGGCTAAAGCAACTTGCCCGAACCCAACTCTCTCTTGGAAACGTTTTTAGGACCCCATGCAAGTACCTTAGTATTTTATATTAATCCAATACATATTATTATGAGTAGAATACAACTCAAAATATGACAATGATGAAATTACACTTCAGCCCCTCCTCTCCACAAAGAACAAGACTCATATGTTATAAATACATCATGATTCCTTCAAACTTCAGGTTCACAGTCTCTTTATTTTTAACATTTTCAGCATATATATTTTTAGAGCCTATCTTTTTAAAATACCATTTCACTTTCTCTCTCTATAAAGTTATTGACTTAAGCATCTAAGAGTCCCTACATCCATCAAAACAAACCTTGAATAGATATCAGCTACCAACCACTTAAGTTTTCCATATCAAGCTACAAGACACTTTAGCTAAAGAGAATAAATCAAGTTACTTAACTAAGAGATTAATTGATTATACGACACATCAACCTTATTCCTAAGCATCTTTGATTTTTAGAACCTCATCATTTGTTTTTTTTCCCCTTATTTCTTTCAGTCTCCTCTCATTGTCTTTTTTTTTCTCTCCTTTATTGTGGTTGTCCATATCAGCCTCTTCCTCATTCTCTCTTCTAGTTTGAGTGTTTGTATATGTTGTTTAGAACATTATAAGACCTCTCTTCTAAACCATTGATCCCTAAAATTTAATCCTCACCATTAAACCATGTCCAACCACCTTAGTATCAAAATTACAACAGGTTTTGGTGTGTATTTGGTTAGGTTTTAGTGTGTATTTGCTTGGGTTTTGCAAACCGTTTAGGGCTTTAAAATGCATTTTTTTAGCTAGGATTGTTGGGGCTATATCAGGGTGCAAGGTGGTGTGAGTTTTGTCTTGCACCAGATATAAAATAAAAAGATCGAAGTGGATAAAGTTGGTTGCTCACACGCCAAGAAAGTCAAAATTTCTGCAGAAACTTTGCAAGAAAGGAGAAAGAATGGAATGTTGCTCTTTCATTTAGAATTAGAAATTGGTTTTTTAAGAAAAATCAATTTCGTCCCCTTTTTTTTTTGCGAGATTTTTTTATTGTGATCCTTCTTCCAAAATTCTCAATTTGACCCATAATTGAACTTTTAACTTCGTATTTTTTTTCAACTCCATCCCGAATCCACTTTGATTTAGTCCTCATCTTTAGCCAAGTTTTAATTTTGGTCATTAGTCTTCTAATTTGTGCAATTTTATCCAATTCCCCCCCCCTAAATTCTATTTTTTTTATCTTCAATTTAGCCCTTAATTGAATGAAAAGGGTCCCCAAATTCTAGTGCATATTCCATTTTGGTTCTTGGTCCTCCAAGTCTTCTAATTTGATTAAACTAACTCTAATTTTTTTTTTCATCAATTAAGACCTCAATTGAATTAATTGGACCTCCAAACTTTTTCGTCTCTTTCATTTTAATCATTGCTTTTTATATTTATCCAATTTTTCCTTTAATTTTAATTTTTCTCCTCAATGAGGCCTTCAATTGAATTAATTGGACTTCTAGACTTTTCTATCTTTTCTATTTTGATCCTTGGTCTTTAATATCTTTCAATTATGACCAATCTCATCCTTTTTTTTATTTTTCTTCAATTAAATCTCAAATTGCATGCATTTATGACTTTTTGACTAGGAGCAAATTATATTCTTGCCCAATTGCAACACGAAACTGTATTTTAGTTTTGAAGTTTTTGTTTTTTTAGATATTTTTTTAATTGATTTTTTTTAAATGTTTTCTTTAAACATGATTTTTTAAAATGATTATGAAAATAATTGTTTTAGAAATCTTTAGGGGGTAAAAATTGGGTTATGACAGGTTCAAAGATATAGGATCACTTATCCAGTGTGGAGATCTTTTTAAGCTTACCACGTTAACATTGTCATTTTAATGATTGATCTTATTTCAATTTAGTTCTCCAACATCTAACCCATGCTTTGTCATTGATATTTTATCTTCAAGTTTGGACTTTGCACTTATGAGGGATGCTTTAAAGAGCTTTTCATCCTTTTATTTTTTTTATTTCTCTTTTCCAAACTTGATCATTTGAATTTTTTTTTATTTGGCCATCTATTAGCTATCTTTTATAGAGCTTATGTTGCTATCATGTTTTTCTAAAAAAAAAATTTAGAGATTGTCATTAACTGTCCATAGATTTTCAAAACATGTCCCCTCTCCTCTAGCGCTTGTAATGATTGCTCCAATAGACTAATGAGTTTTACAACCTCTGTTTTAAAGCTATCAATTTCTTTTTGATAATTCATCTACAATTATGCTTTATCCTTGTGTTCTGTCTTTCATTTTCTAAGCCTTATGTTATAGATCTTGAGGGGAAGCTGGATTTTAAGGCGACCTATATTTCTCCTGCAATTTATATCCGGCTTATATGCAAAGAAAAGTAATTAAAACATGTAATGAAGCATACTAGACATTGAATTTGTAGTAGTAATAGTACTGAGAGATACCCTAACGGGGGGTTCTAGCCATTACCTACATGGGGGTAGGTTTACTACTTGATCATAAAGGGTTTACTATTACTTAGTGATAAACCTCTAGGGGCCAATATGAAGCCTAAAAGGTTTGTGGAGGTATATGTCTTAATCATATCATATTTGTCTATTAACCATGTTCAAATTGACAATCAGATGGGCGATATTAGTTTAACGAGTCATACCCAGGCCAATGGCTACTAGAGTATCGTTACTCCCCCACCTAACCTGAAACAAAGGTGTGTGCTCTTAGATGGTGTTGTGTATGTGTGAAAGCATGAATTCATATCCAACATAAAAATGACAAAATAAAGCATGAATGTTAGGTTAAGAAAATTGTAAATTAAACCAAATTAAACAACTGGCACAAAAAGCACATTAATGATAAAAGACAAGAAAGCAAGAGTTGTCATTTTATCATACCCGACATTGCAGTGACTCGCTCTCTTTCCTAGAAGAGGAAGGCTTTTTTTTATGTTGTGAGAGAGGATGGATCTGTAACTTATAAAAAGTGTAAAGGAGTCGTCACTTAGTATTATGGTCACTAGGAACCCTAATTAGTATTCATAGTTCTAAGCATAGACAGATCCAACATGTGGGCACTTGCCCATACTACCCAAAAAATCAAATGAAGTATATATCATGCTGAAATTGGTTATAAGTTCTAACGAAAAGAAGAATTAAGAAAAAATTAAAATAGATGTGTTTTGAGAAGGAGAAAATAGTTCCAAGAAATTATAATGGAAATGAGAAATAAAAATTAAGAAAGAACTATGCAAAAAAATATTGGTGTAAACCCTGGTTAAAAAATCGATAATATTACCATGAAACTGTAGTAAGTATAAATAAAACAAATGATATGGTTCTAGCAATGATTAAATAAAAAAATTTAGATTTTAACGTAAAATCACATATTGATTAGTTTTACGCTATCGAGTATAACTTTCAATCTGACTATTAAATTGTGCTAAAATTTTACGAGAAGCCTCTGATACATTTGTCTATCTTAGGTTAAGATTGCGGGGTAATTGAAGTTTGGAAAGGCCATATGTGAATATCAATAGTCAGACCAAAAATAACAAGTGGGCTCATTAATGGTATTTTCATAAACAAGCTAAAAGATGGAAATTTAGCTTCTTTTTCCCTTTTAAACTGTCGACTAATGCTAAAAAATATTATAAGAGAAAAAATAATTTGAGAACTTCCTCACTAAAACCATGTAGAGAAACCAGGATTTAAGGCAAATAGATGAGGGAGTGAGTATTAAACACATTTAACTCAAGATTTAAAAGGGAAATCAAGTGAAGAAAAGGGAGTAGAGAGAGGAAACTCACAACATTAAAAGGAAAAAAGAGGAGCAAAAAACTTCAACTGGTTTTCATTTGAAGTTCATATCATCATCGGGTAAGATGTTATAAACTCGATTGTACAAGTTTGAGTAAAGATTAACGAAATTTATGCAAAATTCTTAAATTTTGAATTAGGGTTCTTAAATGTTAAATTGGAGAAAAGTAAATTTGTGAAAATGTGATTTTCTTATGATGGGATATGATGTAAATAACTCTTAATAAAGCATAATCAAAAAAGAAAAATTAGGTGTTTATGGTGAAGTTGGTCATGTAGGGGGGAATGAGAACTTTTGAAACCAAAATAGATGTTTATTAGTTATGTGTATTTAGTGTGTGTTGTTGTGTTGATGAGGATTGAAATGAATTTTATTATGTTGTTGTAGTTGAATTTTTAATGTAACTTGAAAAATGATTGTGAGAAATTGATGAAATAAAGTTGTGGTATGTCCTTCAGTCTTTTTAGTTGTAAAATTAGGGTAATTTTACTAGCAGTGCTTCAATAGAGAGAATATTTTCAACGAAGGAATTGGTTAAAATTTAGTTACGCAATTGAATCGGGGATGATTAATTGTGATCATAAAAAAAATATAGAATTTTGTGGAGCATCTTTTCATAATATATGTAAATTTTTTAACTTTATCTTAGAAGCTTATAATTTTTGGACTTTTTGGATCTTAATTAATTTAGTTATATATTTATATTATTTTTCCCCTATTGAAATTAGATCATGGATCCGTCCTCGTTTTAAGGTAAGGGATTGATTATGTTAGATGAAAGAAATTATCATTTTAAAGCACCATATCTTAGATAAACTGCATTGTTACTTTCTATTCCTAGTGGTCTATTGTGTCTAATATCAATGCTCTATCTACATGGGTGAGAATGAGCCTACTGCAATAAGTTAAATCTTAAGTGAATGTGTGGGTTTAAGCCCATCCTTTCTAGGTACGGTCATTTTTGTCATTGTCAATTGCTTGGTGAATTGACAAGACTTGTGATCGGTGATAGTCTATTGAGAGATGTTAGTGAATAATAAAGTGAGCTTTTATTAATCTAATTAAATCCAACTCAAATCCTAGGACTTTAAAACATGTGCATTAAACCCAAAGGTCACTACTCATACTTAATGGACCTATGTAGGATCTTACTCAGCCAGGCCAAATTAACTTGTTAAATCAAATATATATATCCCTCAATGAGAATGCATGAGTACTTTCCAACACACATGATCATGGAAAACTTAAATGCATATAATAAAAGTTTCGCTGTTATTTTTTTCATAATATATATTTTTAAAATTCAAACAATCAAAGGGCTTAGACTTTTTGAAAAAAGCATACACTAAGCGACGTCACTTATTGAGGCAGGCAATAAGGTCGATTATTGTTGCTAAGAATTCAACTAGCACTATGGTGCTGGGAAAACCAATGGTGGGAATCTTTGATCGAAAAAATGAATTTTCAACCTATTTTCACTAAAACAAAATCTAAAAAACTTCTTTAGAACCCAAAAAACCAATTTAATAATCTAAAAACTCAAAAAACAATCCAAAAATACAAAATCAAACCAGAAAAAATTCTCTCTTTTCTCATTAAATGGAATGTGTTGATGCTGAAAACAACAAGTTTCGTTGCTGAAAACAACAAGTTTTGTTACTGAAATGTTACTGAAAAACAAAGAAACTAGTTATTTTTTTCTCCTTATCATTTTCAATTGACTCTCTCATCTCTGATTCAAAGACTGAAATGTTAAAAAATAAACTTTTAAATCAAAATTAAAATTATACAAACTATAAAGTTTATGGAGGAAAAAAAGGAAAGAAAAATGAGGAAAAAAAATTTCCCCTACATTTAGATTGCCCTATAAAGTTAATTCTTGATTTATACTTTGGTCTTGTTATTTCATCTCTTAATCATAAGAAGTTAATTCTTGATTTATACTTTAGTATTGTTATTTCATCTCTTACTCGTAAATTTTGACAAATTTATTATGAAATTAGAAATAGAAAGTTACACTTGAAAAAATATTAACAAATTTTATTTTTGTAAATTGCTTTAATGTTTTAGCCGGCCTAACATAATTGTAATGTAAAATATAGACAATAATAAGAAGATTTAGGTAATGTTCGGTATTATAATAATATTTTTTTTCAAAATATTTTTACTCAAAAATATATCTAAAAATATTTTATTTATTTTATAAAATTTATTTTTAACATCATCATGTATCAAAATGTTCAAATTATTCTCTGCGATCAAAGTTAACGTAGTAAGCAGGACATCACTTTACTCGTCATAGCTGTAAATCCATAGCGATCACCATTGATTAATTAAGCAAACAATAAACATTGGATTAAAATACAAAGCATAATAAAATTGGACCACTCCATGGAAAGTGTGAGAGCTAAGTCCAGATTATTTCATAATTCGACGGGCAGAACTGTGTTCGGATCGAAAAAGCTATTTCAGTTTTTTTTATTTATTTATGATTTTGATGTTATTATATTAAAATCATTCAAAAAACCATTCAAAAAACACATCTATTTAATATTAAAACTGCTTTTCCTTGCCATCTGCCAGACTCATCAGAATCCTCATCAGTGCTTTTCCTTGACGATGGTCACAGGGCATGGAGCATTGGCCATCACATAAGCGCTCACACTCCCCAACAGTATCCTGTTTTCACAGCACAACCCCACAACAATCACAAACAAATTTTTATTTTATTTTTTTTGCTATAAATGTGAACGTTTTGGAAAATCAACTCATATTAATATTTGTTTAATTAATTTGTATTATCTATTTGTTAAAAAAAAAAATTAAAGCATGTTAGTTTTGAAATTATAGGGGTACCTTTGAACAGTGCCAAGTCCCCTGCTTCCCATGACCAAAGAGTCCAGCTTCAGATCTTGGACAGCATCAAGAAGCTTCTCTCTGGCATCTCCTCCCCAATACAGTTTTGAAACAACTCTCACCTAAGATCAAGCATTTTTTTAACAATTCAATAACATCAAATTCTACCCACTAAGAGCACAGATCACTCTGTAAAATGGACTGCTCGTATTACTAGGAATACCTTTTTCTGTCGTGAAATGGTGTCAAGCATATCAAGAACTTCAATATCTACTTTAACACCATAGTTTTTCAAAATCTCGGGATCTTTGAACTCATCCAGAGGAATAAGAGCTAATCAAGACATCAAAACACATATCAGATTAAAAAAAAGAGAGAGAGAGGGATATATCATGTAAAAAGAAAAAAGGGATTTAATTACTTACGACACCCAGACTCAGCCCAAAGTTTGTTGCGAGACTCGTCAAGGGAGTTGGAATTAACGTTGATGAGGTAAAGTGTGTCCCCATCATCGACCAAGTTATCAATGGCCCATTTGAGAGCGTTCCTGCTGCTCGGCGAGAAGTCCATAGCCACACCAAGATTTCTGTCTCCAGGCATCTTGATTCTCTTCTCTGTCTTGGGCTCTGGGTATGTATGATCTTACGAGGGAAGGAAGAGATGGAAGAACTACGGGTCGCGTGAGAGTGCCGAAACCGAGAAGAAAGAAGACGATGTTGTTGCGTTTGGTTTTTGTCTTTTACTTTTCAGAGTGGGGGAGGTAGGAGTCCTTTTTTTCTTTCCTCTGAGTGGAAAAAACAAATGAAATCAAAGAAAATAAGCAAAATACATGGTGTGCTGGGTGATTGATTCTGTTTCTATGGGCCCGATCCTTTATGCTTTCCATCTGAGCCGTCCACCTTATTTGTCTCCTGTGATGCTCTGTCATTTTCTTTGGAATCCGTGTTGGCGACGCTGCTTCAAAAATTTGTTTTTATTTAATTATATAAAAATTAAAACAGATATTTATACAAAAAGTCAGCTATTGATTTTTTAGTATAAAATTTATTTTTTAATTAAAATTATCTTATGTCATTCATAATTTTTTTTATTTTAATAATAACATGTCTATTTTTATCCGTAGCATAGTTTATTAAATAAAATTTATGGTAATTAAAATAAATATTTCTAAAGATTCTAATAACCTATATCTTTTTAATAAAAAAACATTCATTTTTTTATTCATTTTTTTCAACAAAAACATTTTTTTAATTAGAAGTATTTTTTTAAAATACAGAATTATTATAATTATAAAAGGAAGTTTCAATAAAAAAAAATCATGAATCCAATTATTTTTACATAGTTATATAAAAAAATCTAAAAATAACAAATATGAGAAAATTATATAAAGATATTATGATAAAAAAAATAACAAAATATATATATTCTATTTTTACTAAATATCAACGAGAAGATTTTATTAAAAAAAATCAGTATATATTAATTTAATATATAAATAATCAACAAGTAATTATTAATATTACTATAAATCAACCAAAGGAACTAAAAGTTATAGTTAATCATGAGAGCTAAAAGACGTGATTGACTACAAAAAAGTAATTGATCACAAATGTCTGAATTTATCTAATCAAATAGAAGGTTCAATCCTGCTTAAAACAGGGGTACTCAAGAGATTAAACTAGTCAGTATTAAAGATTAGTTAAGATTCACATAGTTAGTTATCAATAAGAAGAAGTTTAGATTGTATTAGAATTCAAAGTGTAAATTTATTTGAAATAAAAAAAAATTATATAGAATTAAAATTAGATGAATAGATAAAAATATAACATTATACCAATATAAATAGTTCATTCAATTATTGGCAAAGATGGCTAGCCTTAAATACACAACTTCTTTATGCAATTTACAACTTTCTTGCAATTTATCCTTGTTTTTTTTATTACTTTTTTCATAACTTTTCTTTAAATTCAAGTTATTTGTTTTATTTTTTTTCCTTTTTACCATGCTAAGGCTTAGAATAATAGACGTTTTTTAAGGATCAGAATATTGGACACTCATATTCTATTTGATTTATGAGGTTGTTAATAGTAGTTTTTTTCTTATTAGAACAAAGAAACAATGAACATGTAATATAATTAATCCATAAATTATTTGATTGAGCAATAGATTGGCACGTTTAATGGGATAATATTTACTATTATTTCATTAATCAGTAATGATGTCATTAAAAAAAACACAAATAATATCATTGTCACAACTCCTGTTAACTAATTAGTACAAGTAATGAATAAAGGCCATATTACTGGTCATGAAGTGTCTGGTAATCTTTCATCATCACAAGTCTTCTAGGATGACCTATGTTAGACAAGTCATAAAATGACACTTCATTATCTAAAGAGTTGCATTAGAAAAAAAACCTTAATGTCCCTATACACGCTATCATGTTCGCACTTTTCTCAACGTCTTTACCTATACAAGCGTCTAGTGTAAGCAAGGTTTATGCCTCGACCACAATCTTATGTTTACCCTTTATATGGGTTAGAAGGCGTGGTTAGGTTAACATAATTAGTTGTACCAAGTTTCTCCTAAAAGAGTATCTTTTTTATCAACATTTAAACTTGTTCAATTCTTATATAAACGTTATCTAAATAGAGATAGAAAACATAATAAATATTATTTACCATAATAATATTGTGATGGCTAGTATAACCATGCAAACCATGGTCAATTAGCTCATCAAATTTAGAATGAGCTAAGATAGAATTGGTCTCTTACATAGATATTTAAAAGCAAGTATTGTGGTACTTTCCCATGATTAATGCTTTGATGGGAATGTATAAAGATTCTTAACCATATCTTGGGTATCACATTTTAGTATAAAAAACACATCCACAACCCTAACAATATTAAAGTATGATCATACATGTAGTGCCACCCACAACATAAGCACACATGTAGGCTCGGGACAACTATGTGGCCTCATAGTCTTACCAACAAACAACCTAACATATACCTAGGCAATACAACACCTTATAGATGCCCTTTTAAAAAAGGAAATATCAACATTCATACACTTCAAGGACCTGTTGTTGAATAGCAAACAGAAGGGCGAATAATAAGGTTGAGCTAGCTCATCACCCAAGAGAGATAAAGCAAAACATTAGATGGATAACTAGGTTGTGTATACTCATCCATATCCTAAATGGGTGGATATGTTGCACCTAATTTTTAAAGGTATAAAAATAGATTATTTGAATAGTTCTCTAGGAAAATAACCAATCTACAAGGAAGAACGTCATTAAATTCAGTAATCAATATGGTGATGTGTATCAAATCCCTTTATGAAACCAAGATTATTTGGTTCATTACTTACCAAAATAGTTTTTCATTGGTTTTTTATGCATGCACCTGACTCTATCAATAATTGAAAAGAGATATAAACTTGTTTTCATAAACATTTCTCCAAAACAGAACTAGAGGTGATATTGGTTGACTAAGCCAAAATAGTCCAAGATCGAGGGGAGTATATATAAATTTATGCTCTTCGATTCAAGATTCTAAAACACAAGTACACTATTATTATAATAGATAAAGATAACATTAAACTCATTCTAAAAGGGTTATAGTGGAACACCATAAATAAGCTTGTAGGAACCAAATACTTGGATATCTACGCCACTTATAGATGATGATGCTTGTTATAAAAAGATATTGGCAAAACAAATAAAAAATGAAAAAGCAATTAAGGGGAGCATACCTAACTAGCTATTTAAATGACATTATAAATGAGTATTCAATTATTGACTTAAACACTCATAAGGAGTTTAAAAATATACAACAAGAATTCATATCGGTTATAGATCTAAAAAAAAAATACCATTCGATATTATTTATTAAAAAAGCTTAAATAGGCTAGCAAGTATGCCAGCAAAGATGCAAAAACTACCAATACGGTCGATAAGAATAAATGGTACTCTTTTAACATAAAAAAGCTAAGGACATTTTCAATCAACTAATGTATAAGAAAAAATCAAGATCCTTAACAACCATATAATCCTTATTGTTGATTAGATCAAAGAGAAAAGAACTACAAGTGACATGACTCATAAAGACATGATACTATCAATTGTGTGTTCAAAAACTAGATTTAAAAGGCATTAGAGTTTGGTCACATTCTGATTAGTACTTAAAAGTGTATTTTTATCAAGGTTTTATATCATCATTTTGCACTTGAAGTATCAATAACTCCTTAACTAAAGCATGTTTTATAATAACATATCTAATAATATAAGATACCTTTAATTTATGGTAAATGTTCATCTTAAATGCAGGCCTATCACATAAATGAAAGAATTGATTGATGAGTTGAAGTACCGAAATTGAAAGGACAAAGAGATGGCCAAACTTAGAAAAGAGATCTTGGTGCAGTCCAAACTGGAACACTTGTTTGGTAATCGGGTCATATCTGGAGCTGTAGATCTCGGATTTAGGTCTACCTTATATGGATGGAAAGCTAAGACATAGGCCTACAACTTTCATGAGGAGTCCAAGATTTAAGAAGGCCGTTTTCAAGTCCAAATTGTAGCAACAAAGAAGAAGTCCGAATCTGTCCTGCAGCCCAGACACTGTTCAGTGTTCAGCCCATATCTCGAGTTCTAGAAGTCCAAATGATCTCAAATGTTTACCCTGGAAAGATGAGACCATTTCCTAGAACTTTCATGATTGAAGTTTGTTCAAATTATGACGTCATCAATGACGTTTTTGGCAGACAAGAAGATAAGAATTGTCACCAAGTCAAGATGTGGCCACCCACTCATCAATTAGTCAACAAATCAATAGTTCCGAATTTTGGCCTATAAAAGGAGGCATTTGCCATGTATTTAGGTATCTTGGTGTTCAGATCAAGATCATGCTCTTGCTTTCTCTCTTTGTATTGCTTATGCTTTGCTTTCATTAATATCAAGTTTATGCCTTTCACTTCCTTTCCTTTACTTAGTTAACTTTTATCTTACTTATGTTCTTATCTTGTTTATTTATGTTTCTTTCTTTCATTATGTCTAGCTAAGTTAATTATGTCAAGGTGAAAAGGTTACACTAATGGTGTAAGGATAAGTATAATATAAACTCAACATGGACTTTAATGTTGGATATTAACATGCTTTATATTTGTTATCTTATTCACTTTTAATACTTTGCTTGTTAAATGGTTAATCTAGATTTATGTTGTATAACACTTGGTACAACAAATACTTGGCACTTTCATAGCCCATATTGTATGGTATAACCGACACCGAGCTATGAAAGGAACTTGATTTGTTGTTAACATAAGTTATAATCATGAATGCCTGAAAACATTTACAAGTATTAGCATTATTCGAATAAGATAGCTAATGTAATCATGTTAACAATTTATAATCTGATTGGAACTTCCTTGTGTGTGGTTTCCAATTGAATAATAAGGGTTTATACTATACTTGTTTGAAATACCATTAGTGGATCCTCTAACCTTGACATTTGTTGTTATCATTGTTTGACCCTTACATTAATCTTCCATCTTAAAGTTCTCATCAACTTCTTCTTCCTTATTATTATTATTATTATTATTATTATTATTCTTGTTGTTGTTGTTACTATTGTTGTTGTATTATTGTTATCTATAATTTATACAATTAACCTCCCTGTGGTTCGACCCCGGTCTTACCGGGTTATTTATTACTTCGACACTCCCGCACTTGGGAGAAGACATCAATCTTTTGGTCGTGTCAAGTTTTTGGCGCCGTTCTTGGGAGGTAAATTCTTGTACAAATTATAGTATTTATTTTATTTTCTCTTTTCTCTTTTCTCTTTTCTTGTATCTAACTTTGTTTCGTTTGTTTTGTTTCTCTTTCTTTTATTTTCTTCTTCCTTTTATTCTCTTCTTACACGTGCATGAGAGTGTGGTCACGTACATTAAGTGGTAGACTTTGTAGGGTATCCTCATCATTTTCGGGAAAATATGGTGAAGAAGATAACCAATCGCTTCATAATGAGAATAATGAGAATATTCGGGTTAGAACTCTTAGAGACCACATGAATCCCACAAGAACAAGTGCACCCTCATGCATAGTTTTTCCACGAGATGCATCTCATTTTAATTTTAAGACAGGCATTATTCAACTTTTACCTTCGTTTCATGGCTTAGATTTAGAAAATCCATACTTGCATTTAAGGGAATTTGAGGAGGTTTGCAACACCTATAATGACTCAAATTGTAGCATGAACACCATTAGATTGAAGCTTTTTCCTTTTTCATTAAAAAATAAAGCTAAAACATGGCTACAAAATTTGAGACCTGGATCCATTCGTGCTTGGGATGATATGCAACAACAATTTTTAAAGAAGTTTTTTCCATCTCATAGAACGAACTCTTTCAAAAGACAAATCATTACTTTCTCTCAAAAACCAGGAGAAACATTTTATCAATGTTGGGATAGGTATCGGGACTTGCTTAATACTTGCCCCCATCATGGTTTTGAAACATGGAGATTAGTTTCATATTTTTATGAAGGGTTAACTCCTAGAGATAGGCAAATGGTTGAATTGATGTGCAATGGAACTTTTGAGGATAAAGACCCTAATGAAGCAATGGAGTACTTAGATTTGCTAGCTGAAAATGCACAAAATTGGGACACCACAGGTACTTATGAGGCACCAAGTAAAACCCAACCTCATACATCTAGTGGGGGTATGTACAACCTTAGGGAAGATCATGACCTCCAAGCCAAGTTTGCATCTTTAGCTAAAAAAAGTCGAAGCGCTAGAATTGAAAAAGAGTGGTCAATTAAAATCTGTTCAAGACATTGCATGTCAAATCTGTGAAACCAACGAACATTCAACCAATGACTGTCCAACCTTGCCTTCTTTTAAAGAATGTCTCCATGAACAAGCCCATGCATTAAACGGTTTTCAAAGGCCCAACCATAACCCATATTCGCAAACATATAACCCTGGTTGGAGAAATCATCCAAATTTCAGTTGGAAGAGTGAGAACAATAATGCTCAAACTTCACGGCCACCGTTTCAAGCACAACATAATTTCCAAAATTCTCATGGATATGCACCTCCTTATGCTCCACCTCCTAGAAGAAATCTTGAGGAAACATTGCATGCATTTATGGAAAAGCAAAAGGCAATTAACACTCAACTTGCTCAAAGCATGACAGATTTTAAAGATACTCTTGCAAAATTGACATCCGCTCTCGGTTTCCAAGAGAAAGGTAAGTTTCCATCTCAACCACAACAAAATCCAAAGGGGCAATACAATGTGAATGCAAGTAGTTCGGAAGCCAACACATGGATCATGTAAAATCAGTCATCACTCTTCGCAGTGGTAAGGTTATTGAAAAACCCAGTCTTGAACCTTGTGAGAATGACGATGAGTCAATCTCTGAGGGTAAGGAAGGGGTTGAATCTGATCATTGCAAAGAAAAGACTGATTCTCCGTCGCACTTCCATTTCCTCATGTCATGGCTAAACAAAGGAAAGTCAATCACAACTCGAAATCTTTGAAACTTTCAAACGGTAAGGATCAATATACCTTTCTTTGGATGTTATTAAACAGATTCCTTCTTATGCTAAATTTTTGAAAGATCTGTGCCTTGTGAAGAGAAAACTGAATGTGAAAAAGAAAGCCTTTTTAGCCGAACAAGTAAGTGCTATTCTTCAAAACAATAATGCTTTGAAATATAAAGACCCTGGTTGTCCTACAATTTCATGCTTTATTGGAGAACATAAAATTGAAAGAGCTTTACTTGATCTTGGAGCTAGTGTGAATTTACTTCCATATTCGGTTTTCCAAAGTCTCAATCTAGGTGAGTTAAAACCAACTTACGTAACTCTTTTACTTGCCGATAGATCCGTAAAAGTGCCTAGAGGAATAGTTGAAGATGTGTTAGTACAAGTCGATAAGTTCATTTATCCTGTGGATTTTATTGTCTTGGACACACAACTTCGTTGAAGCATGTAATTCATTTCCTGTTATTTTAAGGCGTCCATTTCTTGCAACGTCTAATGCATTGATTAATTGTAGGAATGGACTGATGAAGCTATCATTTGGGAACATGACATTGGAGATGAATATTTTCAACATTTGCAAGCAACCTGGAGATGATAATGATTTACAAGAAGTAGATTCTATTGAAGAATTAGTTTATGATCAACTTGAATCTACTTTGAGTAAAATTGAGTTGGATGAATCTGAAGATTTGCAAATGACTTATTCTCAGGAAGAAATCACGGATGAAAAAAGCATTGAAAATGTTGATGCGAATCTTTTGTCAAGAGTGACAACAGATTCGATATCCGACATCACACCAATCGACGATTACTTTCCGATGAATCCTTACTTTCTCTTAGTTCAATGCCTTGGTTTGCTAAAAATATCAATTTCCTTGCCTCGGGAGATTTGCCAACTCATTGGAGTACCGAAGACAAAGGTGAGTTTACGAACGAAGTGAAGAAATTTTATTGGGATGACCCTTACTTATTCGAATATTGTCTGATCAAATATTTCGAAGATGCATTCACGACAATGAGGTAAGTAATGTCATTAAATTTTGTCATTACGAAGCATGTGGGAGTCATTTCTCGTAAAAAAAGACCATTGCGAAAATCTTTCAAAATGGATTTTATTGGCCCACCATGTTCAAGGACACGCATGCATTCCCGCAAAGCTTGTGAAAATTGTCAAAAGTCGGGATTTATTTCAAAACATAAGGAATCTTTAGATAATCTTCTATTGACTTTGGAGACATATCCTGGTGGAGATGTGCATTGTGCATTTCAAGACTTATGACCCCATTTCCATAAAGAACATGATCGACTTAGTCTTGGGAATCTGATCGTAAAAGACCCTGTTTGCCAGTTTTTAAGAAAACTGGATGGGAAGCCTATCCCCGACCCATAGAGGGCGTTTAAGCCGTTCTTGGACGTAAAACCAAGGGAAGATGTGAGCCACAATCACAACTACGATTTGAGTCCGAGTCCGTAAAAATTTATGTCTTTCGGCTTTATTAATAGCATAATATTTTTTTGTTTTGTTATCTCTTATATTTGTTCAAGTGTGTTTCGGGATTGTCGGTGTTCGTTGTTTCGGGTGATGTCTTCTATACTCTATCTTTCTATCTTATGACATTGAGGACAATGTCTCGTTTTGGTTGGGGGGAAAGGGTAGTAGTTGACATAAAAAAAAAAAAAAAAAAAACTAACCAACTAAGCGCTTTTGTTTTTAAAACCATTTGACAAAACTGTTATTACTAGGATGCGAGTAAGGAGGAATTTTAGTGACTCTTGAGACGCATCTTAGTAAACATTTTCCAATGGTTATTTGCAATATTCATAACAAGGCCTATTAGAATACTTCTTGAAATATTCGGGTTTACAAACTCTCGCATTGTTATCACTTGATTACGCTCATATACTTATTTAACAAGTATTCTTAAACCTTCATTTTCACACACACACTTTAACATATGATTGTGGGTTGCACATTGGATTATTATATTATTTGTGTTCTTTTGTTAAAGGTAACAACTAAGGGATAGGGATAGTCTATAATTTGCAAAAAAAAAAATAGAAAAAAAAAAAAAACAAAAAAACACACAAAAAAAAATAATGATAATAAAAACGTAGATAAGTTTGATTTCGTAGCCTCCCTAACCTAAGCAATTAAGCCCGAAGGGGTGTTTTAACACCTAATACCCTAAAGTCAACTGACTTGGGAGCTATTGGCCCAAAGCTTGTTACATGGGTTAAGGAGAAAAGCTTAAGGGAATCAAACATTGCACTATCTACGTATCGATATCTGCAACCCGAGTTACTAAGCTCGTAGGGGTGTCTCAACACCTAATGCCCTAAGATCAAGCTGGTGCGGGAGTCATTAGCCGAAAGCTCGTTACATGGGTTAAAGATGCATTGTGTTTTAAGTTATATGTATATATATTTAAAAAAAAAAAAGAGAGATAATAATCCCAACCCAAGGAAGTTAACCTTAAACATTAGAACCAAATATTGTTTTCTTCCAATAAAAGCCCCATCATCTATGTTTTTGTACATCGAGCACATAACAAGGAAGGTTTATTAATATCTTGTTTAAGAGGTATTGAGCGAGATATATAAATTTAATGAGAGTTTGTTTATCTGGATAGATTAATGGAAGTTGAATGATGAATGCCTTGCTTTGTGAAAGTTGCAAATTGTTTTTCTATTTTAACGCTTTGATTACTAGGGACTAGTAATAAGCTGGTTGGGGGGTGTGATTAGTACTTAAAAGTGTATTTTTATCAAGGTTTTATATCATCATTTTGCACTTGAAGTATCAATAACTCCTTAACTAAAGCATGTTTTATAATAACATATCTAATAATATAAGATACCTTTAATTTATGGTAAATGTTCATCTTAAATGCAGGCCTATCACATAAATGAAAGAATTGATTGATGAGTTGAAGTACTGAAATTGAAAGGACAAAGAGATGGCCAAACTTAGAAAAGAGATCTTGGTGCAGTCCAAACTGGAACACTGTTTGGTAATCGGGTCATATCTGGAGCTGTAGATCTCGGATTTAGGTCTACCTTATATGGATGGAAAGCTAAGACATAGGCCTACAACTTTCATGAGGAGTCCAAGATTTAAGAAGGCCGTTTTCAAGTCCAAATTGTAGCAACAAAGAAGAAGTCCGAATCTGTCCTGCAGCCCGAGACACTGTTCAGTGTTCAGCCCATATCTCGAGTTCTAGAAGTCCAAATGATCTCAAATGTTTACCCTGGAAAGATGAGACCATTTCCTAGAACTTTCATGATTGAAGTTTGTTCAAATTATGACGTCATCAATGACGTTTTTGGCAGACAAGAAGATAAGAATTGTCACCAAGTCAAGATGTGGCCACCCACTCATCAATTAGTCAACAAATCAATAGTTCCGAATTTTGGCCTATAAAAGGAGGCATTTGCCATGTATTTAGGTATCTTGGTGTTCAGATCAAGATCATGCTCTTGCTTTCTCTCTTTGTATTGCTTATGCTTTGCTTTCATTAATATCAAGTTTATGCCTTTCACTTCCTTTCCTTTACTTAGTTAACTTTTATCTTACTTATGTTCTTATCTTGTTTATTTATGTTTCTTTCTTTCATTATGTCTAGCTAAGTTAATTATGTCAAGGTGAAAAGGTTACACTAATGGTGTAAGGATAAGTATAATATAAACTCAACATGGACTTTAATGTTGGATATTAACATGCTTTATATTTGTTATCTTATTCACTTTTAATACTTTGCTTGTTAAATGGTTAATCTAGATTTATGTTGTATAACACTTGGTACAACAAATACTTGGCACTTTCATAGCCCATACTGTATGGTATAACCGACACCTGAGCTATGAAAGGAACTTGATTTGTTGTTAACATAAGTTATAATCATGAATGCCTGAAAACATTTACAAGTATTAGCATTATTCGAATAAGATAGCTAATGTAATCATGTTAACAATTTATAATCTGATTGGAACTTCCTTGTGTGTGGTTTCCAATTGAATAATAAGGGTTTATACTATACTTGTTTGAAATACCATTAGTGGATCCTCTAACCTTGACATTTGTTGTTATCATTGTTTGACCCTTACATTAATCTTCCATCTTAAAGTTCTCATCAACTTCTTCTTCCTTATTATTATTATTATTATTATTATTATTATTATTCTTGTTGTTGTTGTTACTATTGTTGTTGTATTATTGTTATCTATAATTTATACAATTAACCTCCCTGTGGTTCGACCCCGGTCTTTACGGGTTATTTATTACTTCGACACTCCTGCACTTGGGAGAAGACATCAATCTTTTGGTCGTGTCACATTCCCTTTCTAGAAAATAACTTGAAGGTGGATAATGATCCATTCCTTTAAGTCCCCAAGCTAGAAAGGCTACTTAGTAAAGAGGAATTATAAAAAAAATAAGACTTGATCAACCACGATATAGGTAAGAATTGGTTAAATATGCTATTATTGGAAAAAGTACATTGATTGTGGCAAGGCCAAAAAGTTGGCACTATAAGTATAATGAATTCCTTCATGTGAGGTATATAGATATCCTACTTGACATACCATTCTTCCTAAAAGAAAAGACTTGGAGGGAAAACTAATAATGGGTGGCATATACACCAATTATAATAAAAACACTTAAACCTAGATATGAAGATGATGATTTGGTTATTTATTGTAAACCTCACATAAATGTAAGATCGAAGTAAGGAGACCCTGATGAGTAATGGAGACTCAAAATGAAAAGAAATCACTCATTTCAGCCCAACATTTTTCTCCTTCAAAAATCACTCATAAAACTCTAACTCACTCTTTGGGAAGGTGTTTGTAAGCTCTCAAAATGAAGGATTTTTGAAATGGTTCTCTCTACCCCTTTATTTCTTCTATCCAGCGTGAACCATAGAGAGAATTAGTGAAATTCTGCCAATTTACAAAAATACCCTTAATGAGTCCATGTGTAAATTTCTGTATTTTGTTTTCTTACCATCATCAGTATTGCAATATCTTTCTAAACTCCGATTACTCTAAAATTTTAACCCAAGCTAAAACAGTAAGTCTAGAAAGTCTCTGCCAAATTGTAGCTCGCTCCAACGGTTGGATTGAGAGATATAATTGATATCGTAAACCTAGACAGTCGGTGTCTTTTACGTCAAAACCCGAATTTCATGCTTTAATTTATTCACTTAGAACATTATAAAATTTTTCCTAAATTTTTAATTCTTAAATTCAATATTACCCCGTCTTTTCAACATGTAAGCAATAAAGATCAAATTAGAGAAGTCCCCTCTTTATCCTCCTTTTCTGGCCGAAACTTACATGGCCTTGGAACCCAATTGTTATCATCAATTTCTTATAATTTCCAACATATTATATGTCAAATGGACCTCTATTTCTCACCCCTATTCATAATTTTTATGTCCCTCAAATTATGTATGAACCCTAGAAGTTAAAATTCGGGGTTCTTCCAAATTACTCACCAAAACCAACATATAAAGAAAAGGGTTAAAGAATATGTCTCAGTCTTTGATTAAAAAAAAATTACCCGTATTTTTACATACCAAATTGTAGGAAAGTAACTATAAACGCATATGAAAATATGGGGTGTTACATATATCACCAACATCTCATAGACTTAAAAAGAATATTGAAACGGGGTTAGTTGTTCAAAACTCATTTTAGGAGAATGCAATGCCTAAACACATTAGTAAGGAAAGATAAAGCAAAACCATACATCTTACCATAAAAACAAGTTTTGGACATAGAAAAAACCATTTATATGGCCAACAACAAACAAATTTAGGCACCTTTCAAAATACCAACAAGATCATCCTCAATTAATGCTAGATATGATTAAGTTGAATCATACATAAACTATAAATGTTATGTAGTGGTTATAAACTTGGGGGACCTTGGTTGAAAGAATGGAGAAGGTTCCTACTTAAACAATGTATTTATCTTATTAAAGGGTTGCTTTAGACCCTGAACAACTAATGAATTGGATTTGTGAAGAAATTTATATAAAACTAAACAAGGTTATCACTAAGATAGTAAATATATCTATAAAAAGCAAACAACCATGCACTAATAAAACTAAGTTTATTACTAGTACCAGGAACAAATCAGAAGTTAATCAAAAGCACTAATAGGACAAATTTGTTTAACGTGTTAAGCTAATAATTGAAAAACTTCAGCAAAGGAAATATTTCATTTTAAAATGGTTTAATTGGCTAACATGACAGATATTGCAGCAAGGTCATTGTTTTAAGTATACACTACTTGAACTTATGATGTCATTCATGGTCAATTTTGTTGATCGATTTTAGTAGAAGGTAGTTGATATTCCTTTATTTGTCTTAAAAATAAAGGAATATATGGGGTATTGTTTACACTAAAAGTAAACATCCACGTGTTGACTTTGTAATAATAGTAGTTGTTCACCACTAACATGGAAATGAAGGCTAAAATTGATCATCAATAGTAAGATTGACCTGGTTAACGAAGAGTTTAAATTGATAAAGGTAACTAGAAGTTATGATCAATTAGGAGAGCTAAAAGACATGATCAACAAGGAAAAAATGATCGACCATAAAAGCTTGACTTTGCACAATCAACCAATATGTTCAATCCTACTCATAACGGGGGTCCTAAATAGATTAAGTTAATCAATATTGAAGATAAATTAGGATTCAAGCAGTTATCAATGATGTGAAGTTTAGATTAAATTCGGATTCAATGTTTAAGCGTCTTATCTAACGTGGACAATCTATTTAGAATTCAAATTAGATGAATAGATAGAACTCTAACATTATACCAATATAAATAGGTCATCTAGTTAATAGCAAAGATGGCTAGCTTAGAAATACACCTTCTTTATGCAATTCACAGCTTTCATTTACCCCTGTTTTTTTTATTACTATTTTTACAGTTTTTCTTTACATTCAAATTATTTATTTTATCTTTTTCTTCTTTACTTGGAAAAAGCTTATAACTTAGGGATTAAAATATTGGAAACACATTTTGTTTAATTTACGAGATTGCTACCAACCTCCACTCGAGATTAAGTTTTTATTATAGTTTCTTCTTATTAGAAAAAATAAACAATGAATATATAATATAATTGATTTAGAAATTATCTGATTGATACACATTCTAACTCCTGGGCCTATTAATCAATAAGGTCACTTGGTTGAGTTCTTAATTTTCTGTTAATACTAAAAAAAAATTATTAATATAATATTAATGTCAAATATGATTCCTCATGCTTTGTATTTTAAATATAATAATACCAAATTTGATAAGGTAGAGGAATTAAAAGCAATAGAAAATTTTAAAAGTTTTTTTTAGTTTCACCATAAATAACATTTGAAATTACAATTTGAAAAAAAAAAGTCATCTAGTTTATCTTCTTTTAGTTATCATCATAATCCAATTCTCGACCTCCTGTTTTTCTAAATATTTTCAAAATAAAAAGAAAAATCAAAATAATATGTTCTTAACGTATTTGTGTTATTTTCAATGTCTTTTCAAAAAAATTCAATATTCAAAAACTTGTTTTCAATGTGTTCAGCTATTAACGCACACATTTCAAAATTACTGATTAATCCTTCTCGTTGAGTCGATGTTGATGTTGCTTTTTAAAAAAAATCAAAACACAAAAAAAAATAAGAAAAATATAATAAATGGGCAAAGAGACCAAAAATAAAAAGGAAGAAAATTAGGGACCAAAAAATTTAAGTTGCTTGGGGACTAAGCAATTGGGAGAAAAAGAAAAATTATTTTGCCTATAAATAAATGGTTATCTCACACACAAAAAGGAGAGGGAGACCAGAAAATAATAAAATTAAAAAAGCCAAAAAACATTTTCCCCACACTTTTCTCTCCAAATCTCCCACATAAAAAATAATAAAAAAAAAAACATTACCCCCAATAATCCATAGGAAAAAAAGAAAGACTCGTCATCTTCAAGCCCCCACTATCACCATGTTTGTCCTAATAGAACCAACAACACAACCCTGTCACCTAGACCAACCATTCATCTTCATCTCTCCTAAAAGAATTAAAAACCCTAGCATTTGCTTTCAAAGTCGCTAGTTATTCAAAGGAGAGAACAAAAAATAGACTTATTTTTTTCTTCCTCACTGTCACCTACACATTAAAACCCATCTTCAATAATATCTCCTCAACAACAAGACGACAGTCAACCACCACGATAGCCACGGCGGTGCCACCAAGACAAACAACCCTTTTACTTTTTCCACCGACAATCTCCCAAGGCAACCATCTCTCTTTACTAACGCCTCCCTTAGCAGCTCTATACCGTAAGACATCAAAACCTCGACCACCATAAGAAGCCACCCTCCCTCACCAAATCAATTCGGACCTCTTCCACCGTCAGCAATAGCTGTGACCCATCCCAAAGCAACCCCAACAAACAATGGCCCTTCCATTTTTCTCAAAACTCACAAGTCATTCTCTCTTCCTTATAAAAAAACTTAAAACGAGTAGCAATTAACAACAATAAAGAGAGACAAAGAGCATTACCAACTCATCCCCCACCAGGTACATCTATACTGTTCCAACTAAAAACCATAACATCCACCAATAAGATATAAAAAAAAAAGTAAAATCAATTGATTGTGTGGGTTGTGTTTCTTCTGCAGGTGATGTTGGCCTTCACCGCCAGCACAAGAATGAAGAAAAGAATGAACCGCTCCAGATCCACCCACCCTTCTTATCTTCATCAGCGACAGTACATGGTTCCACATGCTGCCAGTGGCAACGACGCATGAAACCCATGTGCCGCTACTATTCATTTAACCCCAAAAGCTTCCCAGCACTGTTCCCAAGTTTCAGCAACTTCTCTAGATTATTTTGTGAATTTCAGGAGGCCTATTTTACAAATTTTAGAAGTTTGATGTTTATTTTTCAATTTTGGATTCTTATTATTTGTAAACATGTTTTATTTATTTTTAACCTAATAAGGTAGAGACTTCCTTACAAAGGAAGATCTACCTTAAACGTTTTCAAAGACCAACAAATAGAAACATGACTTAGAATAACAATCAATTAACAATGCAGCTTACCTTAGGTAGGGTGCGGTGCACTAAGAGTGACACGTCTTCCCCTTGCATAACTAGTCTCCTTACTTGTGCTTTTGCAAACCATAGATTTCCTAGTGACCATGATACTAGGTGGTAAATCCCTCAAATCATTATTTTATGATTAAACCCAAACCCCCTTCAATTCCATAAGGTAGCTCCGTCATTCAAAGTCGTGTATGTCATGACATTTATTGTGATTAAAACTGGTTCTGATGAATAATGAAAATTTTTTTATAAAGACATTGTTTTGTGAGAATAAAAATCAACCTCTCAAAAAAAATAATTGGGTGGATAAGATGGGATGATTGTTGTTGTTAGGTCCAATGCAATCAGGTGAACGATTTGATTAAAATAAAATGAAAATTCTTAGAGCCTAATATTTCATATAAGGATTAAATGTTTATTATTGCTACTCATAGTTTAACAACTAAAATATAATCTTGCCAAAAGTTTTAGAATCAAGATTCATTGTTCAGACTCTCGACATACCCTTGCTAAGATTTTAAACTTTTTAACATTTAAAGTCTTGCTAAAGTTCAAAACCCGATTGAAGTTCTTATACGGACTAAAATATTATTGAGATGAATTCATGGACACCTCTTGAATTCTTGTTTATTTGAATGGATAACCTTTTTTATTTAGATTAACAATTAACACCCCTTTAATATTTTAAATAATTTAAAGACATTTTTATGGATTTATTTTTATTAAACTTTGATATTTTTTAGTTTGATTCAAGCTTAAAAATAGTTTTTTATATCAAAATATTATTTATGAGGTTTGAAAGGATTATATAGTGATTTTTTAGTTGATTTAATGATCATGAAGATAGAGTATCAATGATGATGGTAACAAAAAGAATTTAAATTTAAACACATCATGTTTTATAGTTGATGATGTCCCAAAATTCAGGATGCTTAGGAATAGAGTTCTTACGTGATTGAATTGTAGGTTAATCAAGTATTTATTCATTTAAATCCACCATTCATAGTCAAGAAAGATATATCTTGATGAAAGACTTTTGCTACCTACAAAAAAGTCCTATTTATATGGATTTTGTGACCTTAGATGCTTAAGTTAATATCTTTATAGAGGGAAAGTGTAATAAATACATTAAAGACAAAGCCAAGCCTAAAAGGAGCTAGAATGTGTGTCAAGTCCAATAACATCTAGAAATGCGCTTGGGCTCGAGCGCGAGGCTAAAGCCCATGGTGCGCTAAGCGTGTGCCTAAAATTTACAATCTTCACGTCCATGATAACTAATAAGCCTATAGAAAGCTTGCAGAAGATAGGGATCATCAGGCTTTTGAGCTGAGCTCTACTCTATAAAAGGTTAGCTTGGAAGAGGATGTGTCATCCTCTCTTATGCAATCCTTGAAAGGCTGAAGTGGTAGCCTTAAAGGCAAAACTAGCAGAAACTAAGGTAGAGATGGGGGGCCTCTTAAGAGGAGTATGCTCAGTTAAAGGCATTAAAGAACTCATCTTATAAGTTCTTCATAGTGTTTGGAAGATCTCAAGTCTTTGATATGTCCATTGCAAATAAGTTATTAACAGCTATGTCCAACCTCCATTTTTATCATCTTTCAAAGGGGATAGTAGTGGGCTTATCGATTATATTTGACCTCGACCTTGTTCCTGACTTTGCTAACATCTACTTGGATTAAGCGACTGTTGCTGCCTATAGCGAGTACCTAGCTAAAAAGCCTAAGGATCGATAGGATCCTGGTCTTAGTGGGGATGGTAGTCCTTAAGAGTTGTCCCCGGTATTGTGGGTTTTCCTTTCTATATTTAGTACCTTTATTTTTATTGGTTGGTTTGTATCAAATTCATTGATTTTATTAATGTATTAATATATGTTGCGTGATTTAATTTTGCCAAATATGTTTAATCGCTCTTCATGTTTGTTCTAGTTTAGATTTATAGACATCCAAAACCCCATATATCTTGTCTAAGGTCTAAAGCATTTCATGGTAGGGGAGCCAATGTCCTCCACCTAGCAACCCTCTGATTTGAGAGAAAATGAAACTACCAATTCTTGGTGGAACATATACTTAGAAAAAATTTAAATGTTTAAGATTGGACTTAGGCCATGCGTGAGGATTTGAGGGTGGTCAGTGGGCATTGTCAACCCGAGTGGTGCTAGGCACGCACGAAACCCGGGCTCTAGAGGTGATAAGCCATACTTGAGAAAAGTAATGTTTCGAATCAAATTAAAATTGTTGTCAGAACTAAAGTTATTATCCCCTCAACTATAACCTAAAAGAGACTCTTGAGATCAGTTAATAGCTTGGGGCCTAGAAGCCCTATTAAAAAGTTGTGTCGATCTGAGATCACATTGGCAAGTGGGAGGCCCATTGTCTTCTTAGTAATAGAATAGGGCCTAGAAACTTCACTAGAGAGTTATGCCAATCCCAGATTACACTGGAGAGTTGTGTTGATCCTAGATTGCACTGGTGAGTGGGAGGTCAGTGGCTTCCCTGGTAATAGCATGAGGCCTGGAAGCCTTACTGGAGAGTTGTATGGATCCTATATCGCACTAGCGAGTGGGAGATTCATGTCCTCCCTAGAAATAGTATGGGGCTTGGAATCCCCATTGGAGAGTTATATCAATCCTAGATCGTACTGGTGACAAGTAGAGGGAATGTACAATAGAGATACAATATACTTCATTTCTGAAATGACTATATTCATGTCTCTTATGATATATTTTTGAGATGATCTGAGTGTCACGCATGGTTGAGATTCTTACTTTCAATATATTGGAGGTTGTAGATGTTTGCTTTGACTATCCTGATCACTCTGAAATAATCATCCTATTTTAGACCTAGTTTACCCTTGCTCTCCTTGTTGTCTTTCACTTCCAACTTTCTAAGTACCAAGTCTCTAAACTTAAACCTCTTGTTTTTTACCTTGTTGTTATGATATTGAGTAATTCTATATCGATAAGCTTCACTCCTCACTGCTGCAGTCAACCAGGATTCTTCTAGTATATCCAAGTTGTTTCTCAATCTTTACTCATTACTTTTGAGGGAGTAATGGGTGATCGTAGGACTTGGGCACCCAATTCCAGCTAGTATCATAACCTCAACACCATATACAAGGAGGAATGGATTTTCCCCAGTGTAATTTTTTTAATCGTTCTGTAGACCCATAAAATCTCATTAAGTAGCTCTACCCACTCTTACTTGGCTTCTTGAGCCCATTGAGTAGAATTATGTTGGGGAGCTTGACTTGATCGTTAGTTTAGGGATGTGACACTGAAAAAAACTTGTGATCAATATGGAGTCTCTGACATTGCTCTTTCATTTTGTGGTTGTCAAACCACATCGTGTTATCAGTTATCAAAACTGTAGATAGTCTAAATTGACATGTAATGTTATTTTAAATGAAAGAGATCACTTTGTTAACTGTTATTTCTGCCCAAGTCTTAGCCTCCACCCATTTGATGAAATAGTTAACTGCTACCAAGATAAATTGTTGGTTACCCATGGCCTTTGAAAAAAAGCCCAAGACACCCATCACTCACTAGGAGAAAGACTAAGGGGAGGCTATAGTTGTCATTTCTGCAGAGGGCTAGTGGGAGAACAAGATGAATCTTTGACATTTATTATATCTTTTAGTCAAATATATGGCGTCATGAAATATGGTTGGCCAATAGAAACTGGCCTAGGTGGCTTTGGCGATGAGAGCTTTGAGACCTACATAGAGGTCATATATCCTTTCATGAATTTCTTTTAAAACATATGTGCTTTCTTTGGGAGATAGGCACTTAAAGAAGGAGCTGAGGTGGATCTTTGGTATAGGACATCATTGATCAAACAATACCCGACTCCTCATCTAGTCGGTTGGATGGCCTTATTTATATTAGAAGGTATCTCTTCGATAAGCAGGTATTACATGATAGGTTTTCTCCAATCCTCATCAATGGCAATTGAGGCAGTCAATAGCTCCTTTCCCCCCCAGACTCGATTTCTTTAGAGTTCAATCCATACATCTAGGAGGAGTTTTGCAAGGTCAAAGCTTGTAAGTTTGGATAAAATGTCTTCCCAGTTATTGTTTTCCCTCGGTATATGAGCAATGGTGATGTCCTTGCCTTCATTTTTTTTAGAGAAGTGATATTAGACTTCTAGAGATACCTGAGCATGGTGGATTCCCTAGCCTTATATAGCCCTTAGCATTGGCCAACAACCAACTGAGAGTCACTATGAATGTGTAGATAATATGCATTCAAAGCCTCCACGAGTCCCAAACATGCAATAAAGGCCTCATAATCTGGTACATTGGTGGATAGGAACTCAACGAACCCCATATTCAAAGACATGTCCCTCGAGACTTGTGAGCACTATCCCCGTACCACTCCCTTTAGCATTGGAGGATCCATCCATATATAATTTCCAAGCAAAGATTGACATGATGGGTTTCGAGGAAACTTCTGGATTAATGAGTGATGTTTGAACTCTTAATGGAGACTTAGATTCATCAAGTATAGGCTCCTTAAACACTCGACAATGAAGTCCATTAAGGCTTGTCCTTGTATAGTTGACTTTGGTTTGTACTAGAGACCAATTCCAATAACTCAATCGTCCATCTCACTAAACATCTTGATATATCATGCCTATAAAAAATTACCGAAAAGGTTGATCTGTCAATACTATAACTTGGTGAGCCTGTAAGTAAGGCTTAAGCTTTCTGAAGGCACTGATCAAGGCTAGTGATACCTTCTCCATTTTCAAATATCTGGTATTACATCTTGAAGCATCATGCTAAAGTAATAGACTGGGTGCTGAATCTCGCCCTCCTCTCTTACTAGTAATGTACTAATAGTTAAGTCTGCTACGTCTAAATAGAGAAAAAGGTTCTCGCACTCCCTTAGTTATGACAAAACCTTGGGAGATTGGAGGTATACTTTGAGTCCTTCAAAGGCCTCCTGAAATTCGGGTGTCCACTTAAAGTTGGAATATTTCTTAAAGAACGACAAGTTATGCTCTTAAAAGCGACCAACCTTCTAGTGGGCACTGAACTTCCTTTCTAACCATAGGGGAGTCATGTCCAATAAGGCTTGAATCTTTTTGGTTTTAGGCTTTATCCCCTTGCTACTCAGTAAGAAACCTAACAAATTTCTTCCTTTTATGGAAAATACACATTCAAAGAGATTGAGCTTTATCTAATATTGGTTAGGCATAAAGAAAACATCTTCTCGGTCCAAAAGATGTTTCTCAAATTTCATGTTTATTACTAGTATATCATCCACATATCCTTCTATAATCCTCATCTTGTGCTTGAACACCGTGTTTACCATTTGCTAATAGGTGGCTCAGCATTTTTTTAGTATTAAAGACATGACCTTGTAACAATATGTTCCTCATTTGGTTATGAAAGATGTTTCCTCCTCATCATCTAAGTGCATAGGGATTTGATGATACCTAGAGTTAGCATCAAGAGAGCTAAAAAATTCAAAACCCACCGTGGAGTCCACCAACATATCAGTCTTGGGAAAAGGAAAACTATCATTCGAGCAAGCCTTGTTCAAATATGTGAAGTCCACACACACCCACCACTTGCCAGTGGTTTTCTTCACCATTACCATGTTTTCCAACCAATCAGGGTACATCACCTCCCGAATGAATCTAGCAGCGTGTAATTTTTCCACCTCTTTTGTTATTGTCTTCTTCCTTTCGCCTCTAAAATTCCATTTCTTCTGACGGATAGGGGAGAAGGTTGGTTGACCTTCAACTGGTGCCTGGCTACCCTAGGACTTATCCTTGGCACATTTGAGTGCTCAAAAGCAAAATTGGTTTTTAGATATTAAGGAGCTCTGTCAAGGCTTGCTCTTGTCTTGGTTCTAAAATAGACTCTATTTTTGTGGTTACCCTTTCTTCCACGAGAGACATATCCTTTAATTCTTCAGCAACCTCAATCCTTGCTTCCATCCATTCCTTTTCAAGACTTTGTTGGTCTATTACCAAGGCCTTCTTGCGTTTCATACATGAAGAAGCACATTGTATTTTCCCATATTATGGCTATCCCTTTCTAAATGAGAAATTTCAAGGTCAAGTATCTAATATTGATGGTTGCGTTGATTTAGTGGTGGAGGGGCCTTCATATATATAAAGTGTGTTAATTTAAATAAAAAATAATAATAAGAGATCATATGTTGATTTGTGTTGTTATTACATCTAACTAACATCTAACTTTGAAAAATTAGATTGTCATTTATCCCACCAACCAGTAAACTTTAGTTTTATCTAGATCATTGGCTCCCGCTGATGCGGGTCATATTATTTTTTTTTTAACGTAAAAAAATATCAAAGTGTTGCTAACGTATTTTCTAAAAAAAAAAATAAACTTGAACTCAAAATATAATGTATATTAGATGATATTTTTTATAAAATATTGATACAGTGATACATTAGTTGATATTGTTTTTCAAATATTAAGACAATGACATATTATATTGACTCGAGTTAACATGTCAAATCTACAATTCGGGTAATGAGATCGTGATCCCTATAAAAAGACAATCAAAATAAATTATTTAGGTCAATTTATAATCAACTCAATGTTAAAGGAGAAATTTGAAAAAAAAATTAAATAAAGAATAAAAAAAATTACTCAAGTCAACCCGAGTTAACTTGTCAAACTTGCAACCTGATAATAAGATTAGGATGACTCCATATAAAACAAATAAAAAAAATTACAAAGCCTAATTTTCAATCAACTCAATGTTAGAAAATTAAAAAAAAATCAACTTAAGTTAACATGTTAAACTCATAATTTAGATCATGAGATCGAGATAACTTTATATAAAAAAAAAAAGCTTCATTTTTAAAAAATTCAATATTAAAAATTGAAATCGAGAAAAAAAAAACAAACTAAATTTGTGAGATCAGCATAACTCCACAAAAATCAAATTGAAAAAACTTACAAAACTCATTTCTTAAACAACCTAATATTAAAAGATAAAATTTAAAAAAGATTTGAGTTGTTAGATAGTGAAATTAAAAAAATCAATTAAAAACAAGTCAAAAAAATTTAAACTGAGTCGACCCGGGTCAAACCTGCGATCCAAGTCATGAGATCGAGATGACCCAATAAAAATCAACTCAAAAACAATTATGAAGCCCATTTTATAAAAAGAAAAATTCAATAAAAAAAAGACCCATAAAAATAATTAAAATCAACCCGAATAAACCTGTCAAATTTATAATTCGTATTATAAAATCAAGATAATCTTATATAAAGTAAATAAAAAAAAACTTATAAATCTCTCATATAAAGTAAATAAAAAAAACTTATAACGCTGAATTTTCAACCAATCTAATATTAAATGATAAAATTAAAAGAAAAATTAATTAGAAAAAAAACAGCTTAAAAAAATAACTCAAATCAACTCGGATCAACTTAATAAACCCGCAACATGGTTTGGTTTATAAGATCAGAATAAATTAATAAAAAGCAAAAACTATATAAAAAGCTAAAAATATATTTATGTTTTTTGAAGGAATGGACAAATGAACGAATCTATTTGAATGCACTTCAGTTTTGTCTCCAGTTTCTTTGATGAACATTAATAAAACAAACAATATATCACTGACCGGCCTAGCGAAAGAGTTCTATAAAGCGCTTGGATGACTTGCAGAGCAAAAGGGCATCTCATCTCTAGCCTAGTTCAGATCAAAAGACATAGTGATCTGTTGCAAGCATTAAGAAACACAGCGAACTATGATCATCTACAGTAGAAAACGTATGCAAATAATATTGACAACTTTGATCTTGATAAACAAGACTGGAAACAAGTTAAATTACAGGAGAAACTCAAGTTACCAACTCCAATATAGCACGAATTCCCTTCTCTATGCACCTCGAAGCCAAAATTTAATTCAATTCTCATACAGAAATATTTTCACCTAAAACACAGAAAATTGTATGTGACGGACACATTTCAAACTCGAGCAAAATCCCATTCCAACTGCTATTAGCCATATTTCATCCATATAGATGGATACAAAAGAAGGATTTAACTATCACTACAAACAGTGAGAAGGAGCTTCTCAGTGGGCAAAAAAATAGGAGCCTGTAAATGGGCATCGTCAGCATTTTTCTAGTTCGACTAACTTCCCAAATCCTGGGGGAAATTGTTGATCTGTCCTTCCTCCAACGCAACTTTGTTGTCAAACTTGTATGACATCCTCGTGCGCATCACGAGGGATTTCTGAAAACAACATGATTTTCATAACGATCTAATATCATCAATAACTTAAGAATATGTAAATAAAATGAAATGTGAGGCATGATTCAGGCAAACAAAATGGACCAATATAGCAGTTGTCCCTAATCCCAAGAAGCTTAAATAAACTTTTGTTGAGAATTCAGAAATATCATTTAATATTCCAGTAAACTCCGCTCACAAATCAAGCTTCTAAATAAAGCATGATGCTCTGTCTGCTTGAACTAACGTTTACTGGATAGGCTTGTTCCCAAGCTACAAATACAGTAACTACTTGGACATTTAAATTGCCATAGCACCAAAACTTGAGCATTACTGGAGAAAGGGAAGAATAAATAAAAGCCTAGAACAAAAACCAAACATGTTATTCAGCCAACCAAAGAGAGATCTCCAATGTCATCTCACTGGTCACCATCATAAAATGCTGTCTCAGTTGAGATAGATTTTGTATAGCATTAATTATCAGTGGTTGGAATGAACTTCGCTAGAGTTTAATGGGGCAGGAATGGTGTTCTCCTGCAACTTCAGCTACTCAAGTTGACAGCAGTTCAAAATGATACATCAAAGGAATTCAAGTCGCTCGTTGAACCCTCATTCATAAAATCACAATCCAATAGGAGCTACTAGTTCAATGAAAGCTGATTCAATTATAAGGCTGGGCAATGGCTCCATATGAAATATCTAGGTGGGCCAGGAAATACTTGTTTTTTAGAGAATATTCGCTAAACTCAAAACTAACCCAGATTTGTAGTTAACCACATCAATTGACAAAAATTTCTGCAGTACACAAACAAAATTTGCTGCTTTTATCCGAAAGTCATACTCCTAC
This sequence comes from Populus x sibirica, assembly GCA_019202695.1. NCBI lineage: Eukaryota > Viridiplantae > Streptophyta > Magnoliopsida > Malpighiales > Salicaceae > Populus > Populus x sibirica. Next base: position 1,453,474 of record JAGMVL010000318.1, read on the forward strand.
TTATAAGTGGCCAGATTTCTATTTTAGTTTGACCTGAAAAACATTAGTTAGAATTTATATTTTATTTCTCATTTTACCCATTGAAACTAAATTTTAAAAATAAATACTGATTAAAATAACAAGTCCAAAAGGACACTCAGCAGGACAAAAGGAGTGTTTGAGAATGTTACATAACAATACTATAACTCAATCATACGTTGCCATGAAATCCAGAAACTGAAGTGCATGCAATTTTAGATGGCAATGTATGAGAAATACCTTCCCATGTTGGCTGTTAGTAACTCTCAAATTTTGCGTGATGGATCCATTACCACTTGCAGGTAGAATATTGCTGCTAGCTGGGTCCAAGTGCAGTTGAAGAAACTGTAAATGGACACCAAAAGCAAAAGAGAAATATCATAACACCAAGTTCGCCAAGAAAAAGATATTGTGGTAAAGCATATGGTAAAGGAAAAGAAGAAAACTAGCTGACTGAAATACATCAGGATTTACCTTTGGAACTGCGGCCTGGAAAATAAAATCTGTGAAGACATTAGGTGTCAAGTTAGTGAAAGTTGCCTGGATTAATGTTGTTTGCGGGTTTCCTGGTTGCTTTGAGAAGTTGAATGTTATTCTCAAAGAGCTGCTCTGAAATGCGACCAAAGGTGGATAAACTGAACCATTATCCTCTGTTCATAAAAAGAAAGGCAAATCAACAATTGGGAGAGCAACAACTGGGACAGCAACCAAGCAGCAAAACAGAAATTCAAGGTGGACAACTTTACCAGGCTTCGGTGGGCTGGGACCAAAGCCATCCAGCAAATCCATCATTGGAGCAGCTCTAGCAGAAGATGTTGCTTGTGCAGAGAGTGAAGAGGGTGATGAGAGAGCATCTAGTGTGGCAATTGGTGATTTGTCATTTTGACTGGATGATAAAATGTCAGTTGTAGGTGAGCTGCTTTGTACAGGGGTTCCAATTGACAAAAGATCCAGTAGAACATCTGTGCCAGCTTTCTGAATGTGGCCTATGCCTAAGAAATGCAAACAGAACTTATAGTTAAGACTAGACAAGTGATTGACAGCAGACAAAATGCACAATCAGCAACAGAACGCTGAAACAGTATAGCTTCAAATCAAGTTCTTCACTCAACAAAAGAACGTCCAAACAAGTACTATTCCAAAGAAAAAATTTATTAAGCATGATAGAGCATGGGTATTTTTTTGTTTGGGTGAAGAATGGTGACACAAACTGATAGGATTGAAGCCTTGTACCATCAAGTTTTGCTTCAATGCTTTCATGTTTTAGAAAAGTTGAAGAGATTAGTTGGTCATACACCCCAAATAACACTTACTAGGGAACAGCCTGCAAAACTTTAGTCCATTCCCACAAAATTGTGAAGGCCTAAACTTTTTATGCCAAGCTCCACACCCAATAACATGCTATTAAAATGATAGAATCCCCACTAGATTTTAGAGTCTAAGAGTTGGAGGTGCTTGTTCAATTATCACAGTTCTGGGACAACATAAATTCAGCCTACAGAAACTCAATTAAATTTAGCTAATGTCTGCAAAGGTTATCATAGATGGTTCCAAACTCCAACAACAATGACAACAAAATGAGCAATGATAATGCAATCAGACCTTTCAGCTTGTGAGGATAATTTGCAAGAAGACATATTGCAGGTTCTTCTACACTATAAATACTGTTCCAAAGATGTGCACAAGCAAGTCATGCCTCACAGCTTGCAAACTAACCTGACTGTGTTGGAGCTGGAGACAAATCAACACCTAGAAGATCCTGAAGAAAATCACCACCAGAAGAGCTGGGTGCTGGAAGGTCATCTGAAAGATCAAGTAAATCCACAAGAGGAGCTGCAGAGGGCTTCACAACACCATTTGGAAGATTAAGGGAAGCCCCACCAGAAGTTGAAGCAGCTGCTGGCAACGAACCAGCTCTCCTTGTACTGAAAGTAGCGTCATCCAAAATTGGCATCCTTTCAACCAGCGCAGATCTGCACAAACTCATACGGTAGTAATTAGTTTCCTAATCCATGAAATTGATGCAGCTATGGGGAAACTTTACTAGGTTAACGAGGTAAAATAACAGAAATTCTAACTTCATACCTTATATTACGATGCTTCTCGATAATGGAATTAAATTCAAGGGATCTTTGCTGCAATTCAAGTACAAAGCTTCCTTTATGTTGAACAATTATATCTTTGATCCTCCTAGAAATTATTCAAACAAAATTTCTGCATAATTAAATTCGAGATCTTCCCATAAATATTATCCAAAATAACAATTACATTTTCTTGTTGGATGAAGAAATAAAAAGGAATTGCCAAATTGGTTGTATAGAAACAATGACTGGCAATAATAACAGACTCAAACTGACAGCCAGAACCTCATTCTTTTCTGCTGCTTAAAAAAAAGCAATGCCTCTAGGAGAGAAGCCTAATAAAATTGCAGGGAAGGAAAGGTGCAACATTAACATAGAAACTGAGAAAAACATACTCAGAACAAGATGGGAAACGGGAAGAAAGCTTTAAGAGAGCTATTAGAGCCATTGCTTTAGTAGTGAGGTCCAAGGCATGATGTTTTATAGCAATCTTGACAACATCCACAGTATCAGACTCAGTAACCTGCTCAGAAAAAAAACTAAACTTAGCAGGCCATTAAACAAGACAGGCAGAGACAACCAACAACAATAACTACCATCCACAAAACAACAGATATTTTGTGTTTGTGTGGCGCACACAAATGATAGTTAATCTCGCTTCATGCTGTTCCCCACCTTTGTTGGATCAAACTGACAAGCTGAACTCATCATGCTTTTTGCAAGCAAAACAGAGAGAACATCCCATTGGCAAACTAATAAGTCCAACCATTCAACTTTTATTACCAAACATCATAGAGAACTGGATCAATTTACTTGTAACAAATTAGTTGGGTTAGATAAACTGTTAATAAATATCCATGTTCACATTAAGGAAATGATATTATCAAGAGCTGATTCATTTCTATACCTACGTGGAACTTATGTATTCACTAAATGCAAGGGAAAGTACAGGAGAGAGACAATTCTTATGTGACTGCTTTCAGCTGCTAAAACATATTTTACCAACACTTGGGTATAATAGCAGCAAATTTGTATTAGTTTCCTCCAGAAATTATACATCGTATTTTTCCAAACTTTAGAATAATAGCAACATATTTGTTGATACAATGAACAATCAGATTTAGATTCTGCCGTAATGTTTTGAACTGTCCAGTTTTACAGCAATAATTATAACTCTCAATCCAACCATTGGATTGAGCTAAAATTTGATCAAGAATTTACAGACATATTGTTCTACATTGCATTAAAGTTTCAGGTCAATCAGAGTTCAAAACGGCAACACAACACAGACCAGAAACAGCTGTACGGGTTCTGTTATCTGGTTCCTTTTGACTTGTGGACATTTTATATGAAATGGATTCTCTTCCTAATGATATAGGGATAATCTGCAGCAATGGGGCAGCAAACACAAGATTTTCTTAAGCTGTGTTTTGATGATTAATGGCAGCAAACACAAGTTTTTTCCTTGAGCTGGACACAAAGTTGGCAGCCTTCTTAATCCCAAGCATATTTTGACTTTTGTATTTTTAATTGGTTTATGTTCAGACCATTAGCTCTTTAGATTTAGGTTATTTTGGTAAACTATAAATACCCGTTTTAAAAGGATGTTTAAAAAAAAAATACTCTTGGTTCCAAAATTTGATGAATGAACTGTGTTTGAGAGGATTCTCACACTTTGGTTCTTTAATGAACTAAAAATCGACTTATCGAAGAATAATTGTCCTCGTAGCGTCATTCCTTATACTTCTCGTTCACGATTCCTTATAATCTTTGGGTGGGAGTTTTATTTCAATAGTCTCAATGTCTCGGTTCAAGTAATCATTGTGTTGAGCTTCTATCCTCAAATCTAATTTTTAGCTTTCTGGGTGTCATCAATCTTCGTTGGAGGTTACGTGACCGCGTGATCATGGAGTTCGCATCATTTGTATTACATTCCACTAGAGATTATACATCATACAAAAAGGACTCAAAAAAGTAGATCAATAAATACTTCCATTGTGGCAGAGCCATAGAAGTTTGCTTCATCAGCATCGCATATCTTAATCTTCCAAGTCATGTGGACATCGCAATACACAACACAAAGAAGATATTTAGCATATCTATCATACACAGAATTTTGATTTATTTAAAAAAAAATCCATATTTAACATTCCAATAGAGATTTTTCATTTTCTACAAACTGGTCATAAAAAATTATTTTAAGAAATAAATTAAATTTCTTGTTTTGAGTAGTATAGAAATATTGACATATGGAGTAATTTTTATCAGAAGTTCCTATTATTTTTACCACGTGTTCTAATTAAGTAATAACAATACCCATCGAATTCAATGAGGCAGAATGAAGATTACTTAAGTGCATAACCAGCAGTGTGTGTAACAAAATGCTTACAGTTATGGGATCCTCTATGTCAAGCATTCCAACATTATTGACCAACATGTCACCATATTCTCCAATGCACCAAACTGCAACGCGAACAAGGCTTTCCTGGTGGAGAAAAAATTTCAAAGTGGATTGAAATGACATCTCCTTTATGGGACAAGTACGACATGCAAGATTAAATGCTGAAGCTCATGGGCTGTCAAATAAAACATCCACTTTTATCAAAAGAAACTTTGAATACCTGTTCAGAAGATGTTTGGAAAGCTTTGTATAATGCCCTGACTGTATATCCATGAAGGTCAGAAGCACTGCTGATCACAGCAATAAGGGCATGCCATACTTCATCTTTTACAAAGTTTCCAGCCTACTAAGCACAATATTAAGATCAGAAAACTGATATGTAAAAGATATTGTTACTTAAGACCCGGAAAGCTCAAATCAACAATTACAGATTCATGCGCTTTGAATTGATCTTTCATATACTCGATTAATTCTTTCAGGTCTCATCTTTGACCATGTTTTAGTTTTCAGAAAAAAAATTAAATAAATAAAAACAATTCCATATATGTATCAAAACAACTTCATTTTGCAAGCTTTAATTATCTAGATTTACTGGTAAACAACACACTGCATAGTCATGGCTGAAGGAAGCTCAACAATGAATTCAATGGAACAAATCAACCAAGGGGAGTGGGTCAAGTATGAGAGATTATAAACGCCTGATCATAAATGACACAAAAACAGTAACAAGATCGACCCAATCTTCCAATCAGAGACTATCATGCACATTAAAAAAGCAATGGTATAAGCAGCAACAATGTACTATGATTATAGTACAATAAAGAAGTGAAGCAAAGATAATCAGCCAAGCTGAAAATGTCTCAAGAGGATGGCTACAAGACAGGAACACGGGTGGTGGCTGTGGGAAAAGATGTGGCTTAAGCTGATAGAACATGTGCTTTCATAGTGTTATAATACCAAACATGAAAATATTCATCTAGCCACCTCATATGGTGATAATAGAAAGCTCTTAGAAAAATTATGACAATAACAATATTGAAATGTCCCAAACAAGGTTCAAACTAACAGCCAAAAATGCAGTGATAGACTTGACATTTAACATTTTTACCTTGTTAAGAACTTTGAGCATCTGATCAATGTACCAATTTTTTTCAGGGGAGAACCTAGAGCATGAAAAAGTAAAAGTAAATTGATGAAACATAGCAGAAAAGGTAGTTCTAAATGATCATGATTTATGAATCCCACTCTATACTACTGAGCATAACTATATAAAAAACTCTACAATCCTGCATTTAAAGGGGAGGGGAAAACAAAACTTGTGCAGCATGGCATGGTACAAGTCAACGAATCAACAAATTTGTCTGGGACGATTTCAGAACAGTGAAACATCAATACATTGCTGTTTAGATGAAAGATTCAGATCCAGCAATCCCATTTTATGCTTTAGTCCCATGATAGTTTGACTGCGACAGGGACGCAGCCCAATATAAGGTTTGAATCCCAGGAGGAAAGATGCTGACCTAAGGGGATGGTAACATAGAGTGTGTTGATTTTTATGTTTCATTAGTTATATCTCTTTTTTTTTCTTTTATTTACTTAGATTGGACACACCCCCAATTTACCTTTCAATGAAATTATTTTGCTTCCAAACAGATTAAAAAAGTGCACCCAAAGCAATAGAGGTATATATAGCTTCAAATGAAGGAAAATATTTTCTAGGAAGCATTGTTTCAAGTCACTTGCAATCTCAATAAGATAGCACCAAGAAGCATTATCGATTCAAAGCAAGTCCAAATTCAAGCCAGTATAAATTTCTTCTTTTAGTCAGGCAAGAAATGGTGGAACTAAGAGCTACATTCATAAAATAAAATAAAAATAAAAACAGCACATGCAACAAAAGAAGAATCTAATAAATCCAATAATCAGGGTAAACAATTGCATATCTTAGTTCAAGAACTGCCCAACTTACTTTTCAATGATGGAACAAATTTTGGCAGTAAGCTCCCCCTTAAATTCTTGATCACTTACTTCCAGATAATCAATTAGCTCTTTTGTTAAAGGCTTTACATTGGTCTCATTCACCAGAACGTAAACAAGTTCAAGGGCCCTTTTCTGGATTGAAGCATCTGAATCCTGAAAAAAAAAAGCCAAATCACAAGCTTCTGAATTTGCAATCCTTATTCATTTTGTAAATAGCATAAAGAATGAAGCACAAAAGTAATGCATTAAGTTCAGCTTCAACAGATCAACTGAAATATTTTACTTACCATTTGCTTATTACCAAACACAAGTAACATGGACACAGAAAAAATGAATAACGGTCATATAAAAGAAGAAGAAAGAGTTGATGTTAAAGAAAGGGATTTGACGATGTTGAAAAAGCAGAATAATAGTCTCCGATAGATTAGCTGTAGTCTCAGATGCAATAGCTTTTGTCTGGTCCTGAATGATAAAACTATCCTCGTATCTTTTCAAATCAAAACCATAAGATAGAGAACCCATGTAAACAAACCCATATTTTTTAGATTAAGGCTTATTGAGTTGAGTTACTTATACATCCCACAATAAGAAAAGAAATGATATCCAAACCCAGATCCACGACACCCATTCAAGTTTGTTTGGAAAGTTATACTCTAGCATTAATAATCCTTATTCTTAACCATAACCAGCTTATTCCATTCATGGCCTATGCTAAGCCAGTATATGGTAAGAAGCCTAATCCCCTTTCAAGTTAACCTATCTTCATTCTTTGCAGATCAATTCCAGATATTTGAGAAAATTATAACACTTACGATACCTTGTAATAGAACATGCAATTGAAAAAAGAATTAGAGTCCAGAGGTGAAAAATTTGTTGATGCAAAAAGATACACACCAAAATTTTTTAATAAATTCAAATTCAAATGGTAGTTTCGGAATTTTATAAACATATCCACTCATGATGGTTTTTAGACAAGGAAAATAATATTTAGCGAGTATAATAGATATGATTTATGTAGATTATATAATTTGTAACTTTCTCTATAACTACCAGTTGTTCAAACATAAAAAGAGATCAAGATGGTGCAACCCCATACCTTTACACATTCCAAGATTGTTGCCCGATGCCTTTGTACAGCTTGAGCATCTACAGTAATAGCCTTCATCAGCATGTTTAATGCAACATATCTGAAACAAGAATGGAATTCAGTTTTATATTTAGTAAAACAAGGAAAATAAAGCAAATCAAGTTTATTGATTTTAAAATAACAATTAAATACATGCGCTGAACTACTATTATCTAGATGAAGCACGACAGAGCAATAACAGAGCATGTGTCTGGTTTTATATCCATAAATTGAAAGATAAAATAACATTATGCATGCGTGTATTATAAAAACATTTTTCTGTTGCTGACTGCCTTTCCTATTTTCAGTTTTCCATGAAAGTATAGAAAATGTGTTGACCTATTACTCAATTTTCTGAAATACAAAATAAGAGACTCAATTCCTTCACTTCTAAATAGCAAAATGCTAAAAAAGAAAAAAAAAATGTAAGACACAAGTTGGCAGAATTTGTCTTACAAGGAGAAAATTCTAGTAATGTAATTTTTAAAAACAATTGTTTGGAAAATTGGAAAACTAGAGTTTTTACATTCTATGTTCAGAACTTGTCTTCCAAATAGAAATATTTAGAAAATAATTTAAAAAACAATGCTAGAAAATTGAAAAACTAGAGAACAAAAAAACAAAAAAAAAAACAAGCAGTTGTCCTGAGTTGTGTATGTTTTATTATTTCACTTCTTAAAAAAAAAAATAATGTCCCAAATTTGTATGAGAATATCAGGATAATGATTGTCCATAGTCCATACTCCATACTCCATAGGCTCGAGCAAGTGCATCAACACCTAAAGTCACCCTTTAACAGGCAACTACCTATATTTATTTAGTAGACAATGATGATAATCACAGAGCAATAAACATGCCAAAGTTTTCTGTTAATCAGTACGCCTCGCTGTCTATAAAGCAATCATCTTATATTTTGTAAATCATATGGATAATCATAGAGGAACTTGCCAAATCATTTCCTATAAATCAATAAATTCAACAGAACATCAGAGGAAAAAGAAAACCACATGCAAATGGCAGATCAATTCTAATTGAATCAAGAGAATATATCATAAAACATATGCCCAACAATATTTAATGCAATTAGTTTATTAAGAAACAGCATGAAAAGGAATGAAACGACAGGCCATGAAATCATATCCACGTTATAGTCTTACAAAACAAAACCTGATGTTATTGTCGCGGTTAGACAAGAATCTTCCTAGGATATTAATAGCAAGCACTCGTAAGCCACCATTATCTTCAATGCTCATGATAGTTTCAACACATTCATATAGAATAGCATTTCCAGCATTTTTGTTTGACTCTGTTTTTGTTGCCACCTAAGGAGACATCAACCAAACAAGAAAGATTAAAATGTTGTCAATTTATGAAGCAAATTTCCCAAAGATAAAACAGTTTTAGGGAACTGTGAGCATTTATAACCATGAGTATTTATAACCATGTACAGGGTGATAACAAGTTGACAAGCTAGAATGTATGGATCAGTGAAACAGGTTGAGAAGACATTCACCTTCACATGTTGGTCAGTTTACTATCAATCATTGACCAAATATTTTTACACAGACACAGTTTAGCTCAGTTAATAGAATTTTATCCAATTAGATTACTCAAGCTGTCAAACAAGACTACAGAAGGGTTTAGGTGAGGCAGACAACTGGCCAGCACTTTACAGAATCCTACTTCTAAATGGAAAATAAATATTAAACCCACTGGTACCAAAAATATTAATTATATCTAAGCTTGACTTGAGTATCCCAAACTTAGCTACCTGGATCAACTTCCTTCATTCAGTTGTTATTGGCAATGAAAAATTAATTATTGGTTAGGCAAACTGACTTCAAATTCACTATCGTCAAGGAAGTTCACTATCGTCAAGGAAGTTCAAACCAACCTGCCCTCCTTAATGATTTTCATCCATCATCAAGGGAACAATGAAAAAGGAAACTCATCACTCATCAATAGACACCGCCAATCACCAATCATCATAAGACCATAAAGAAAACCTGAGCAATATAGAAATTAGGGGAAACAAGATGGACCTCCATTAGTAATAATTCTACCCATACACTCTACAAAGCAAGTCTCATTCTATTATCAATGCAAAAGATCCCATTTTCTTCCACCTGCCACTTAATTTCTTCATAATGTTAGAATTCAAATATGCACGAGGAACTTTGTAGCGTACAGAGACTTGGTTTAATTCTACTTAAATCCATAAGATTTACAATAGAAAAAAAGTACTGAAAGTAAAACAAAAGTTTATCATGTTGATCAGACTCGTACCATCTCTATCCTTCCCTGATCTCTAATTCAACTCAACAGAAGAGATCCGAGCCATCAACAATTGACACATTGCTTATGAACCAGCATTTCTTGATCAATAATAGAACAAATAAGACAGACTGATACAAAATGCAAATGGAAACTGACCTGCGCAAGTATGTCATTCATAGCATCACTAGCATCAGCATCTCCTTGTCCTAACACACGCAAAAGCTTAAGCAATCTGATATGGAGGAAAGGGTCCGCAATGCCAGAAATGTCATATTCTGGTGTGTATGGACTGTTCACAGCATCCTTTAATGTTTTGACCAACCCTTCTGTGTGCTTCTACAAGAATGATTTATAACTTGTCATAGTTAAAGAATAAAAACCATATTGACCATAAATTTACCTTCAAAATTCAATTCTCCCGAAACATTACCTCTATACTATAAGCATTTATATAAAGAACTAGGTTGATATATGCATATTGAAGAGTTCATTTCATTCAAGCCAAATAAAAAGCTCAGCAATATACCATTTTAGCGTTAGTCAGTATGTTTGTTTCCTAATACTCTCTACAAATCATACAGGCCACGATAAATACCTTTCTCAAAAACTCAAGGGCTTCTGGACTGACTTTACATAGATCTGTACAAAGTTGAATTCCTGTTATTAAGACTCCATGATGCTTCTCTTTAAGCAAGGCAGCAGCGGGATTTATGAAATTTTCTGACAGATCCGGGACTTTCTTTATAATCCGTATAGTGCATAATGCTGCCTATGTTTGAGCAAGAGTGCAGTAAAAATTAGAAGAAAGCAAAATAAAGCCACAAATCAGTGAAGCCAAATGAGAGACAAGCATCAAATTTAGAGCAATTTAGGAGAACATTGCTCAACCATCTACCTCCAAAATGCCACATGTGATTAAGCAATTAGAATGACGTGGAGAAATTTTTCAATACTACTGGCCTAATAATGTTTATTGCATTATTTCATTAATGGTTAAGGTTTTGAGGAGTTTGAAAAGTCCAAGACATAGTTTGGTAAATCAAGCATAACTGGATAGAGCTAAAATTTTGACAAAAGATTTTGAAAGCCCTATTTCATATTGGGTTACAAATTCATGATGATCCGAAATCGGGAAAGCTTTTATATAAGGTTCGGAAATTACTATGCGGGACTTTTTTATTTATCTTGTTGAATTTGGATTCTTTTTCCTATTTAGATTAGGACTTTCAATTTAACTAGTATTTTACTAGTTAGGAGTCCTAATGCTAGATGAATTCTATTAGTTAGATAAGTTTTAATAAGAAATCATTTCCTATAAAGGATTTTTGGTCTAGAACTAATATAAATAAGGATGTCTAGTTTATTTTGAGAAAATTTCAGACTATTCAGATTTTTAATAAAATACTAGAGAGTTTTCTCTAAATTTCTTTATTGCTTAAGTCTATATAGCTTTAGGGCTTGAGAACCCTGGCTTTTACCCACACTTTGCACCTCATCAATTGGTATCAGAGCAGGTTGACCTCTTTGATGGACAAAGACGGTAGCAACCCACTCCTCGATGCAGGAGTTGAAGCCCTCTGAGGCGCTATACGGGCTCAAGAGTGGAAACTACATTGTTTTGTGCTAGCTTAGGAACAAAGAACAAATCATTTGGAGCAAGCCATAGCAAATCTAACTCGGCTAATGGGTAACGGAAACAGGGATCGTGAAGAGGAAAGGACCTTGCTTGGAGACTTACCTCGAGGCTGGCCAAAACCCAGATCTATTCTTGAATATGATGAGATTCCATTTTATGACGGAAGATTTTCAAACAAAAGATTTATTAAGTGGTTGGCAAAATTGGAAGCTTACTTTTATTTCAACAAGGTTCCTTATCAAGGTAGGACTTGTCACATGCAAACTTTTTATGGTGTTAGAATTATGGCTTGAGTTTCTAGACTTTAGAACTTGTATATGCAAACTTTTTTATGGTGTTAGAGAATTGTGGTTTGAATTTCTAGACTTTAGAACTTGTATTGATATGTCTTTAATTCAATCTTGGCAAGATTTGAGACAATCATTAATTTTAAAGTTTATGATTATGAAGAGATTTTATATTGAGTAGATAAACAATTAGATTGTTATTATATTTGTCCAACCTTCTAAAAGAGCAAGAAAGAAAAATATGGAGGAGGTTTCTTCTCTATAAAGTAGACAGTTTCAATGTCACTTTAGTGATAACAACAACATTGCGACAAATACTACTCTACTTGTCAATGTTTCATCTACTAATGGTGAAAAAGAAATCAAAAAAGCTCCTTGGTGTCAAAAAAGCTCCTTGGTGTCAAGCAGTGATTCTCAAGGTCTTAAAGCACTAAAAAAAGGCCAGATCAAGTTGTTGAAATTGCTCAAGAGGCTGAAGTTGACATCAAAGAGGACTTAAGTGTGGATGTGTCATCCAAACCAAGCTTAACTATGTTGGATCAATATTCTAAAATTATCAAATCAGTTGATGACCAAACACGTCAACTAAAGTTGTCATCATCTCAAAAGACAGTTTTATGCGAGGTTGATTTTTTAAATCTTGAGAAGTTTTGACCTAGATCCAAAAAGATTTAGGATATTTGGTACAAGTTATCTCGTGAATACATTGGTGACAATGTTATATTCGAAGCATCTATTCCTTTGGAGTAGAAGAGTTCAATTTTTGACAGATAAATTAAGGGCGAGTTTTTCAGAAATAGAGGGGATTAGCGTAGGGAAATTTCTTCAATATTCTTAGCCTAATAATATTTATTGCCTTATTTCATTAATGATTAAATTTTTTAGGTTTTGAGGAGTTAAAGAAAGTCCAAGACACAATTTGGTAAATAAAGCATAACTTTTAATTCGATCGTTAGATCGAGCTGAAATTTTGACATAAGATTTTAAAGGCCCTATTTTATATTGTGTTAAAATTTCATGATGATTAGAGAGATCAAGAAGGTTTTCAAATTTGGGAGTTACTATGTGAGATTTTTTTTAATTACCTTGTTGTATTTGAATTATTTTTCCTAGGATTTTCAATTTAATTAATATTTTACTAGTTAGGAATCCTAATGCTAGATGGATCCTATTAGTTAGGTAAGTTTTAATTAGAAATCCTATAAAAGATTTTAGTTTTAATTAGGAATCCTTTGTTGAATTTTACGTCTAAAACTAATATAAATAGGGATATCTAGTTTATTTTGAGAACTTTTCAGACTATTCAGATTTTTAATAAAATACTGTAAAGTTTTCTATAAATTTCTCTACAGCTTAGTTTTAAGTTGGTAAACTTATGACTTGAGAACCCTAACTTTTATTCATGTTATATGCCGCGTCAATCCAAAAGCAGACATTAAAACACATTCTTTCGCTACATATATATTTGATTTACTCGGTCATCATCTCATTAGGGAGGATCGAAAGCTTTTCTAGACTAAACCTTCCAACTTTCCACCCATTAACTACTGGAACCAAAACAAATAAACAATACTTCATGGAAAAAAAATTATCTACTAACCATGGAAACCACATTCTTTCTGCTGCCAAGAAACTAAAAATTTATTCAAAAAAGCAACTCACTTTTTTCCGAACATTCGGATCCCGAAATTGCAGTAATCTTTCCACTTCCGGTGCAAGATCACGAGCCATTTCTGCTGAACAAATATTTCCCAAAGCACAAAGTGCTAGTCCCACGATATACTGGTTCGAATGATTAAGATCTCTGCATATAAGTTAAGGCAACTAAAACAGACATGAATGTTTTGCTTTCCTCATTCATTTAGCTCATCCAGCAATTCCCAAAATATCATAAACAACAGAAACAGATAAAATATAGCTTGCAAATTCGGATACTGTTTTAGCGAGTTGGTAACAAGCATTAGAACTTCTTGTCTTTCATCAAGAAGCAACATGAGGCCAAGATATCCGATTCTCTTCTCCGGGAATCCGGCGGACGCAATCAACTTTAAGCACTCCATTTGACCAAAATGTGTTGGATAGCCAAGCATATGAATAAACATAAGCTTTGCCAGATTCCGGTGCCTATAATCTTGATCGTTTTCATTCATCGACGTGCGAATTGCAGCACATTCTTTCCTTACAACAGCCCTTTCCTCCGCCGCCGTTTTGCATGCCCGTATTGCCCGAATCATGTCCCTTTCATTTCAAAAAATCATCCAGTTCTTGCTTAAACTAAACCAGAATTGAATAATTCCAGCTGCCAAACAGGTCGGAGGATTTCATGAAGCAAATGAGAAAAAGTATAGAAATTGTACTCACCTTAGACGCGTACCGGAGGAGAAGGGATTCATGATTGGGTCCGGTTCCGAGAATTTCCTGAGAGCTAAATCAGATCCGAGAATGAAAGTTAACTCTCGATCAAATGACCCGGGGTCTTGATCGAGAGAATCCGAATACTTTGATCAAGATCCGGATAGATAAATTTAGAGATCTAAGAGAAGAGAAGGAGAGGAGAGATTTGGATCTGAGAGAGACAGAGTGTGTGCGTTTTTTTAATTAATTTTTTTTTTTTCACTTGTAAAAAGAATGCTAGTAGTGTTAGTGTTCGTATTTTGTCTCTGTGAAAGAAAAAAAAAATAGAAAAAATAGGAAGAGTAAATATTTTATTTAGTCCTTGGCCTTTGAACATGATTACAGCTTGGTGCTTTATTCTTAAAACTATAATTTAGTCTTTTATATCTTGTTCGTTGTTTTCTTTTTTAAAATATTCATTGGTTTTTTCTGAATCTGAATGTAGCGTGCTATAATTTGAGTTTTAAACCATATCAGGTTCTGGGTTTTGACTGAATCATCAAATTAACCGAGTTAAAAAAATTAAAATTAAAATGATATTATTTTAATAAAAAAAACAAAAATTAATGGGTTGCACCTAATTTTGCCGGGTCAGCCGAGTTTTTTCTTTTCTTATTTTTTCTTAAACCCGGCCCGGTTCTAGCCCCTGGTTGGTCGGGTCCCAGGTCAACTTGCCGGGCCGGGCCAAGTTTCAAATCTATGCTTTATCTACTTACGATATTTCGTTATTTTTTATTTTATTTATTTTAAATTAATTTGTTTATATTTATTATTGTTTTAATATATCAATATTAAAAATAAATTTTAAAAAATAAAAAAATATATATTATTTTAATACTTTTTTAAGTAAAAATCACTTTAAAATGTAATTTATACCACACTCTCAAATAATTTCTTAACCCAATAACATTTTTTTTATCATTATTTCTTCAAAAATAGGATCCTAAACTCATAGTTTCTTTCTCCCTTGTGTTACCCTCAATCCTACAGTTTAGCTTCTTTTACTGTTAATTGAACTCCATATTGGATGAATGCACTAGAATAAGAGCAGTTGAGCTCATTAGCAAGATTTAAGGTTAATTTGGAATTGGTTTGTTAATGAACACATAGATTGGGAACTATCTACTTGATCAATTTCTGTTTTTCTTAATTAAACATATTTATTGGTATTTTATATATGCATGTTTAGAAGTGTAGTAGAGTTTGTTTTTCAAAGAGTATTTTGCTTGAAAATATATTTAAATAATTTTTTATTTTTTAAAATTTATTTTTAATATTAGTACATCAAAATAATATAAAAACTCTAAAAAATTAATTTAAAGTAAAAAAAATTAAATTTTAATGAAAAAACAAGTTCAATCTCAATATCAAATACCTTTGTAATATTAACTAAATTCATACATGACAATACATGATAGTTTTTTTTTTGTGAAAAATATTTGGTGCATTTTTGTACAATACAAAAATCAATTTTTATCATGTCCAAAACTGCTATAATGAAGAATTTTGGTCTCACCAAAAGAGTTAGAGCAAGTTTATTCAATACTAGGTTAATTAGTTAATCCAAGTCAATGTAAAGATAAAAAAAATAGTTATTATTATAATTTTAAAATCTTACTTAAAGGCTGACCTAGGACCAAGCTCAAATCACGACTCGAGTTACCATTAACTCAAGTCATTGTAAAGATAAAATTTATTATTATCATAGTTTTTAAACTTGACTTGAGATCGACCCAGAATTAGGCTCGGGTCACTGATCGGGTTGACCTTTGACCAAGGTTAACCTTAGGATAAAAATAGTTATTATTATAATTTTAAATCCCGACTTGGGGGTCAACTCAAGGCTAGGCTTGATCAACTAGGTCTGGGTCATGGTTCGTGTTGATTATTGGCCCGGGTCAACATAAGAATAAAATTGTTATTATCATAGTTATAAAAACTCAATTTGGGGACATGTCTGGGTCATGGGACATGTAGACCATTGACTCAAATTAATGCAAGGATAAAAATGATTATTATCATAGTTTTAAAACACGATTTAAGAGTCAATCCGGGGCCAAGCTTGATCACGGGTCAAGGTGACCATTGACCCGGGTTAACCTTAGGATAAAAATGATTATTATCATAATTTTAAAATCCGACTTGAGGTTAGGCATAATCACCCAGGCCCAAGTCACGGGTCGGGTTGATTATTGACTTGGGTTAACGTAAGGATAAAAATGATTATTATCATAATTTTAAAACCTAATTAAGAGGTCAACCTGAGATGAGACCCAAGTGGTTACCAAAGTAATGTAAGAACAAAAAAAAATTATTATTATATTTTTAAAACTGACTTGGAGGTTAACCCGGGGTAAAGCCTGAATCACGGGTTGGGAGGGTGAACCCGAGTTGACCCAAATAAAAATAAAATAACCTCGTTTGACCAAAAATATATATAAAAAAGTCAATGGATATTTTACCTATATTTTATCTTGGATTGACTAGGTTGCAGACTGATCTGAGTTTTTAATCGGGTCAAGTCATATCAATTTTTCCTCTTTTTTTTCTTAAACTCGGATTAATCTAGATCTCATTTTGAGTCTTGTCTAGTATCTACCAAACACAAAATAAAACAAATTATCTCATCCAATACAAAATATATCAAACACAAAACAAAACAATTATTTATCTAATTTATCTAGTCTAGTTCAACCAAATCTGGCAAGCATGTCAAACACTACCATAAAAAATGGCGGTGGCAATTGAAATCAATGCTTAACAATTAGAACCAAATTGAATGGTTAAGCTTTCTAGTAAAAACAGTAATTGTTAATTACCGAATGACTAAATTCGGCTTTCACGATAACAAAATTCAAAACGGTAATTGAATGGTGCTATTAGTTTTCGTTTTAGTTATTGATTAAAATATTTTTAATTTTTAATATTATAATAATAATTATTTTTTAAAGTATTTTTTTCTTAAAATATATCAAAATATTATATATATTTTTTTATTTTAAAAAATTTATTTTTAATATTGATATATAAAAACAATCTAAGTTTAAATTTTTAATAAACATGCAAGGGTACCATAACTCAAACCATAATCGAGATTCACCATAGTCATTCTTATCAATACTAAAAGTCTATTTGAGAATACAATATAAATCATTTTTTTATATATATTTTTAAATTATTTTTATTTTTTTGATATAAAAAATAATTTTTAAAAAATAAAAAAAAAATATTTTAATACATTTCTAAATAAAAAATATTTTAAACCACAACCACTGCAATAATCTTCCAAGCACTTAACCTTAAAAAAAACTTTGTTAATTGACTTTATTTGACTACAATCAACTAATACAGGATACTGGCTCAGTTAATATCACACCAATCAAGCCTAGAGACGCTGGACACAAGACAACTTTGTGAAGATGATAGCTAGCATGTCTTTCCTCGGCATGAGAATCACACATAGGGAATAATGAAAATAAGAAGAGTGTCATTCTATCTGTGCCCAGACTACATGAAGCAAAAGATAACACAAAAGACGGAAATAAATGCACATTGCTTTCTTCCTTTCATTTTATTTTCCTGGGTTGCCTAATTATTCTTTAAATAACAGACACAGGAAAGATGCAACATCCTTTCCACACCCACCATTATACACAGGTTAACCTCTAACAAGTCCCATTCACTCAAAGAATAACTGTACAAACAAATTATTTTACATGATAAAACAGGGCAGGACACCAGAAACAATGGAAAAAACTTGCCCTATGGTGGGCATTGTTGATCCTCGCGTTTGGGAGGTGCCATCCTTGGAGGCCGTGAATGGTTTTGCCTATTATTAAGGATGTCTATGTAACGGCGGAGCCTATACCGATCTGAGTTTGTGAGAGAGAATGGAGGGTTGAGGATAAGGGATGGTGCTTCCACTAGAAGGAACACTAACAAACGAACTGCTTTTGAATATAGCAATGCTGCCTTTTCCAAATCACCCATGAGTTCATCAACCTGCCATGACATGAATAAAACAATTTTTCTTTAGCACTGTCCAGTTACTTGAAAGCAACATTTTGTTTCAATAGCTTCATTTTGACAATTGCATACATGCTTCTTCGTGTGAAGGAGATGAATTCAAGTATCAATGGTAATTAGACAACTGATACACAAGTTAAGACTCGAGTCCAGAGAACATTCAGTAGTACTAAATGCTGTACAAACTCAACCATCTTGTAACTCTTTTCTCCCAGTTCACTGCACAAGCAATTTCCCCATTCTAGATGCACATAGCTTGGTTATTAAAGGCTATTGTTCATCTGAACTAGTAGCCACCATTCCAGAAATTACACTCCAGTTTTTCAAGCCTATCTGAAGTAGAGACCTCTACTCCAGAAGAATCTCTACAGACCTACATTTTATTCATATCCCAGTACAATATTAAAGTGTTCAACAATAAGTGACAACTAGAAAGCGTTAAGAAAAAGTTGGAAAAGAATGGGCGATGCCATTGGCACAACTTCTTTTAAATGAAATGTCAAAATTATCCTTAAGTTTTATAAAATATAATAAGTCGATACAATTTGGGGAAGACATTTTTTACATCACTTCAAAATTCTGTGCCAATAGACTTGTGGGTGTGCAAAGGCATTACTTAGAAAAGAAAAAATATGTAAAGAGGAAGGAGCAATTCATGGTTCAAATGCAATCATCAAAAATTAACTCACCCCTCCAATTCTTCCCAGATAAAGGGCAGATTGAAATATTGTCTCCATCGCATCAGGCATCACAATACTTCCTGCAAACATCATGAATAATTGAGAACTCTGTTCGTTTTGATTTTGTAACATCACAAGAAAAAATTCTGAAGTGTTATCATTTGGTACCGACAAGGTGCCATTTCAAGACGAGCACGGATTACAAGTGCCATTGATTGACTCAAAAGTAAATGTGTGTCAACTTATAGCATGTTAAATAAATATTTGAAACCCCATCACACTTTGCAACTATGTATAGGAACAATGCTAGGACAATCAGATGCCATTCACCTAACTTTGGGATCACATATTCTCATGCTGGGATAAAAAAGGTACAAGGAAGACACTAGACAGAAAACTTGTACAAATTTGCAGAGAATACAGAATATCAAACACATACCAGGTTCAATAGCCTTGGAAAGCTCCTCTGCTCGCTCAACTTCCTGTAAAAATTCCCCCTCAATCTCAGCGGACATATTCTCTGGCCCAACATCAGGACAATCTTCTGTATCAGGTGTCCCATGCTTCTTGCTGCTGCTTCTCCTCAGTCTTGAGCTCTCTAGGCTTGGACTTCCTTCAATAGCTGACGCAGCCTGAGTATGGCAGATATGAAGCGCTTGCTTCCATATTGCAAGAATGACAAGTTGGATCGAGAATGCTTCCAGTAGCTTACTTGCCTTTATCTATACCAAGGACAATGACAGTTTTAATTTGAGAACACCAACAGTATAAGTTAAGAGTAATAAAACTTGTAGAAGAAAAGAAAATTCATATCAATTTATTGCTTGAAAGGAAAGTCAACAGCAGAGGCAGGTATCACACGTGCAAGGCAAGACCATCACTTTGCAAGGTGCATCAAAAACTTAAGAGGTCTTCCAATGCAATGGGTATACTAACTAATGTTAAGGAAGAAATAGAAAAGGTGTGGTGTCCTCTCCCAAAAAAAAACCCCATCAATGGTGCCATTAACGTTTCTGTATTGGCCATGTGAGGCAGAAGAAAATGTCTTATAACTCGAACGTAACCCGCACGAAAAGTTTCAAAATAATAACAAAATGAGTAGTAGCAGTGCTATGCATATACAACTCTATTGTCTGCATGAGCTAATTAACCATGCATATGCAACTCTATTTTTTTTAGCCAACAGAGGCCTATAAAATATTCTTCTTTCATTTCTCTGGTTAAACTAGAAACATGATTTTCAAACTTCCACAGGGAACTTTAAAGAGAATTGTATGAAAACTAGTTCAACAGAGAGTAAAGACTTTACCTTTTCGAGCACTAATTCAGTTATGGCAGATGCACACTGCTGCAATGACTTAATCCTAGTCATGCAGTGAGTTGATGGCTGCTCCAAAGCATCTCCCAGATCAACAGATCCTTCAGAAGTCCCAGGAGCAGAGCTCGGGATTTCCAAGCTTGCAAAGAGGCAAAGATTTTTATTGGCAGTGCTAATTATGGGCATTGGGACACTTGGAGTAGTGTTTATGTAGGCAGGTGCTCGAGGAGGACTCTCTGACTTGCATTGTGCATTGCTTGGTTTGGAAGTACTTGCTGTGGAAGATGACACGTCCAAAGGGGGTCCAGAAACAATAACATAATCTTGATCTATCAACTCCAGTGAATCCGCAACTGTATTACAATTGTAGAGTAAGTAAAAGACTTTCATCCCTTGATATGGTATTATTAGGACTTCTAAGTACATTATTATGAAGAAAACAGAACACAATAAAGTTCATGCTACCTCTTGATCTCAGGTTCGCTGATCTTTGGTTGATGGATTTTGGAGGTTCATTTAGACTTTCATCCAATGCTTTATTGATACCAGGCCTAAAACTAGCATTTTCCAAGTTCTGTCTGGCACTATCATATCTCGAAGTAAAATCAACATCATTGAGAACATTAGATGTTGCATCCCTTCCCCCAACTCTTGAATCAAGAGAAAATCCATAGGTGGACTTCATCGGCGACATCCTCTTAGAAACAAAAGGGCTACACTCGAGACCACTAGAATCATCATCCAAAAGGAAAGGCAGACAATCCTCCAGAGAATTGTCATCAGCATTCCTTCCAAGATTGCTTTCAGAGAAAGGAAATCCATCTACTGACCTTGAAGATCTCCTGCGACTGCATAACACATATCGTTTAAGGTCTGAAATAAACATATATTAAGATCATGGACATGAGAGCTTTTTCTCATTGTACCTTAATGATTCGTCTTTTTTCCTTTGAGAAAGAAAAGGGTGATTAAAGAACTCCTCAAATGTAAGTCGTTCCACTGTATAATATGAAGAGAGAATTTTTACAAACAAGAAATAAGATGCTAAGCAAATATTTGTAACACAGTAAACAAATTTTCTAACACAGGTAGTTGACTGAGTGCGTGTGGATAGAAGGGAACAAATTTGTGATACCAATCTGACTCATAATTTTTTTTATGTTGTTCTTTATGTTAAAGAGTAATATAAAACTATTTTTGAAACTTTACACAACTTAAGCTTTTGGGTCGAGATGATTCTTTGACATGATATCAAAATCTTAATAATAATCTCACCACCTCCCATTCTCTCTAATTGGATTAATAAAATTAAGCACAAGGTAGTGGTGAACTTGTACAAGTTTCAAGTTCAAAAGGCTTTCATTTAAGAGAATGTGTTAGAGATCTTGAGACCTCACCAATAGCTTAAACTTTTGGGTTGAGATGGTTCGCTAACATTATATGCAACCATTCAACGTAGTTGGTAACAAGGTTAAGGATTATGATGGTAAATTTGGTTGCATGTAGTTGTTCATTACTTGGAGTTTGAAATAAGAAAAATGTTTCAACTAGAATTAGAAATTTATGAATTCAAATTGAACGTGATATGCTAACAAAACTTTTATTTTTTGAACAAGTAACTCAATCTCTTGAACATCCATAAGCCTTTCAATAAAAAAAAGAAAAAAAAGAACAAGTGACTCAATCTCTTTAACATCCATAAGCCTTTCAATAATTAAAAAAAAAAGAAGAACAAGTGACTCGTTTGGTCCATCTCTTGAACATCCATACGCCTTTCAGCTGTATGCAGATGAAGACATGCATCAAACATTTAATCATGCAATTATATGAAATTTGATACAACATGGCATTAATAAAAAATATATCAATGATCACATGTGCGTAAACATGGACTCCTTTTTCTCCCAATTTCTTGAAGCTTTCACTTTATAACCATATAAATTCAAATTTCAAGCAACATTGCATGTTATACCTGGACTGCGACGCAACAATTTCTGGCATAAATCTTTACAATCAGCACTCAAATCCTTATTATCCAAAGGAAATTGCAGCTGAGTTGATTTGACAATGTTCTGGAGCAACTGTGCACCACAAAATAGAGAATATACTGGTAAGGCAACAATAAACGCATGGAAATCACTAGGTTAACAGTGGTTAAGAATTATTATCAAACCCATGGAATCTAAAAGTTTACGTGCTTATCAATCCAAAAAATCATTTGGTTTTGCACATAAACAAAGCTAATCCAACCTGTATTTGATTGTTTCCAGTGAATGGGGTTTTTCCTGTCACAAGTTGAAATAAAATGGCACCAACACTCCAGAGATCTGCCTGTGTATTCAGCTCAAGGTTAATAGGAAATATTTCACAAACATATCATTAAGACTTCACATATTACAGTGAATTTCACCTTCGCATCATACTTCTGAAGTTGCATTATCTCTGGAGCCATGTAGAGGGGTGAGCCACACAAGGTTTCTGCAAGGCCTCGAGGTTGTAGAGATCTGACAACAAGGAACTAGAATCTTTTAATTTCGGAATATATGTTAATAAAAGTCATAATAAACAAACAACGTATTATCACAGGTTTGTTTGTTACAACACCTCTAGCATGGACACGCAATTTGGCATCCATAACAATTAGTTCAAGCTAATAATATATTTATTTGTGTGCGTGCGAGCGCGCACTAGTTTACATTAAAATTGGAGAACTTCAGTATCTAAACATGTTGAGGTGTGTTTCTACTTAGATAGGAAGTCAACACAAGTGGTTTTAGTTTAGGTCTGAGTTTGCAAAACACACAGGGAAGGGAGGGATGGCGCAGAGGACAATATTCAACCAATTCTCTATAAAGAAAATTATAACACTAATCACTGATTGGACCAAGTTAAGAGTAAGGAACAGAAATAATAAGGAAGATTATGATCATTAGATACCTGGCAAATCCAAAGTCTGCAATTTTCAGAACTGCATTACCGTCACTTGTGGAGAGGAGGAGATTCTGTGCATATCACAAATGAAGTACATCACATATACAATCTTTCTTCAAGGACAAGATTAGCAGACAAGAAACTACATCCTCGTACATCAACAAACCACTCATCCTACAAAAATGTGCCGGAATACTTTTCTTACAAATTTCCAATTTATATATTGCTCTGCATTAAAGCTGACAAAACAGGGCTATAATCTCATGATCACGCAATCACCTAAACTGCAGTGTTTCCCTGCATGAATATTCTGATTTGGCATATCATTATTATAGCCAATGCAATCAAATACAACAGACTATCTATACACAATGTAAACTAGAAGCAGATTAATGCAATAATCAAAATCGTCCATCCAAGGAAACAAAGGATTAACCAAACCTGTGGCTTAAGATCCCGGTGTATCAAATTATTGTCCCGGAGAATTTGCAAACCAGCAGCTGCGAAACACAATACTATCAGACTCCGCCGGCCATCCAAAACGCAACAAAGTTAGTGAGGATATAATACCTAATTGTTGCATGAAATGGTTAGCAATTGCTTCTGGGACTCTCCCATGGCGTTGGATATACATAGAAAGATCACCACCCTTGCAGTACTCCAATACTATGTGTATTCTCCCCGGAGCCTAATTAATTATCATATTTAATATTAACAAAGAATAATTAAACTAATGAATAATTTAAATAATTTAAAAGCAGCATACTGATTTTCCAAAAATAAAAAATAACTAGATATGTTTTAAAAAAAAATAAAAAAAAGGAAACAAAAAGACAAACCTACCTCGATAATATCGTGCAAGCGAATAATATTAGGATGGTTAATCCTCTTCAAAATAAAAATTTCAGACATGAGACTCTCTTGTAATTTCTTGTTAAGTCGATTCGTAACGATCTCTTTTATCGCTACTTCGGTTCCATGGACTCGGTGTCTCGCGTGCCAAACTACCGAGAAAGAACCCGACCCGATTTGCCTGCCCACCAAGTAGTCTCCAACTACCCTGCCGTTCCTCCCCGTAGCCTGAGCCATAATTCAACCCCCCCTCCTCCTCCTCCTCCTCCTCTCTAAGAACCCTGACTAGGATACAAACCCGGTGTCGGCTCCAGGAAATGAAGTTTGACCTTGGCTTGCTGGAGAGAGCGTATTGATATGATTTGACCCAAATTTGAAGGATCGGACGAATTGGATTGGGTTAAGAAACGATGGAGAGAGAGGGGGGGCCAGGATTTTAAGGAAACAAAGGTTATTAGCTTTTCAAGATTATTTATTATATGCTATTATTAATATTAGCATTTCATTCTTGAATAAGATTTACCAAATTTCTCTCACAAACTGTATTTAACATCAATATTATAAACTTTTCTTTTTCTTTTTTCTGCTCAAGGCTTTTAAACGATAAATTTTGGAGGAGGCAGGCAGAGATAGGGCCGCGACAAGTCGAGCTGAGTCGTGATTTTAACGTGACAAAATCCGTCTCACCTAATTTTAATTTTAACGAAGAAATTGTGTTCATGATGATAACGAATCTAAAACACCACGAGGTGAAACAACTCGTCTAGATTCAAATTTGATTATTTGATGAGGCCGTAAAGAAACTAACATTAAATTTCATTTGTGTTATGTTTTATACTAATCAATGAAATATAAGAATATTATATAAGAAGAAATAAGATGAGATAAATAAATATACAACTCGTTTCATTATAACTCTCATGACATGTGTTCTTATTGAAAAATCGAATAAAAAACCATCCAATAATGTCACTTAAGAAAAACTCATGTTGTATAAAGGACAACTTCTTTACATTGGACATTACCTTCGTTTTAATTATGGATTTTAGAGTCGGTTTGTTTTTGTGTTTCAAAAGAATTTTTGAAAAAAATTATTTTTATTTTTATTTTTTTCAAATTAATTTTTTTGGTGTTTTCAAATCGTTTTGATGTGCTGATGTCAAAAATTATTTTTTAAAAAATAAAAAATTATTATTTTGAAGCATTTCTTAGCGAACAACTTTGAAAAATAATCGCTATCACATTTCCAAACACCCCCTAAAACTAATTGATAAATATTTTTTTATTAACTTAGTATTATATGAGGGGATAGTAGTTTTATTTTACCATTGCCTTTTTAAATCATTACTAGCTACATATCAGCAGTATGTTGCGTACAACTCAACTAATAGCATTTTGAAATGCATAAATCAAATAGTTAAAGCATGGATGTTTCAAAAGAATATCATTATATAAATGTTGATATCCATATTAAAATACACAAAAATTATCATTGATACCACAAACTTTTTTTTTATATATATAGTTTGTTATAGAGATAATAGTGGGGAGATAATATGTGAGGGATTCGATGAAAGCCCTCGTTTTCATCAGCAGCTTCATATCATTCAAGGTTTGATTTTTTCTTATCAAAGTAGCATATTTTAACCAACCTTTGTTTTTGTTTTAGTTTTATATTGTAATTTGAAATGAAATATTGTTATGCGTAATTAATACTAAAAAGTTTTGTCGATCTTTAGTTGACTTCAAAGATGTTGAGATCATCAATCTTTCTCAACAAAAACTGCTTTAGATTGTTAGCAGTGATGAGTTTAACAATACTAGTAAAAAAAGAGCTAGTAAAAGAGAAGTTGATGTTTTACTGAGTTCAATTGAAAAGTTCTTCTGGTTGCTGGTTTTGCACCTTATCAGTGTGCCAAGCCCAGCCACGCAAAGGCTTGGTAGTGTGTTAAGTCCCGGGCACACTAGGTTTGGCGCTAGCCAGACTTAGATGGTTTGGGCTTGGCAATATGCTAAACCCTAGAAACGCTGAGTCTGGTGCTAGTCAGACATAACAATTATTGGGCTTGGCATTGTGTTAAATCTCGACACGCTAGGTCTAGCGCTAGCCAGACCCACATGTGATTAGGCTTGATAGTGTGTCAAACCTCATGAATACTAGGTCTGGCCCGAGCCAGACCCAGACACTAATGAGCTTGGTACCTCATTCCAAGAATGTTAGGCTTAACAGTACACTAAGTCCTTAACATGTCTATTGGAATGTGTATCCTTTCTTGGCACGTCCAAGGGAATGAGGTAATATGGGCCTAACAAACTTGTCAGATCCAAGGCACTTGGACCTGGCATTCCGCTAAGTTCATTGCTTATGGACTTGGCAATCAGCCAAATCCATGATAACTTGGCCATTGGCCAAGTCCAACCTACTTGGACATAGAAGTTAGCCAAGTTCAAGGTAATGTAGGTCTGGCAAACATGTCAAGTCCAAGGTACTTGGACTTGACAGTCAACCACGTCTAAGATAACATGGGTCTGGAAAACATGTCAGACCTAAAGTATTTGAACTTGAGAGTTAGCCAAGTCAAAGGCAACGTGTGTCTAGCAAATATGCTAGATCTAAGGTACTTGAAGTTGGCAGTTAGCCAAGTCCAAGGTAATGACCATCCTCCATTGACACACCCAAGGGAATGAGGTAATGTAGGTTTGGCAAATATGCCAAACCCAAGGCACATGGACTTGACAATCATCTAAGTCCAAGATAACATGGGTCTGACAAACATGCCAGATCTAAGATACTTGGATCTTTATTTAGCCAAGTCTAAGGTAACGTGGGTCTGGAAAACATGTCGGTTTCAAAACACTTGGACTTGGTAGTCCTCCGAGTCTAATATAACATGAGTTTGATAAACATGCTAGACCTAAGATATTTGGACTTTGCAATCATTCAAGTCTAAGATAACATGGATCTTGAAAACATGCCGGACCCAAGATACTTGGACTTGGCATTTAGCCAAGTCCAAGGTAACATGAGTCTGACATACTTGCTAGACCCAAGACACTTGGACTTGGCAGTCAACCAAGTACATTACACTTGGAATTTGCAATCAGCCAAGTCCAAGATATCGTGGGTCTGGCGAACATGTCATACCCAAAGTACTTGGACTTGATAGTTAGCCAAGTCTAAGGTAACATGTGTTTGGCAAACATGTCAAACCCAAGGTACTTGGACTTGAAAATTAGCCAAGTCCAAGGTAACGACCATTCTTCATTGGGCACCCCCAATGGAATGAGGTAGTGTGGGTCTGACAAATATGTCAAACCCAAGGCACGTGGACTTGGCAGTCAGCCAGGTCCAAGATAACATGAATTTGACAAATATACCAGACCTAAGATACTTTTTGCTCACTTTGCCCTTCAATCTCATGTCCTTTAAAGCTCGAAATCCACTCCTATTTATAGGGGTGAGAAGAGGGATATTTTATCTTTATCGAGGATCAATTTTGGCTCTTGATTAAAGAGGAAAAGATCCTAACCGTTGGCTCCAAGGTGTTATCATGGTTTGTAAAAATTGGGCTACTAAGGCTAGTCGGGTTAGTCTCTTTAAGATGGTGCTATGGCGGCTGTAAAGGCAATCAAACAGGAAGATTTATGTTGGGGTGCAGCACAATGTTAGGCCATCATAGTGGTGTATGGTTTGTCTGGTTTGGTTGAGAGATGAAGCATTAAATGCTCTAAAAATGTAGCCACCTGAGCAGCCTTTCCGGGTAAAAGGTAAGGGATGATGAACAAGATGTTTGGTTTTCCCTTTTTTTGTTAATGTTTGGTCAAAACAACGCTTTTTTTTTTGTCAAAGTGTGACATTTCATTTAAATGCAACGATGTCGTTTTGGCTTTCAGGGATTTGATCAAGGTTCAATTTAGTCATTCGGCTTTTGATTTCTTTTAATTATATCCCTAATTGACCTTGAACTTTTAATTTTATACAATTTTGCCCCTGCTGAACTTCAATATCAGCCTCAAATTTTAGTGTCTTTTTCATTATGGTTCTTGGTTTTGGATTTATGCAAATTGACCATTAAATTTTTAATTTCTTCAATTTTACCCCTATTCTCAACCAAATTAAGTCCCCGAAGTTTAGCGGCTTCTTCAAGAAGATCCTTAGCTATGAATTTCTTTAATTTAACCCCTAATTAACCCTAAACTTTGATTTTCTTGCAATTTTGTCCCTAATTCCAATCAATTGACTTTGTAAAAATTAAATTTAGTTCTCTAAAATTTTAATCTTCTCTATTACGTCCAAATTAGGCTCCCAAACTTAAGTTTTCACCAATTAAGTCCCTAATAAAATAAATTTGACACATTAAAAGTATAATTAAGTCCTTGCACCTAATTAAATCTTTTAATTTGGCACATGATTAAATCAAATTGGCCCATTAAAAATCTAATTATGTCCCTACACTTAATTTTTATGTAGACTCGTCTAATAATCATTTAATTTGACCTTGAATCTGCATTATCTCTCCAATCTTGGGTACAATTGGGTATGATTAGACTCCCAATTCCGTCCAAAACTCCAACTTAATTATATATATATGAAATCTCCCCCATCCAACTTTTGCCAATTGTTAGTCTTTTTGTTATTATTGCTTTTGTTTTCTTTTTAATTTCTATAAGGAAAAAAGGTAAATTTGGGGGGAAATAACCCAAAAATAGGTTATGACACCCTTATTCAAATCTCTGAAACCAATGTATATTTTAGGATTTTTAGTTTCTTTAAAAACCAGGTAGCGACTCTATTTTTCTAGTTTTCCTTTATTTTTGGAGATCCCAATTCATATCAGGTAATGATATATCCCACTCAGCTTTTTAAGACTAAATGTTAAGCTAATCTAGACTTTCATAAACTAGGATCTTTTGTAAGTCATAATTGTATACCAACTTTGAGATGCACTAGTTGAGCGTGGGGTTTGCTATTTCTAATTAGGTGATGGAATTATGTTTGAAAGGTCAATGTCATGCTGAAAGTCAAAAACAATTTTGAAAAGTTTGTTAAAATGTCATTTCCTAAAAAAAAATCTAGAACATAAAGGAGATTTTGTTTAATAAATTGGTTAAAGGGTACATTTGAGACCAAATTAAAATTAAAGCCCACTTACTTTTAGGGTTAAGACTTTGTTCGAATTTAATCTCTAACATAAGCTCTTTAACATTTTTTAAATAAATTATGGGTGAATAAAAAATTAATCTCAAAGAACTCTTGGTTGGCATGTTTTGGTAAAAGTCAAAACCTTCTAAAAAAACTTTATCTCATATATAAAAGAAACAAGATTTTCTTGGTGATTATTGTAAACCCCGGTTGAAAATTAGGCAGAAAAGCAATACAAATGCTTATAGAATAGATTTATCAGAAGTACTAAATAAGCATTAGAACAAACCAAGTACGAAAAAATAATATAGAAAAGTGAATAAAATATTATTGGAAGTGAGTTACCTGAAAATAAAATTATCAATATGTAACTAAATGAAATTCAAGTTCACCCAGGTAAAAAGTTATAGAGACAAATACCAGGATCCATGAATTTTATCTCGGGAACAAGAAATTTACTATTTGGGATATAGAGGGAATTTGGTGTGCATGTGTGTGTGCACAGATAAGAAGAAAAAAAGAGAGAAAAAGAAAGAAAGAGAGGAAACTACTATTTACATATGAGAGAGAAAAAAATGGTAAAGGAAACATAAAATCTTAAGAGGAGATCTTGAGGGAACATTAACTAAGCTTAGTGAGCATTAATTGGAAGAAAGAAAAATCTAGTGAAGGTGAATAGAAAAGGAGAAGGGAAGTTCGACCAAGATTAAAGAAAAAAAGGAGTTGGAAGCTTGAATTGGATAGTGTTTAGAGTTTAATTACTTGCTTGGTAAGGCATTCTAAAAACTTTCGATCTGATTTTTAATGGCTAAAGTCCTTAATTGATTGAATTTTTGAAATTTGGAAAGTTAGGGTTCTTGAATGAATTTAGAGGACATAAAAACTTACTGTAAATTGTCATGGGAAATAATGTGAAAGTTAGTAAAGTGATTAAATTATTGTAGCTGAAGTAAATTTTTTTGATAATTAAATAGAGCTAGTGGTCGGTTAATGATGAGAGTCTTTCAATCTTGTTTTATGCTACTCTGTTAATGCTTTATACTGCATGATGTGAATTGATGAATATGTAGGCAGTAGAACTATTTTTTTTTTAATATCTCTTTACAACTTCTTAAATTTCATGAAGATGTCTGATGAGAAATATAGTTGATTACTGGTCCTTATTAGATTTTGTATGTAATGGAGTTAACGTTAATAATTCATTAGAGATGTTAAATTAATGGCTAAAATCCATGAAATTCAACGGGACTGTACAAAAGGTGAGATATCTAAGACAATAATAGATCAAACATTAACAGTTGAGGTCTAAAACAGTTTTAGATCAAACAATAACAGTTGAGGTCTAAAACAAGATGAGATCAACAAGTAACAATTTAGGTCTAAAACAAGAATAAAGGCGAGGTTTAACATAGTAACAGATCAAATAGTAATAGTTGAGGGTTAAGACAATATAGTTGATGTCTAAGACAAGAATGAGATCAAACAAGAATCGGTTCGGTCTAAGATAGTAACAGTTAGGCTTTCACGTGATATATATATATATATATATATATATATATATATATATATATATATATATATATATATATATATATAAAATACCGAGTCGTGCGGACACTTGCACGTTGAGATACTAACTACGAAAATATACATGATATGTGTATGTATGTTATGATGAGGAAATGAACATGCATGGAAAGTAACATATGTGTAATGAATGAATATAGATTTTCTATAACATTCGACTTGAAGGGATCATGACCAAAAACTTCCTCGTGATTCAGGAGGAGCGACCAGGATTGGATCTTCTGTTGGGGGAGGTCACGATATAGGCAGAACAGGTGCGTGATTTTCCCTCCTCTTTGCACTTATGGAATTTAAAGTTTTTCTGGTGAATGCAATTACAATAAATGCCATGTTTAATGTAAATAAAGTCTAGCGTATTTACAAGATTAGCTTCGGCTAATGGAATTCGTAATAGGATTGCCGGGAAATGAATTACAAGATTAGCTTCAGCTAATGGCATCCGTGATAGGATTGCCTGGAGATGAATTACAATATCAGCTTTGGTAGGCTAATGATGTCCGTGTTTGACGCTCGGGAACGATTGATACGACTCGATTTGTAAAGGGTATTCGTGTTTGAATGACCTGGAGGAAATTGATAAATATAATTGCCTAAAAATATCTAGGTTGGACTATGCAAAGCACCTGGTTCATGCAAGTAAATATGAGTATTCAAATTAAAGATATGCAAATAAGTTTTAATTGGGTTTAAATGATTTACAAGCAAATTATAAGTTGATTGTTAGAATTCATATGGATTCGATAGAAAATTTATACTTCATTCGTATACATTACATGATCATATATATTTTTTTTATCAACATAATGGTATGCTTACTGAGTTGTTTGTGTAACAGGTCCATCAAATGTACAGGGAGATCATTAGTTTAGGACTCCACTTTGTTAAGCTTATGTAAATATTTTACTTAAGCATGATAGAATTAACGCGATTATGCAGTATACTTTTGTGTAAACCTTGATGTATATATAAAAGTCTTAGCTTAGCCTATAGTACATTAGTTATCTTGTAATTAACGCTTTTGAAATGTTTAAGAATACTTATTATATTTTAAATTCTCTCTTTACATGTTAGTATCCCTTTTTCTTTTAAATTTTATAATATGATTGTGGGTTATGTTCATATATATATATATATATTGTGGATTGTATGAGGTGTTGAATATTGATGATTGAAATAAGGTCCGAAATTAAGGGACCTTGTGATGATGGTTAATTGAGTAAATTGATAGTAGTCGATAACTTGGGATATTCTAAATACAAACGAAACTCTGCCAAAATTTTGGTAGAATTCTTTATAAAAAAATTAATAAAATTTACCCTCAAATTAAAAACATATGTTAGGATCTTTTAACGTTGATCAAATCGTACAGTCGGGTCTATTACAATTATACAGTGGAAAATTAAGATGCTAAATTGGGCCAAAAGGGCACCTGAGCTTTTAGAGGAGAAATGTCCTAAGTAAAATGGGTTTTGGGCTTAAACTCTCACAAACACGTCAGTCAAGACAAGTTAGGTTGTTGGCTTATTGTAAAATAATATATTATGCAACAAAATATTATTTTTTACTAATTGAATAATGGAATTAGTTATTGCCAGAATTAATTCTTTAACTTCATAGTTTCCAAAATCCTTTATAAAAAGGGAGGGTGAATGAAGAGTTTCCTACAAAAAAAAAAATTCCAGATTTTTACACACTTTTTCTTATTTTTTTAATTTTTCTTCTATTTTTATGCTCGGTTTTCCTCCCAAATCCAGAGCTTAGGTTCACTTTGTTAAGAGATAATTGAGTTTTTTTTTTTTTTTTTACTTTGGTTTAAAGACTTTACTTAGAAGTGCATTTAAACTAAGGTGGTGTTGTTTAAACCCTGATAGAGTTATTGTAAACATCATTTGCACCAAAAGATGAACAATAAAGTCTTAAGAGCAAAGAATTCATCATTGATAACAACAAAACCTTTATTATTTTAAAGTGCTTTAAGAATTAAATACCTTTTTTACCTATAATTTGAACTTAAATGCTAGGACTTTATTTTGATATCAATCTCAAGTTTCATGTATGCTTAGTATACATGCTAAAATCTTTATAGTCTTTGCCTATAATTTAAACTTAGATTTTTTTAATTGTGGTAAGATGTGATTTTTAGGATTAAATTGGAATATAGTACAAACACCTACACTAAAGGCAATGTTAAGTGTACAAATAGTAATGTAAAGTAAACTTTCTATCATACTTCTATAAAATGTAGAATTAACACACTTACCTGTCCTGTAGAATCTGAGTTGATTTTGACACATGTGCTCATAAGTGTACAAGCATGACTCTTCCTTTTTTATATCAAACTTCTTAACTATATCTCTAACATACTTGGATCGAGAAATAAAAATTCCATTTTCACTTTGTTTAATTTGTATGCCAATAAAGAAGTTTAACTCATCAATCATACTCACTTCAAATATATGTTTCATTTCTTTAGCAAACTCATGAGAAAGTGAATTACAAGTAGCTTCAAACATAATGTCATCAACATAAATCTAAGCAATGAGTAGATATCTACCAGTTTTTCTTATGAAAAGAGTCTTGGCAGCTTGTCTTATTTTGAAACTATTATCTAATAGATATTTTGTTAACCATTCATACCATGCTCACGGTGCTTGTTTTAGACCATAAAGGGCTTTCTTCAACCTATACACATGACCAGGAAAGAAATGATTAGTGAAACTTTGGGTTGTTCTACTTAGACCTCTTCTTGTATAATTTCATTTAAGAGTGCACTTTTCACATCCATCCAATGCATATTGAAACTCAAGTGACACAAAATTGCAAGTAGCATATGAATAGATTCCAAACAAGTTATTGATGTAAATGTTTTATCAAAATCAATCCCTCCGGCTTAAGTGTATTATTGTGCCACAATCTTGTTTTATTTATGATGATTGTTCCATACTTGTCTGATTTTTTCTTGAAGACCCATTTAGTTTTAATTATGTTGCGACTATCAGGATATGTAATCAATTTCCATACATCATTTCTTATGAAATAGTTTAATTCTTCATGCATGACATTGATCCAGCTTTCATCTAGGAGGCATCTTCAACATTCCTAGGTTCAATCTTTGATAAATAACACACATGCGAGACTTGATTGATAACTCTTTTTCAAAACCTCATACCTTTATTCAATTTTCCAATAATGTTCTTTTTAGGATGGTTGTGTTTTATCTTCGAGGATGGTTCTTTCTCTTATGACTGTTCAGAAACGTGTGAAGAACTCTCCTCTTGGTCTTTCTTATCCTATTTTGATAAGGTTTCTTTAGTTATCCCAATGATGTTACCGATATCTTTCTTGAGATTCTCATTAACAACCACATTGAATGATTCTATGACAGTTTAAGTTTGTAAGTTGTAAATGTTTCTCATCTAGAGCTATGAGAAAAGCTTTCATTCTCAACTTTCAATAGACATAGTTATCACAATTGAATTATGACGTTAGTTTTGACATGTTCATTAAAAAAATAAATAGATCTCACTTTAGAATGAGTGAACTTGCTCTGATACCACTTGATAGTCTTGTTTAAATTCCTTGTATGCTAAGAAACAATCTACTAACACTTTGCAAACACTAATCAGTAACTAAATAAATATAAGTGCAGAAAACTTAAATGAAAAGTTATTTGGTTATGAAAGGAAAACCTTTTGAATAACTTTTTAAAAGATAAACCCCCCTACAAGCAGCCAAATCCAAGATAGACAATTTTCACTAGTTTAGAAGATTACAAGATCAGTATTTTGAACCACAAATCTTTTGTATCTATATTACTTTACTTGTCAAGACAAACACTCTGTTTTTTCTTCTACCACGATAGCTTACCAAAACACATGACGATCTTCAAACTATTGTCATCCTAATTAGAATATGTAATTGCTAACAATTAACACAAGAACTCCCCCATAGGAGTTTGTAGGCTCTCTAACTCTTCACCAGACAATTCTCATTGAGAATTTTCTTCAAACTTCATTCGTGTGCCAAGATTATATGCTGCAAAACTCTATATTACTCTTTAATTGGTTGGTCACTCTTGCTTTGTTGTTAGTGTTGCTCTACCAAATGTTTCTAATTGTCCTATCTTATATACACACCCAATTGATAAGGATAAAAATCTTTGATAATCATTATCTTCAAGCTTCCTAGTCTGTTATGTTCTTAAAAGAATGCTAACGTGTTCCACAAAAACACTCATCTTACAGTTATCTTTGGATAACTTATATTTATCTTCTTTTGATAAAACTTATTTGAACTTTCTATATAATTTATTCAAACAAACTAGATAATTATAGAAATAATCATGCTATATTCTATAAGATAAACATGAGTAATTCTTTATCTAATTTGGGTAAATTAACAATCTAAACAAATTCATCTTATCAATGCAAATAATCATTCACTAATCAAAGTCAATCATTTCAACATTTACAAATACAAAAAAATTATATAGAAAAAAGTTGTAAAACACCTGAATATACAAGCAAACAACAAATACTACAAATAAATTTTGATAAATTAACTTGAAATATAAATGGGTTACAAAACAATAGAAGGGTTTACTAACTTGTTGGTGTGAAACTTGACAAAAAACAGAACTAAAAGATAGAATTTGACGCTATTGACAAATATGGGTCGACGTTGACGAGTTAAGTGGCTGAAATTGCAAGAGGGCTGTTGCAATGTGAAGAGATTTGAAAAGGGGATTATTTTTGTGTTTTTTAGAAAACGAAGAAGAAGAAGTGGGGGAGAGAAAACTATCGGGTTTTTAATTCATTTAAA
Organism: Populus x sibirica; assembly: GCA_019202695.1. Taxonomy (NCBI): domain Eukaryota; kingdom Viridiplantae; phylum Streptophyta; class Magnoliopsida; order Malpighiales; family Salicaceae; genus Populus; species Populus x sibirica. The sequence continues at coordinate 1,489,032 of JAGMVL010000318.1, forward strand.
ATTATTAATGAAAATTTTGTCAGAAATATCTATTAACATTACCGACGTGTCAAATTCTTAATAGAATTTTAATTGATTTTTTTTTCAATTTTATCATTATTTTTTTCAGAAATTATCAGCATAATATTTTTTTCAGCATTTTCGTTGCTAGTTGATAATTGTTTTGGTAGTGGGAAACTAGCAGAGTCATAAAACAATTACTAAAATTCTCATGGTGTTGTTAGACAATGTCTTAATCTACATAAACTCTTTTAATTAATTTATTTAAGCTCTCTCTCTCTCTCTCTCTATATATATATATATATATATATATATATTTATTTATTGGTAAGACAATAACATACACCTCTTTTCCTTAAACCAATTTAAATTATATGAATAATTTTCAATTTTTTTAGTCCTCATAATTTTTGTAAATACAATTTAGTCTATGAATTATACTATTTCAATTATATCTTTACATGTTAGATTGTAAAATTTGGCCACCTCGGGCAGCCTTGGACTGTCAAATTTGGCAGTTCGAGGTGCACACTTTGAACCAACAGTTGGAATGCTTACTAACCAAACCAAAGGCCACGATTTGGCACCATTAAAGACAAAATGTCCCTCTTCCACCTCCTATAAATAGAGCTGCATTTCATGGCCTGAGGGAGGAGAAAATTGGGTCCAAAATCGGCAAAAAACAGCCCCTCTGCCCCCATTTCTGCAGTTTTTCTGTCCCTCTCTCTCTTAGCCATTCCAGCCACTAACCAGAGCCACCACCAGCTTCTCCACCACAGGTAGCTATCCCAACCACAAGCCGGCCACCCCCACGCCTGAAACAGCCACCGTTTCTTCCTCTCTCTCACTTCTGCAGAAGTCTTCATCTTCTCCCCGTGAACGACTTCGGCCACCGCTCCTCGCAGAAACGCCGCCAGAACCACCAGCTAAGCCTCTTGATCACGGTCGAGACTCTTGCTTCGTGTGAGCCGCTCCTTCGCCAACCTCCATTTTCTGCAGCCATTTCGGTTGCATGTAGAACGTGAACCTCACATAGGACTAAATCCAAAACCCTTTCCAACACACAACACCTCACATAGGAGGCACGACATGAGCCTCCACCGTCGCCAGACGACGCCGCGGCGACAGGATGGCGACTCCACTAGGGAGATTAATCATAATTTTATGATTAAATCCAAAACCCTTTCCAACACACAACACCTCACATAGGAGGCACGATATGAGCCTCCGCTGTCGCCAGACGACGTAGCGGCGACCACGCCCCCGCGACACCATGCATTATTCAACTTTTACCTACTTTTCATGGTTTAGATCTAGAGAATCCATACTTGCATTTGAGAGAATTTGAAAAAGTTTGGAACACTTATAATGACTTCAATTGTAGCATGAACACCATCAGATTAAAGCTTTTTTTCCTTTTTCTTTAAAAGATAAAGCTAAAACATGGCTATAAAATCTTAAGTCAGGATCCATTCATGCTTGGGATGAAATGCAACAACAGTTTTTAAATAAGTTTTTTCCATCTCATAGAACAAACTATTTCAAAAGACAAATCACCACATTCACTCAAAAGCCAGGAGAAACATTTTACCAATGTTGGGATAGGTATAAAGATTTGCTTAATACATGTCCTCATCATGGTTTTGAAACATGGAGATTGGTTTCACATTTTTATGAAGGATTAACACCTAAAGATATGCAAATGGTAGAATTGATGTGCAATGGAACTTTTGAAGATAAAGACCTTGATGAAGCAATGGAGTATCTAGACTTGTTAACTGAAAATGCTCAAAATTAGGACACTACGGGTACTTATAAGGCACTGGGTAAAACTCAACCTCATACATCTAGTGGAGGTATGTATAACCTTAGGGAAGATCATGACCTCCAAGCCAAATTTGCATCTTTAGCTAGAAAAGTCGAGGCACTAGAATTAAAAAAGAATGGTAAATTAAAATATGTTCAGGAAATTATGTGTCAAATTTGTGAAACTAATGAACACTCAACTAATGATTGTCCAACTTTGCCTTCTTTTAAGGAATGTCTAAATGAACAAGCTAATGCTTTTCAAATGCCAAATCATAGCTCATACTTGCAAACATACAGCCCTGGTTGGAGAAACCATCCAAATTTTAGTTGGAAGAGTAGTAACAATAATGTACAAACTTCACAGCCACCATTTCAAGCACACCATAATTTTCAAAATTCTTATGGATATGCACCTCCTTATGTTCCCTCTCCTAGAAAAAATCTTGAGAAAACATTGTATTCATTCATTGTGGACTAGTGGATACTCGCAGGGTCAGAAAACATAGGGGGAAGACCAGTGGATATAAAAAGGTGCAACATGTTCACTAACTAGATACAAAATTATGGATAAATTGACTTCGGTAGTATTGGACCAAAATTTACCTGACAAGGTCAGGAGATCAGGGGATATGGTAGAGTATTTGAAAGGTTGGATAGGGGTCTTGGAAATCATCTCTTTAAAGTTAAATTCCCTGAATTAATAATAAAGGTGCTTCCTAGAATTAAGTCGGATCATCACCCGATCTTAGTCCAGACTCATAATAGAGGTTTACTTTATAGAGGTGCAGAGAAGCCATTTAGATCTGAAGCAGTTTGAATGTCCAATGGTCAATTTACCAATACCGTCCAGCAGAGTTCGGTGAAAGGAGCTGAAGTGGTCGGTTCAAAACAAGAATTGACAAGTAATTTGAAGACTTAGAATAAGGAAGTTTTTGGGAATATCTTTTACAAGAAAAAAAAGAGCGGTGGCCCGATTACAAGGCATTAAAAAACATCTGAATGGGAACAATCAGCCTTTCCTAAACAGGTTGGAAAAGGAATTAAATAGTGAATACAACCAGATTCTCAAGCAAGAAGAGATCTATTGGCATACAAAATCAAGGTGCCAATGGATCTCTTTTGGTGATAGAAACACAACTTATTTTCATACCAGGGCTATAATTAGAAGACAAAAAAACATAATTTAATGCTTGAAAGACAATGACCACCAGTGGATATGGGATGATATGAAATTAAAGGTGATGGCTAATGAGTTTTACAAGAATTTATTTTCCAAATAAAGGGATTTCCACCACAGAGAACACTTCTTTTCGAAATTTCTGACCATTGATGAAGGGATTAAAAACCAATTACTTAGGACCGTGACAGATGAGGAGGTGAAACGAGCTTTGTTTGACATGAAGCCTTTCAAGGCACCAACCAGATGGATTTCAACCTATGGTTTTTCAATCTCAGTGGCAGCTGGTTGCTGATGATGTGTGCAATTTTATCAGAAAGGCTTTTAAGGGTAGACAAAATCTATCAGAAGTCAATTACTCGCTGATAGTGCTCATTCCTAAAGTCCCAATGCCGGAGTTTATCCATCAGTTCAGACCTATCGGGTTATGTAATGTAGTTTTCAAGATTCTAACTAAAGTTATAGTTAACAGAATCAAACCATTAATGTTTCTGGTTACAAAGAATCAATGCAACTTTGTACTGGGAAGGCATACAGTGGATAATATCATTGTGGCTCAGGAAGTTATCCACTCGATGCGCAATCTGAAGAGGGGAAGGAAAGGTTTCATGGTAACAAAAGTTGACTTGGAAAAGGCTTGTGATAGATTGAATTGGGACTTTATTATAGAGACATTGGTGCTAGCAAGAATTCCACGTGATATGGTTGCTTTTATTATGGGATGCATCGAAACAAATTCTCTAAGTGTGTTTTGGAATTGTATTATTGCTGACAAATTCCTTCCTGCGAGGGGAATTAGACAAGGAGACTCTCTCTCTCGGTATATTTTCATGTTATGTTCTGAAAGGTTATCACATCTTATCCATCAACAGGTTGAGATAGGGGCGTGGAAAGCTTTCAGATTTGGATGAAGGGGACCTTTTATTTCACACCCACTTTTTGCAGATGATATGCTTTCATAAAGGCCAACGAGAATCAGTTATCCAAAGTCTTTGGAGTGCTTGAACTTATTCTGTGCGGTGTCGGGTGCGAAAGTTAGTCACAGTAAAAAAAGATGTATTTCTCTAAAAATATCTCTCATTCTTTAGCTAGTTGCCTTAGTCGATCGAGTGGTTTTGCTATCACAATGGACTTAGGAAAATATTTGGGGGTTCTAATGCTACATCAACGGATAACAAGACAAATTTATGGCTATATTATAGAAAATATCCATCAGAAATTGGCCACATGGAAAGCCAAGAATTTGTCTCTAGCGGGCAGAATTACACTTTGCAGATCTGCTCTTGCAACGATGCCTTTATATCCAATTAAATCAACAATGCTCCTAAAGTCTATTTGCTTGGAGATTGAAAAGATCTGTCGAAATTTTATTTGGGCTGATAGTGAACATGATAAAAGACCTCATCTTGTTCAGTGGAAAAAATGTTGCCAACCAAGAATGGAAAAAAGGTTGGGTTTACACAATATACACTGCCTAAACAAGGCTTTTATGATGAAACTAGGATGGGGTATTTTGAATGATAATACCACCTTATGGGCAGAAGTTATATGTGTCAAGTATGTACACAATCAAACTATTAGCTTTTAAATAAAGGCAAAAGGATGTGACTCTCCGTTATGGAAAGCTATTTGCAGAGTGTTACCTCAAGTCGATGCCAGAATTGGGTGGACTATAGGCAATGGAAGCATGGTTAGATTCTGAAAAGATGAGTGGCTTGATGGTTTTGATCCTTTGATTCAGTATGCCCTACAAGAAATGCCATATGAAGGGAGAGAAATAACACATGAAAATGGGAAGACTTTGCCCATCTTCTCCTCATAAGAGTTCTAATGGTTATTGTTAGTCATCCTGTGCCAGGTATTATGATGGGGACAAACAATATGTATAGGAAAGCATCTTCTAATGGCCAATTCACAATTAAAATGGCTTATAAGCACCAAGCTAACAGTGAGCTCCATGGTACATCAGGGGATCCAACCTGGAGGATGGTATGGAAATGGGAAGGACCTGAAAGGATTAGAAGTTTTCTATGGCTAATAGCTCATAATCCATTATTGACAAATGAACGAAGGGTTGCAAGAAATTGGTCTGACAACCCCTACTGTCATTTGTGCCAATCAAAAGTAGAAGACATCACTCATATCCTTCGAGGTTGTCTAGCAGCTATCAACATATGGAGATAGTTACTACAACAACAAAGCATTGATGATTTTTTCAGTACAAGCCTAAAATCATGGCTTCTCAACAATTTATCTAGTAAAGTTATCACTACATAGGGATGGAAATGGTCTGTAATCTTTGGGGTAGCAGTGTGAAGCATTTGGAAAGAGCAAAATAATTCGATTTTCAGGCATCAAAGACAACCCACAGCCAGTATAGTTACAACTATTAAAGGGATGCTAACAAATATTGAGCATGCGAAGTTTGCCTATTCGGATCAAGGTAGCAACAAGAAACAAGTGCAATATGTAGGGTGGCGGTATCCTCCCATAGACTGGATAAAATTAAATGTGGATGGTTGTAGCAAAGGCAACCCAGGAACCGTTGGAGCAGGAGGGATCCTGATAGACAACTTGGGTACATAGTGTAAGGGTTTTGCTATTAATACATGTATTTGTTCATCAGTTAAGGCAGAATTGTGGGTTGTTATCACTGGTTTAGAACTAGCCTAGTCTATTAGGATTAGACGAGTCATTTTGGAATCAGATTTTTCATTGGTGGTTCAGCTAATTACATGCCAATTGTTAAGGTAGATGCAAATTATACCCTAGTTATAAAAGCACGAGAGCTTATAGCTAAGGACTGGGAGGTTTGAATTCAGCACGTATTCAGGAAGGCTAAGGCAGCAACAAATTGGTTAGCAAATCATGGTCTTACCATAATCTTATTTGATTCAATATTCCTCGTTAAATATAGTTTTTTTTCTCTCCAGGCTTGAAGCCTCGATTTTCAGCATGCATCTCTCTTTCTTTCATTCCTTTTTTAATCGTGGATCCACTGCATTAACTACTGAGAACATTATAGGAAATTTCTTCATTGACTTGGCGTAACCATGTTTGTGACCTCATTAAGAAATTTGAAGTAACTTACAACAAATTTTTCCATGAAACAGTATTTTAAATTTTCATGTGAAATTATCATTTTCCAGTGGTGATTTTGGAGAACTAGCTCATTTTTTTTTTAATTTTCAGTTTCGGATATGATCCTATAGTTTAATAGCTTTCGATTTATTTTTATATTTTAAGTTATTTTTTAATTTATGCTTTATATATATATATATATATATATATATATATATGTTCTCATTCAAAATGATAAAATTGCTCGCATATAAGAAACTTAAATCTGACCCAATTTATTATAAAAAATTAAAAAAAAATGTATTGTCATGTGTCATTAAAGTTTTTTCATATGTTTTTTAATAAATTAGGTGGGATTTTCTTAGTTTTTTATGGAAAGGTATTTCCATCGGTTTAGATGGGAATTTTGTATTAAAAGAAATAAATTGAAAACTAACTTTGAATTTAGAGATAAATTTGAAACAATTCAAATTTTCCTAAAATTCTCTCTCTAGCTTTACTCCCCCAGGTAACCTCCTGAGACTTTCATTAATTATCGAGCATGTAGAGTTTTGCACTCGAATGGTCCTATCTTTGCATATGTTACTTACTATTAGAGACCTAGTCAAACCCACTAACAATACAGTTAAACTTAGCTTATCCACTACTACAGAAGGAGATAAGGATCAGGCTAAGATCACTTCAAGTGTATCTCAACCTTCATAGTGTATCCCTTACCCGTTTGTATATAATTATCTCCTACTATAAATATAAGAACAACGCCTGTGTTATGGCATTGCAGTAAACATATTATAAGACTTTTACATGGTATCAGAGCCCACCTGACTTACGTCAAAATCTTTCTCTTCTTCCTCCCTCACCATGTCTGCAGTAGCAACCCTCTCATCCACTCAAACCCCTCCTTTGATCACCTCTACCAACTTCAATCCTGTTAAACTCACTCGGGATAACTATCCCTTATGGCTCCCTCAAATTGTTCCTCATCTTAGAGGTGGAAATCTCTTCGGGTATGTAGATGACACTACTCCCCCCCCCACCGTCCACTGTTTCTTCCACCATTGATGGTGTTACTATCACTTCTCCAAACCCTACCTTCTTACATTGGACCATGCAAGATCAAATCATTCTTGGTGCCATAAATTCCACTCTCACCGAAAAAATGCTCACTCATGTTACACGTTACACCACTTCCAGATCTACCTGGACAACATTAGAGACACTATTCACGTCCCAATCTCGTGCACGCACTATGCAGGTTCACTATCAATTGGCCACCTTAAAAAAAGGAAACTCCTCTGTTGCTGACTACTTTCAACGATTCCAGTCTCTCACTGACTCCTTGGCTACCGTGGGTCAGCCTGTTAATGACTTTGAAATGGTGGCTTTCCTACTTGCTGGGTTAGGACCCGATTATGATCCCTTCGTAACGTCAGTTACAACTCGTGTTGAACCCCTGTCTGTGGAAGAAATCTATAGCCATCTCCTCTCTCATGAACTCAGACTTGAGCACCATCACTCATCCATTGACCTCTCTGTCACTGGGGCTCACTATGCTGCCCGTGGAGGAAATTCTTTCCGACCTCATCGTAACGGCTAAAACTCCATCCTTGGTGCCCCACCTTCTGGAAGGGGGCCTTCACGACCATATTCCAACCGACAGTCACGTGGCAAGGGGCGCAACACTCACTTCTTTCCTGGTCGTGGCTCTTCTCCTCACCCTGTTTGCCAAGTCTGTAACCGTGTGGGACACATCGCTCTTGATTGTTCCAACCGCTACAACGAGTCCTTCTCCAGAGACTCCCCTCAGCCACCACAGGCCTACCTTTCAACTCCTTCTCATGGTCCTGATCTCAATTGGTATCCAGACTCCGGTGCAACTCATCATGTCACTTCTGACATGAAAAACCTTAACCTCAAGTCTGAAGAATTCCATGGCCCTGATCAGATACGAATTGGCAATGGTAAAGGGCTATCCATTCATCATATTGGACACACTCGTCTCTTTTCTCCAACTCTTCACTTTGACCTTCTTAATGTTCTCCATGTTCCTCAAATTTCCAAGAATTTATTATCGGTTCATAAATTCACATCTGATACTAACACCTTCTTTGAATTTCACCCAAATTATTTTCTTTTGAAGGATCAACGTTCGAAGAAGTTGCTGCTTCACGACCCGAATAGTCATGGTCTCTATCAATTTCCATCTTTTAAACATCAAACACCCCCTTCAGCTTTAATTGGTGAGCGTGTCTCTCTTCCTCAGTGGCACTCACGGCTTGGCCACCCTTCCCTCAATCTAGTCAGAAAAATTCTCTCCTCCTTTCAACTTCCAGTTTCCAATTCCACAATCACTGATCCATGCTCCGCGTGCCTCAGCTCCAAGTCCAAACAATTACCATTCTCTGCGTCTCTCTCTCGCTCCACCTGTCATTTAGAGCTCATCCATACCGATGTTTGGGGTCCTGCTCCCATATGCTCTAAATCCGGTTTTAAATATTATGTTTCCTTTTAGATGATTTTAGTCGATACACTTGGTTGTATCCCATTTATTGTAAGGGTGATGTCACTAGAATTTTTCAAAAATTTAAAAATTATGTTGAATGCTTTTTCAAGGAAAAAATTCGTACAGTCCAATCTGATTGGGGTGGTGAATACCGTCCTTTTCACACACTTCTTTAATCTCTTGGTATCTCCCATCGTGTCTCTTGCCCACACATACATCAACAAAATGGCAAAATTGAACGCAAACATCAACACATTGTCGAAACAGGCCTAGCCTTACTTTCTCACGCCAAAGTTCCTCTCTAATTTTGGGAAGATGCATTTTCTGACATGATATCTTATTAATCGCTTGCCCACCCCTGTGCTCCGAAATAATTCACCTTTTCACACTCTCTTTCATCGTGAACCTGATTATTCTTTCTTACACACTTTTGGTTATGCATGTTGGCCAAATTTACGTCCTTACAATAAAAATAAACTCTAACCACGGTCTCTACCGTGTCTTTTTTTAGGGTATAGTCTCCTTCATAAAGGGTACAAATGCCTTCACTTACCATCAAATAGAGTTTATATTTCCCAGGATGTAGTATTTAATGAAAACTCTTTTCCATGCACTTCGCTTCTCCTACATCTTCTTTGTCCCCTAACATATCTGTGCAGGTATTCAACAATCCAAGTCCATTACTCATTCCTCATGACTATCAGCCCACGGCAGCATTTTCTTTGGACATTCCATCATCAACAAAAAATATCATCCAACGGACTCTTGACACAACACCATCACCCAATCACTCACTATCCATTTCAGATTCCTTAAACCCCCCCTCCCCCACCTGATCCTTCCTACCCAACTATCCCGCAGACACCGACTCCACAGACAGCCCTCCCCTCATCAACTCACCCCATGACCATATGTGCAAAGAACCTCATCACCAAAACCAAAAATTCATATAGATGGCACTGTCTGTTATCCCTTACCCCGAGCTCTTCTTACTGAATCTACTCAACCAGCCATGGAACCCACTTATTACTCCACTGCCATACAACACCCATGTTGGAGAAAAGCAATGAATACTAAGTTTGATGCACTACTGCAGAATCAAACGTGGACTTTAGTCCCTCCCCTCAGAAGCATCAAATGTCGTTGGCTGTAAATGGGTGTTCTGGTTAAAACGAAAGGCAGATGGCTCCATTGATCATTACAAAGCACGACTTATAGCAAAAGGTTTTCACCAACAACCTGGACTAGACTATGGTGAAACTTACAGCCCTGTTATAAAACCAACTACGGTACGTCTGGTTCTCTCTCTTGCTCTTTGTAGTGGCTGGCCTATACATTAGATTGACATCCAAAATGCATTCCCACATGGAACGTTAACTGAGGTTGTCTACATGACACAACCGCCTGGCTTCATTCATCCCCAACACTAGTCTCATGTCTGCAAGCTGCACAAAGCCTTATATGGCTTAAAACAAGCCCCACGGGCTTGGTTTTCACGGTTAAGCTCTAAGTTGATTCAACTTGGTTTCATCGACTCACGGTCGGACACTTCCTTGTTTATTTCTCGCTCCACTGATTATCTCATGTTGGTATTAATTTACGTAGATGACATCATTATCATATGCTCCAGTCATGCTGCTATTCAGTCACTACTCCGAGAATTACACAATGACTTTGCAGTCAAAGACTTAGGGCCACTAAACTATTTCCTTGGTATTCAAGTTATGCCATGCAATCAAGGAATCATACTATCACAGCAGCGATATATTATGGACATTCTCAAATGAACAAAAATGGCAGATGCAAAAGCCGATCAGCTCTCCAATGGCTTCCTCTACTCATCTCTCCAGTTTTGAAGGTGATCTCCTCTTGGATCCGACTCTGTACAGAAGTGCCGTTGGTGCCCTTCAATATGTCTGCATCACACGCCCAAATATTTCCTTTTGTGTAAATAAACTATCACAGTTTATTCACAAACCAACCAACCTTCATTGGCAGTCTGCCAAACGTCTACTTTGATATCTCAAGCAAACCATCCAACATGGACTTCACTTTTATGCTTCCACGTCCACTAATCTCTAGGCATTCTCTGATGCCGACTGGGCAGGAAGTCGTGATGATCGACGATCCACTGGGGGTTATTGCATTTTTCTTGGCAGGAACTTAATATCATGGAGTCATCGCAAACAAGCAGAACAGTTGCTGATCAAGCACTGAAGCCGAATACAAATCACTAGCAAACACGCTTGCAGAATTGTCTTGGCTCATGTCATTATGTTACGAAATTGGCATTCGTATGTCTCAACCTCCAGTATTATGGTGTGACAATATCGGCGCCACCTATCTATCTGCAAATCCAGTATTTCATGCAAGAACGAAACATGTGGAAATTGACTTCCACTTTGTACGTGATATGGTAGCCACGAAACTTCTCTCCATCAAGGTCATCTCCAGCAAAGATCAACTCGCTGACATCTTCACCAAGCCACTCTCTTCCTCACGATTTGGTGTTCTGCGTTCCAATCTCAACGTTCTTCCCATACCGTTGTGCTTGAAGGGGCGTATTAGAGACCTAGTCAAACCCACTAACAATACAGTTAAACTCAGCTTATCCACTACTGCAGAAGGAGATAAGGATCAGGCTAAGATCACTTCAAGTGTATCTCAACCTTCATAGTGTATCCCTTACCCGTTTGTATATAATTATCTCCTACTATAAATATAAGAACAATGCCTGTGTTATGGCATTGCAGTAAACATATTATAAGATTTTTACACTTACTAAATGTTACTACGAGACATGAGTAGTTAGTAAAGATAGGAATTGTTCATTATATTAGTTTTTAGTGTCATTTACTTGACCACGATATAATCTCTCGAAATTAAGATTGATATCTTTGAAATTTAAGATTATCTAAATTTATGGAGGTAATTTGATTTGTATGCATAACTTACTAATTCATGTAACAAAAATACTTTGATTGTATTTTATATGATATATATATAGTAGTATATGTCAACAAAAAACTAATTTAATATAATATTTTAAGTTATTAGATGAGATCTTATATATATATTCTAACATATTTTTTAAGTAAAAGTCCTTTGATCTTGAAACATGTACACTACTTTGTGTTATTAATTAAAAAAATGAATAAGGATAATGAGATTCGAACTCGTGACTATTTGGTCATTAAAGTTGTGATACTATATCAAAAATCAATTCAACCTAATAATTTAAACTATTAAATAAAACACTAAAATATGAACTATGCAATTTTCAGACAACAGATTTATTATATAAATATTGAAATTCCGTTCAACAGGAACCTAGTTCCCAATCTTTTTCATATTAATTCCATTTAAGTATCTAATCTATTTTTCATTTGCAATATCATCATTCCATAAAATCTATTAAATTTAATTAATTTTTTTTTAAAATCTCAATCCACGCTTCACATTATAAAAGGTGCACGTGCAGTCAAATTTATCATATTAGATGGTCACATATAGATAGAGGGATGGTAATGCACAGAAAAGAAAGATTAGAGACCTGAATAAGATTAAGAGAAGATAAGGACTAAAGTTTCTGTTAATCGAGATTTCAAGATATTTCTTTGACCAATTAGCATTCTAATTGTCGTTATTTTTAATTATAATTTAGCGATTGGGTATAAAACGACAAAGTGGTGCTGCTGAAATTTGCCGTCTTGCAGTCCTCGGAGAGGGAGAAAAAAAGACAAGTAGATGGATCCACTGTCGTCCATTTGGCAACAAGGGAGCACACAAGTCATTGGTCCACCAGGCACCACGGCCTGCCACGGCTGGGTTAGCCATCGGATCACCGATAACGTTGACATAGATGCGAATGGTTGCATGAACCACGTTGTTTTTTTCTTCGGAGACTACTCGCAACATGAGCCACAGTAGAGGGGAAGAAAGAAAAATCCAATCGGAAAAACGGCAAGAGCTGTGTGTGGAAATTGTAGGGTTTTACACACACACGAACACACAACTGCATAGTTAGCTATGTATTGTGTTCACAAATGATAGATTATCCAGGGCATCATGGCTGCAATGAAAGTGCATAATTACTTGTTTTGGACAGAGCACAAATTTACTTGAACAATAAATTTATCAGAAGACGGATGCTGCTTATAGCAATTATTACTGTGAGTGTATTTAAAAGTCATTATAAAAAAAATTTTAAAATGTTTTTTATTTAAAAATATATTAAAATAATATTTTTTTAATTTTAGAAATTTTATTTTTGACATCAGCACATCAAAATAATATAAAATCAAAAAACAATAATTTAAAGTAAAAAAATAAAATTCAAATCTAAATTTTTTCAAAAACACTTTTAAAACGTAAAAACAAATAATTATACATGCACCGCTACAAGATTTTGAACCACATCCACATCTTTATTATCAAGACGGTAATCTGAAGTAAGATTTATGTAGCACTACAAGATTGGACTACGGTCCATGATATTAAAGAGATATTTAAAAATGTGGTATTGATTATTTTTTAAAGTATTTTTCATTTAGAAATGTATTTAAATAATATATTTTTTATTTTTTTAAAATTAGTTTTTACATCAAAATAATCATATTAATTTGAAGCAAAAAAAAAAAAAAATTTATTTTTTTTCAAAAATATTTTTAAAACACAAAAATAAAAACAGCATATATAAGTTTCAAGCATAATGTCCTAAACTAAACCACATATGATTTTCTATAAGAAACAAAACAAGGAAGATACATGGACTTGCCAGTCTCCTTGTGCTCTGTCGGTGCGTGCACGTAATGTTGAGGTGAAAGCATATACAAGTCATTCAAGATTTAGGAAAACTGTTTGGAATATTTTCATGCATGCTATCGTCAGAATTTGTCTTCTCTACTTCGTGCAATGAAGTTATAGCGATTCCGATCTGGCTATCTCTTTCAAAGAGAGACATGCTGCCCACATAGCATGGGCATGGTATGACAAAGTGAGCATATCCCGCATTGATTTTAAATCTATAGAGAAATTGTTTAATGTTATCCATATGATCCAATCTAATTGATCTAATGCAGAACATGTAAACAATATAATAATAAACTCACACTTATTAGTGCTTCCTTGTCTTCCGATGTCAATGGTGGCATGCACCAAGAGCCGTATCGTTACTTATTAAAAAATCTATTTGGATCATTTATTTAAGTCTTATAAATTTTATAATTATTAGAGGTTTACTGTTAACTTTAGAATTTCAAAAAATTAATTGATATGCGCATAAACTAATCTGAACACTTACAGTTACCCAAAAAAAAAAATCTCCTTGGCTACAAGTGTTTTGCATGCACCGCCGGGTGGAAAGTTTGGATGGCATGCTAGCTTGCAATTTTTCCGAATAATCGGAATTTACTTTGTTGAAAAGGTGCGCAGCTAGAAAAGGAGATTGATTTCACATTATTCTTATCCAATTTTCAGGCACGGATGTGCCTTACTTTCATAACAATTCTCTTGCATTCTGATTACTTTGTTTAAAAAGTGTCAAAAGAAACATAGTCAATAACGAAAAGATCTTATTCTAAGATACTTGTCTAAGCAGAACATATATGCATCTTTTTTATTATTATTACTAGAAAAGCTAGCACTTGTGGGTTTCTATTTCTATCTACAACAATTGATCCTCAACGGTTTAAAACTTATTGCACCAAGTCTCATCAATTCTTCAATGGACAAGAGCCATTGTTTTTCGGAAATAGTTCTATGCCAAATTAATACTCATGATCCATCCAAAAATAGGGTTTCACACACACACACACACACACACAACATCAACCTCGTACCTTTGTATACTAACCCTTTTGGCAATTTCCAAGTGGAGAAATACTAGATGAAAAACAATATCCATTCACTACGATTGATTAACGTGGGAGGGTGGAGAAAAGATCATTTGAAGGGGTTTGAACTAGTGGGAACCTGCAGTCAAAATTTCTGTTCCTTAGGGTCAAATTTTGAATTAAAATCTTGTTGGTTGCTTGCGGTAGTCAAAAAGATAAACGAAAAATGACATTTTATGTACACATCCTTTCGGCAGAAAAGTTGAAGAATATTGGCCAAGTTATTTTTGATTATTTGTGCTTTTACACTAGGGAACAACAAAATTCCGGTGCTTTCGCACGGGGGAACAGCTAAAAAGTTTTTCATTTCCCCTCTTTTTTCTATATTTCTTCGCCAATTCCACTCCCGAATTGAGATCCACTTAGAAATCATGAGGCCACGCGCCACCAATGAATGAATCACACGACAAGGTCACTGAGATGAAAAAGCGGTAAAAAAAAACGAGTATACGTATAGAATTCCTTTTCAATTGGAAAAACTATTTTTGCTCCGAGAGATTCATCAATGTTTCATTTTCTCGGTCTACCGTATTTAGAAATAGTTTCGATGTTAAAGAGTTTATAGAATCAAATGAAAATTTCACCACTTTCCTGTTCTTTTATTTTTTTTTTCATATTTTACTATATTTTAAAAAAAATGAAAAAAATATATTATATATTTATTATGAACATAAATTATTGTACTATAGACCACATTATAGATATAAAATGTTTATACTATGGACGACATTATAATGACATGGGAGCGTTATCTTTTCTATGTTTACTAAAAAATTGATCTTTGAGTCTGGGTGCGGCGTGATGCCCAATATACTTGGATCTGGCTACACAAACAGATCCAAAAAGATTGGATAAATAAAAAAAATAGACGCCATTATAGCGTCATGAAGGACGTTGTCTTTTCTATGTTTAGTCAAAAATTGATGTTGGGTTTGGCTGCACAGCCAGATCCAAGGAGATTGGGTCAATAAAAAAAATAAAAAAAAATCAATAAACATTGTGCATTTACTGTGGACATAGACTCGTTGCACTTTGGACCACATTGTAGATATAGAGTGTTTACACTATGGACGACAGTGTAGCGCCCTGGGAGGTGTTGTCTTTTACGTGATTAGTCAAAAATTATTGTTGGTGCGGCTCAAAGGTAGAACCCAATAGCATTGGGTCTGACTTGACCGTCAAACCCAAAAGCATTGGGTCAGGTTATGCAGTCAGGCCCAAGGAGATTGGGTCAATAAAAAAATAAAAAAATCAATTAATATTTTTTCTTTAATTCAAATTACTATGTTTTGATGTTTTTGTATTATTTTGATGTGATGATATAAAAAATCAATTTAAAAAAATAAAAAAAATATTATCTCAATATATTTTTTAAAATAATATTTTAAAAAATAATCATTACGTAATAATATAATAACTAGCATATGGGTCCGCGCTCCGCAGCGGATCAATAATATTTTTTTTTTCAAATGTAAAAATACTTGAGTTTGGTTAAAAGCACGAAATGTATTTGCACCATCACCGTCTTTAAATAAAATATTTTCTACAGTAGCACCATGAATAGCGCATAGCAGAGGAGCGCCCAATACACCGGCAACAAATTTCTTTCCCTTTAATTTTTTCCTCTTTATATATTTTCAATTTTTGTTTCCTCTTTATTTTTTTTTCTTTTCTCTACTTGATTTTTTTTCCATATTGTAAAGAGAAAATAAATTGATGTGACTTTTTTTATATTGTATAAAAGTTGGGTGATGATAATTTTTTTTTTTCATTTCAAGTTGGGTTGAATTTTCTTATTAAAACATGTTTATTTTTGTGTTTCAAAAATGATATTAAAAAAGTTTGAAATTTTTTTATTTTTTTCTTTACATCAAATTAATATTTTTTGATGTTATTATATTATTTTGATGTGATGATATAAAAAATAAAAAATAAAAAAATATTATCTCAATATATTTTTTTTAAAATATATTTAAAAAAATAATATTGTGGACATAGACACACTACACTATAGATTACACTGTAGACATAGAGTGTTTGTGCTTTGGACGACACTATAGCACTTGGGGTGCGTTGTTTTTTCTATTTATTAGTCAATAAGTGTTGTTAGGTCTGGCTCAACCATGTGACCAGTTAGTTTTTATGTCTAGCTTGTAGAGGTAGGCCAAAGCCTAAACCGAATAGCTTGTTGTTTAGTGTTTTTTTAATGGTATTATCATTTTCCTCCTAATTTTTAAAACATTTTATGTGTGAAAGACTTGATCGATAAATGAAATAAAACACTCATTGTGTTACTGTAACTTATGATTTTGAGTTATACGTCTCTTTTTTTTTATGTTTGGCTCTTACGATCTTACCATTATTTTTTAATGTTTTGTTTGCACTTTCACCTATGATTTAATTTTGTTTGGCATGTTGCCTATTTACATGCTTATCTGACCTCTTTGTTTTTTGTTAGGAGGTCACCATGAGGAAAATAAAAGATTTTTCATAGAGTTTTTAATCGTCATAAGTGGATTTAACATTTGAGTTAGAAAGAAAAGATACCCAGAATAGAGAATGTTTTTACATAAAGTGGAGAGCTAGACTATGAAAGTTGGGTCATCGTAAGGATTGTGCAAATGATATTGGAGAATCAATAAAGAAACTGCCATGATGAATATTTAGATGAATGTGTTAGGGAATCATTGTGTGGAGACATGAAGATTTAGTTAGAGGTGCGGAGATTTTTCATGGAAATTTTGTTTAGAGACATAAAGATGAGTAATATCATTGAAAAAATATATGGATATTATTTGGAGAGATAACATTGCTTTTTTTATTAAAAAGTTCAAAAGATTTTCTTATGCAAGTAAAGATATAATTTCTAAAAACTATCTAATCTCGGGCAATGTATTATAGGATACCCCAACCTTTTTTCTTTTTTTTTTTAGGCTACATTTTCTTCTTTACAAACTATTAGAGGTAACTCTTGTGATCAATCTTTCTATCTTTTTTTTAGAGCATAATAGTCCTTTGTATCATAGTTGTTGTTGTGATGAGTTAGATAAAATTTATTAGGTTTTCACGTGTTGGGATTACTTTTCATGGGAGAAGGGTATTACATAAATTTTTTTTTCTTCAATGAAAATTAATACCTAAATGTGTGTGATCGTTAGAGGTGGTGCATTTATAAGTTCAAGAAATGTCAGTCAATCACAAGTGAATCTCTTTATACTCTTTTTGGATACCCTAGAACTATCAGGAGATTGATGAAGTTCGAGAGATTCTATTCTTGAAACCGAGAATATCCTTGTCTGGTCATACTTGTTTTTTTCCATTTCAAAGCAATTTTTCATTGCTTATTTCACTTTAAAGAGAGTTCGATCGGGAAGAGCGTATAGTTGTTCCCACAAAAAATAATTGTAGACTTTACTAATTAGAGCTTCAGTGAAAATAGATTTGAGAAGACTTTCCACGTTGACATTTCATTGTCAAACCTTTAGAGATATGCTTTTATCTTCTCGTTATGTGATGGTGAAGAGCTCAGTTGTGCTTTTTTTAGTTAGTATCTTTGTACTAAAATGAGAGGTTAGTTTAGTATAGAGATCATTAAAGTCAAGGATGGAGCCAGGTTTTAGGCTATGATACCTTATTCGAGTAGATCCATGGAATATTGTTGGAAAGTTTATACACATATTATTACTATTTTGTGTTGCTAGTTCCAGGTTATTTCATATTTTTTATAAGTGTTCTATTAGGTTTGCAAGTCCATCATAGTTATTTAAGTTCATCTTCGTGGACATGTAATTTTTAGAGAGACATGTATGTAGTAACCAATGAAAAATTAGAGAATATCCCACTTGGTATGGGAGGTGTTCATTCTTAGGATCTCATACAATTCTGATCTTTTTTTATGTCGAGATCTTTTTCAATAAGAAGTACATGAGTAAGATTTGAAGGGAGATCGGTGACGGTAACTACTCCTAGAAACTAGGACTTGTTGAGGCTCTACTTTTTTATATTTAGAGTTTATATTTAGAGCATTCAATTTGAGAACATTTTTCCTAATAGGAGTGGCTTTTTCAAAGGGTTAAAGTACAGATGTTCTAATACCTATTTATTTACTACCTTATTTCTTCAAGGAATTAGAGTTGTCTACATGTACTTATGATACATAAAGAGGAGCTACTTAGAGTACAGGTTCCTTCAAGAATTGTTTTTAGAAAAGGAGTGAGATGACAGGTCATCTTCTCCAGCAAATGACGCATAGTCTTTGGTTCATCTCCAACCACCCGAAGTGGTAAAAAAAGTTAGGATTTCAACTTATTGAGCTTAAAAACTTGGCATTAATAAACTCATTTATGGTCTTAAATGTTGAAAAAAAGTGATCCTAAAATGCAAAATTAACCTAAATCCAAAAAGCTTCCTAAGCTCCGATATACTTTTTCAAGCAAGATAAATATCAAAAAACATCTCAATGAAACTTCTCTCATTGAAATAAACCCATTGACACCAAGAAAGTCTTTTTATGGTCAGAATACAGTCAACAATAATTTTCTTTCTCCTTTATTATTTCTCGATGATTCTTTCTCTCCTCTTTTAAACTAGGGACCGAGATGGGAACAAAATAAAGTCTTAGACTAAATGTTTGATCCCTAAGACTAAAAAGGAACTTTAACAAAAACCCAAGGCAAATTTTAGCAAAAAGATAGAGGAACTCAGGGGTATTTTTGTTATTTTACTATTATAAAAAATATTGAATATACAAAAATACCACCAGTCAAATCTATAATAACTAATATGTCGTGGGAAAATATAAAAACACTCATGGCTCTATGGTAAGTCCTTTTTTTTTTGGAAGGTCATAGATAGGGCTGAGGATTTTCGGTTTGGTCCGGTTTTGAACCAAAATAAACAACCAAACCGAATTTTTTTTTGTTTTTGAACCGAACCGAACCGAACCGAAAAGCAGTTCAAACCGATTAATTTCGGTTCGGTTTTTTTCCCTTCCAAACCGGTTCAAACCAAAATGCAATGCCAAGATGTCATCCTCTAAGAATCAACAACGTTGTTCTCGTTGTTACAACTTCTTGCAAAGAAAAAAATAATTGCAAAAAACAAGTATTAGTTCTTAGCAATCAACCAATAACTGCTTTGATTTTTCTGGACACTCTTCAACTTCTAGACCCGAAATAATCCCTCTCAGGCAATCGAGGTGGGATCTTTTTATGCCATGACCCATGAAGGAGAATCAAGTAAATCAATGGAAGAATCATCAACAATTCACCTATGACATGGCAAGTTTGAGAGATGAGAAATGAGAGACAGAAAGTACGGAAGATTGGAAGAGAATAAGACAAATTTTATCCAAATGTTGAAAGAAAATATTAAAGCTTTACATGTAATTAGTTACTTTTCCCTTACGTTGAGAGATGAGAGACAAAGAGAGCATGGAAGGCTGGAAGCTGTGGATCGAAAGGGACCCTTCAAATTGTGAAAGCATTCAAAGAGTTAATGGGAAGGAAGGGGGCGGCTGTGTGAAAGAGAAGGAAATAATAAATGATCTGCTAGGGTTGTTGGCTAATAGAAGGGAGGAGGCGGCCCACGACTTGGTTTTTTTTTTCATTTTTATACCGAACCGGTTCGGTTCAGTTCAGGTTGGCCGGTTCAGGCACACCAAAATCGGAAACCGAATCGAACCAGACATTTTCCTAAATATTTTAATCGGTTCAATCGGTTTTTTTACCGATTCAGTTTTTTCGGTTTTCTTGGTTAAATTGATTTTTTGGTTTTTTTGTTCACCCCTAATCATAGACATCACTTTACTATTGTAATGAATAATGAATTATCTTTATGGCTATAGGAAACCGCCTTCCTTTTTAGTTTTTTTTTATCAGTTTCGTTGTTGTTCTTATTATTATTATTATCATCATCACCATCACCATAACTATTATTATTATTATCACCATCACCATCACCACTACTATCATTATCATCATCATAATCACCACCATCACCACCATCATCATCATCATTATTATTATTAGTATTATTATTATTATTGTTGAAATAATGAAAAATATAAACTTGATTTGAAAGTTATTACTACCACCACCACCACCATTATTATTATTATTATTATAACCAACCATTCAACTATATCCGAGTTTTTTTTTTATCTTGATATTCACATACACTACATGGATTCTATTTGTTAATACCTACGTCAGATATTGTTTTAGGACTATTTCTATTATATTCATATTACCTATCTAATATATTCCTACTATATTTAATTAATAGACTACAACTACTACATTTAGATTTATATAATACATTTAATATATATATATATATAATATTTTTATATTTTTTATTTC
Source organism: Populus x sibirica (assembly GCA_019202695.1). NCBI lineage: Eukaryota > Viridiplantae > Streptophyta > Magnoliopsida > Malpighiales > Salicaceae > Populus > Populus x sibirica. The sequence continues at coordinate 1,509,858 of JAGMVL010000318.1, forward strand.
ATTTTATTTTAATAGAATTAAAATTTATATTAATTTATTATTTATTATTCTAAATTAGAATTCAGAATGATAATTTAGAAAGATTTATTATTATTGTTATTATTACTACTACTACTACTATTAACATCACTGCTACTGCTACTGCTACTACTATTATCGTGTCTTCTCCATGAAAAATATTTTTTTAGCAGTCAACTATATTAATGTTTTTTTTTTTGTATTGATATTGACATGTACTCCCTCAATTTTATTTGTGAATAGCTACACCAAATATTTTTTTAGGACCATTCCTATTATATTCTTATTACCTATCTAATATATTTCAACTACATTTAATTAATAGACTACATCCAAGACATTTAATATATATATATATATATATATATATATATATATATATATATTAATTCATTTTATTTGAATAGAATTCAAATTTATATTCATTTAGAATTTATTATTTTAAATTAAAATTTAGAAAGATTTACTACTACTACTACTACTACTACTACTACTACTACTATTATTATAACAAAAAAACATAAACTTGATTTGAAAGATAAAATTAAAGACCATAAAAACTTTGACAAAAAAAATAAAAAAAAATAAAAATAAAATGGGCCAAATTGAAATTAGTATTATTCTTATTAAAAAATAAAAATTAAAAACTTGATATTAAACAAATCCATAATGACTAATGCACCATATGAAAAGATAAAAAAAACCTCTAGCTTATTTTTCTTGTGAATGACTAAAAGATCATTACACTTTAGTGTTGAATAGAAAATGTAAAGGGGGACATGGGGTTTTTGTCTTCTGTTTTAGTTGTTTTGTTATAGTTTGATTTTAATGAAAGTTTTTCCTGAAGTCACCTAGACCATGCGTGAGCCTTTTTTTTTTTGGAGTTGTTATGTAGGTGGTGAGCTTATTTAATTGAAAATTAAAAATTCATAAATTGATTATTTATGCCTAATGTGTTAATTATTGTTAATTTGTGAATCATCTTTAAATTTTTGTTTTTATTGTATTTTGGATTTCATGTTAAATTAAAAAGGAGAACTAAATATAAGGAGTTTCTTGGTTAATTTTTTTTTAATTTTTAACGAATATGAAAAAAAAAACTAAAAGGGGAAGGGAAGTTACTTAACCCAAAAGGCATTTTATTATATATTAGAATAGTGAAAATGATGAAATTGCTCTTGACTAAAAAAAAAATTTTGAACTAGACATTAAGGGTAACATTGCATTTTCATTGTGACACAATTATCTTTTACAAATTATGTGAGATTAGATTAGTCATTTAGTTTTTTATTAAACAATAAAATTAGTAATTTAATCACAAAATAAAATAATACAATGCCTACTACTTAGGGTTATTTTTATCTTTTTGGTTTTTTAAGAATAGTTCAATTACTTTTATGCCTTTAAAGAAAGAAAAAAACCAATATAACTCTCTCACAATGGCTTTTTTGTTATTTTATATTGGTTTTGTTATAAAAACAAAGGTTACTTAGAAGCGTTATTGTAATTGATATATATTAAATATTATTAAAAAACCTTTTGGTGTGTGCATGCGGACGACCCCTGTGTCGTTCAAGCGGCGCGTATAGGGTTGTCCGGCTTGGATGGTATTGGCGCCCTCAACATGATGAGATGACACGTGCTCAAAATGCTTATTTAGTTTGACGCTGATTGTTTTTTTTCTTTTTCTCTCTCTGCCTTAAATTTTATGCCAACACCATACAAAATTCAAACCAACCCCTACAATTTATTTTTCCTTTATATTTGATCTCTATCATTTTGACTACTATTTTTTTTATTTTTGAATTATTTATAAAATTACAAATATTTTTCAATTTCACAATTTACTATTTTTAATCTATGAATAATCTAACAAATTAAAAATATTTTTAAATTTCACCCTTATGATTTTTTAATCTTTCAAATTTGATCCCCATTCTTTTGATTGCTATTAGTTTTGTTTGGGATTATTTTTTAAATAGTTTTTCAGTTACGATTTTATCCTTCTTGGGTTTTTTTTTCTATCAAATTTTATCCTCATTCTTTTTGTTGTTATCTTCTTTGCTTTTACGAGTTGTTTTTTATTAACATTCTTCCACAATTTCATTCTTCAAAATTAAATTGGTTAGGAATTAAGCTTCTTGATTGAACTCGGGTCTAAGATTTCATGGTTTTCGAGTTATAGAGATTAGATCAGGTTTAGAAGGTATGCCCATGTTTGTTTGTTTTTTCTCCTTTTTTTTAAATTGATGTTTTTTTATTTTTATCCTTCGTTTTTTGAGATTTGCTTTGTTAATAGAGATTTTTAATTTTATATATTTCTACCTTTTGATAATTTAAATGAAATCAAGTCTGCTTCTTTTAACTTATTTATCTTTGTTATTTCTTTTTGGCTAATTTATTTATTATTATTATATTTATATTATTTATATTATTAATTTAATCAATAACTCGGGTATTATAATATTGACTCAATTTCTCTCGGCAGAGAGGTAGCAACAAATCTAGTAATTTGCTATTTGCCTGAGCAACATAAAAAACGTAGCAATCATCATCCATTTGTTTTCTTACTATTAGATCTTGACTGTAAAAGTATGATCGGAACAATTTGTATGCATTCGATAATAAATTCCGTCCTGATTAGATGTTAATCAGGCCATTCTCGTTCGAATGAATCCATTCATATAAAATTAATTTTCCTGTTATCTTGCTAATTAATAAATCAGATTTAATCACAACATCGCCATTATCATGAACTCATTTAAGGTTTATTTGACAATGTGACATGACGTGGTTAAAACTCCATCTTATCTCCAGAATACTTTTAAAAAATATTTAATTAATCATATACTAAAAGCATTATTTTAAAATTTTGATTAAAAAAATTTATAATAAATAGTTTTTTTAATTTATTTTTTCAAATCACAATCACTAAACTAACTCTATACTAATTACATACATAACTTTAATAGTGGTGATTTTATTAGTAAATGAGCCTGTATTTTAAAAAAAATTAGTACAATAAATTAAAAGTTTTGGCATAATAACATTATTTGAAAATTTTTTGGTCAAATAGCATGCTTTCATATTGTCGCGCTTCAAAATAACGACATTGAAACACGTCGTGTTTTTGAAATACGACAACTGTCAATTGGTCAGCCGGTTGGATATAGTTGTATAAGTAGTCGATCTTTTCACATAAAAATCATAATTTTATGAATTTTTCTTTCAAATATGTTTTATGAATAAAAATATACATCTTTGTCCAACTTGTTGACTAAAAAAAAAACTTCAATTAAAATCTTAAAAAAATATTATTCACGCATTAGTTTTCATGAGTGATTCTGAGCAGTTAGATATGAATCTGTTATAACTAGATAAAGATCTGTCATAACCAGATTACTCAGATAGCCTAACAGATGCATTTATGTACTAATATGACAGGTCTAAGCCCATGAGGAGATCTGGTTGTGCCAGATCAGAATGACAACTCAAAATAAAAATAAATTTTGATTCGACCGTTGGATCGTGTTTAAAAATTTATAAGAGTTTAAGGATGCCGTTTTCAAGTAGCCATGAAATCGCTACTCCGACTGTCGGATTTTTAGATCTTAAAAATCTCACCCTAAAATCATAATTATATAATTTTTCTTATCATTCTAGTCGAGCAGTTTAATAAATCAATCTACTGATTAAGCTTGTACCATGTATTAATAAATTTTTTATCACGTTTGACATCCAAAAGTGTGTTTCTCGCCAAATTTTTTTACTCGTGTATTATTTCAGCATTTATTTACATTTTACAAGCTAATTGCCCAATAGATGCATTTTACAATAGTGAAATTTATTTTACTATTGTAGCGTGTACTCACGTGAAAAACCAGGAAAACATATCGTTATGCGCTCAGTCGACAGTGTCCAAAGCCAGAAGAACACAGGGCATTTTTCGTAAAATAAGGCCTCATTAAAAGAAGAAAAACGTGAACTGATCGAACCGAAACAGCAGCAAAACCAGCAAAAACCAGAACTCAAATAGCAAAAAACAGCCAGTCTTGTCAAAGGGTAAAACGATCTTTCACCATAATAGGATAAAGGTAAAAAAGCTTAACCATCGCCTTGGACTCTGTAATGTTTATCGCAATTTCAAAGACCCATCATCCTCTACGAGGGAAGATCCTTCTGCGCCAAGCTTGATCCTAACACAGGCCTTGTCTGCAGAAAAAGGGTGTGTGCTGTGCATGGCGTCCTCCTCCTTGTCGCCGATCAGAGACCTTAGGGTTTCAGAAACAAAACAAGGCTACTTCTGTAACTTTCACTACCCCACCTCTGTAAATACGTGGAGAAACGAAGGGCAACCAAGTCCAAAGAATCTTGATTGGGATCAATAGCTTACTGGCAAAGCATCCTGGCCTGCCAAGTGGACCGCAAAGAAGGACAAATGTCTGTCACGCTGACAAGCGAATGAAAGTTTCATGAGGAGCCACTGCTTCCCACGTCGTGCAAAGCGGTTGAGATTTGTTACACCACCCCTACATCCATTAACCCACCCCACCACCAATCACAGCTCACACCTCCTCGAAAATTAAGCAAGAGCATTTTGCGTAAACAATATTTCTCTCCTTGTACACTTCCATCCTTCATCTTTTTTTAATTTTACTAATCTTACTTTCCACGGCATACAGAGACATCTTTTCATGTTTTTGTTTTGTTTTTCCTGCTTTCTTCTCTTTATTTCTAAGATATAAATAGCCAAAAGATAATTAAAAATTAAAAGATGTTACAGGGGTGGTTGGGAGTGTGGTTACAAGAGCTTCTTAAAATACTTTTTATTCTAAAAAATATCAAAATAATATTTTTTTTTAAATTTATTTTTGATATCAGCATGTCAAAATAATTTGAAAACATCAAAAAATATTAATTTGAAAAAAAAATAATTTTTTTTAAAATAATTTTAAAATTAAAAAATAAACAGATTCGTAGATTATTTAATAATCAGCTAAATAGTGATGTTAAGAAAATCTAAAATAATTAGGTGTTAGTATGGTAGCGGTTGTTTTTCAAAGTATTTTTTGTTTAAAAATGCATTAAAATAATATATTTTTTAAAAATTTATTTTTAATATCAGTATATCAAAATAATTTGAAAACATTAAAAAATATTAACTTTAAATAAAAAAATATATTTAATTTTTAAAAAAAATATATTTAAAATACAAAAACAAACAAACAGGTTTTAAGGGAGGGGAAGTGAACATCTATGAGTATGCAAGGACAAGAATGAAGTTTGCTAGAAGAATTTCTAAAGAAAAACCCTGGCCTGTCACATGCATGCCAAATGCCTCTCGACTCTTACATGGACCCCACTCACTATCTCTGCCCTCTAATACCTTACCTGGCTGCAACTCTGTACGGGCCCCACCTCTTTGACCCTGGTAGTAGGAGTACTGGAGAAGTGTAGAGCCCGCGCGTGGTCCCCGCTTTACTACTTTGCGATATGGATTTAATCATTTGTTCTCTCACAACATCTCTTTACCCTTCTCTTCTCTTTACTGCTTTCGGGCTTCTACAAATACAGATTGCTGCGACCGCTCTTCTCCTCTTTCGCTATCTCCTTTAATTCTCCCAAGTGAAGTTGAAAGATACGAGATTTTTGTGTTACAAGAAGGGCCCAGAGAGGCCAGGGTTTGCATTTGATTGAGCACAAGCACAGGTCTCTCTTCTCCTCTCCTCTTAAAGCCCCTTCTGTTCTCTTCCCTAACCTTGCAATTCCAGCGAACTCCAACTGGGCTTGTTATCATTAAAGCTTGAGAAAGCAGCAAAGAAAAACACCCGATACTTCAAAAGCACCAACACTCACCAATTCCCACTTCCACTGATATTTTTGTTTTGTTATCGAGGTGCTACTTTTTCTGTATTTTAAATATGGCAGAGAGTTTGGATAACGGTGAGTTTTGGCTGCCTCCTCAGTTTCTCTTAGACGACGATACTGTACTTATGGAAAAGAATACTGCTAATAACTTGAAGAACTGGAGTACCAAGGACGTCTTTGGCTACTCTGAAACTGAGTATGGCAAATCTTCGGTCCCATACGAGTTTCCTTGTGGATTTGGTTCCTTTGGGTTTTCTTCGGATCTCAGTTCTCCTGTTGAGTCTGTGGTTGGCTCTACTGAGACAGAGAGTGACGAAGAAGATTACCTGGCTGGTTTAACTCGCCAAATGACTCACTCCACCCTTGAAGATGATTTCAAGAGAAACGACCTCCCTTGCAGCACCGAAAAGACTATGGTATTGCTTCCTTTATGTTTCTTTTTAAAGTAGGACAACCTACTTTGATTTTTGTGATTATGTTTTTTGGGGCTAATGTTCGGGTCTTGGATTTTTTGCCTGATTTGCAGGGTTGGGTGTTGTCTGAATCGCCTCAATCAACGCTATGTGCAGTTGGAAGCAGGTGCGGTTGTAGACAAGGGTCTAGCCGTGGAAGCCCGAATGGGTCTTCACCTCCAGCAACTTGGGATCTGCTGTACGAGGCTGCAGGAGAAGTAGAGAGGATGAAAATGAACAACGAAGAAGGATGTTGCTTTAACAGTCAAAGTAGAGGACTATCAGGTCCACCAAGAAAACCCCCTCCAATCTCTATTCCGTTGAAAAATCCCATCTACGACGTTAGTCTCTACCAACAGCAGCAGTCTCTTGCTTACCAGAAGTTGCAGGCATCTCAAGTAATATGCCAAACAGTGCCTTATTGTACTTTCACTTATTTCTTTTTAAAGATAGAACTCCTACTTTTGCTGATTACTAATTGAGGCCTGTGCCCTGTTTGTTCTTATTCAAATTTCAGCAACTGAGACAACAAGTGATGCAGCAGCAGCAGCAGGGTGTTCGGGGAGGGCAAAACAATATTTTGGGAACTGGAGTATTGTTTCCTCAAAAGCCGCATCAGACCCAGCCAGTGGTCCAAAACAGAGGGAGGAATATTACTAGTGTTGGTAGAGGACCATTGGGTTTGTCTGCATCTGCTTGGCCGCCTCTACAAAACATAACACAGCAACAGCAACATCTCCAACAGCAGAACAACAATCATGGTGGTTCGGGCATGCGGGCTGTTTTCCTTGGTAATCCTGGAGGGAAAAGAGAATGTGCTGGTACTGGGGTTTTCTTACCTCGTCAAATCGGTACCCGAACTGAATCTCGCAAGAAGCAAGGTCTGCTCTCCCTCTCCTTTGCCTTCTGTTTCATTTAACTCTGATTAAAAACTTTGGACCCTGGTGTCATTTATTCATATTTTCTTTTAACCCTATTATTCTGGAATATGTTTAGGTTAATACTAATTTTGGTTCTTGTGACTGATATTATGACAGGGTGTCCCACTGTTTTGCTTCCAGCGAAAGTGGTGCTGGCTCTCAACTTGAATTTGGAAGGAATGGGTGCTCAGGCCCAGTTCCAGCCTCGTTTTAATGGAAGTTTCACAACTGACAGTGGTAAATATTGTCTGCCTCCACATTTTGATGTAATTATTAATTATTTCTTTCTTATTACAGGATTAACCAGACTAATTTTTTGTTTTGTTTGTTTTTATATGGTGTGTGAAGATACCGCTGCTGCAAGGCCTCGCGGCAATAACATTCTCTCTCATCAGAAACATCGCAATGGCAGGCCACAACCAGTAATGAGCAACGAAGTCAGCTTACCCTCGGAATGGACTTATTGACCCACCATTTCTTCTGGGTGTTTCACAACTAGTGTTGGTTTTGTTTTTAGTTAGGAGCCTAAATGAAACTTGGAAGGTTAGAAGAAAAAAGAAAAGAAATTTGGATGATGATGTTAGAAGGTCACTCTAGGAAAGATAGTGAGAAAGGAGAAGGAAAAAAAGAAAAGAACTTGATTCGATGTTATGGTTGATGAAAGAAAGATGTGAAGACATGTTTTTTGGGGTAGAACTAGGAGAAATAATTTAATTTTCTATTTTCAGGAAGTCAGCAGCAGCTTTTTGTTCGTGTTGTATGGCTCAAGGGACGAGAAAGTGGACTGGGGATGCTATACTTTGTTGTTTTTTTTGGGGGGGCGGAACCATGTTCTGCAGCGGAAAACACTACCATCTTCTCTTTCGATGAACATGGTGTATCAACAAATGTTTGTTAGTCCTTCTCTGTAAAAGTTCATTTCATCCTGTCCTGTCCACCCACTCCAAAGCCATTGATGAAGTGATAAAAGAATATATTTTTTCTCAAGTCTCTCTCTCTCTCTCTCTCTGTGGCTTGCTTCTTCTTCCAGATAGCAATTGCCTTGTTGTTGGTGATGAAGTTTTTAATTGTGTGCGCCTGTGTCGGCTGTTTTTGTTTTCGAATATAATAGTAATTAGAGCAGTATTCGTTTATTATTTACTTTTTAATGCCTTGTGTTTTTCGGGAGGAATGGCTGCCCACACGGCGCCGAACATGCTTTAATGAGGAAACTAATCACAGCTGTACTTCCAGTTTCCAATCTTCTTAAAAGGTTCTTGCTTTCTCCTACGTCCGGTCGTGTTCGCAATTAACCTTAAAATCTTTTAGAGCGTGTTTGTGAATCATAAAAACATGGGAAAAAAATTATTTTTGATATTAATATATTAAAAAATTATTATGTTTAATATTAGGATATCAAGATTATAAAAATAAAAAATATAATTTTAATGTTTTATTTATTTAAAATAAAATGCAGTTTCGACCATGAAAACAAACAGAATTTTGTCTCATTAATTTTTTAAAGTTGTAAATTATAAAAAAAGATAAATCAAGGTTTAAAGTATTTTTTTTAATTTTTTAAATTATTTTAATATGTTAGTATTAAAAATAAAAAAATATTTTAATATGTTTTTAAATAAAAATATTTTTAAAAACAAACTTTATCGTCATCCACCCCGTAAATGGTCTCGTGAGCTAACATTGACAAAACAAATGAAACCATACAATTAAATGCAGTTTATCAATATCTGTAAAAAAGTCTAATGTAAGTAAATATGAGACTGAAGGATAGGGAGTAAATGAGTGAGTAGGCGTTGCTTCGAAATGAAGTATCTTCTCCAAGTAGTAAACTAGACTAGCCAGTAGTCCCTACTGCAACTAGCCGACTTGAGCTGTAAATAGAAGTGGGCCATCGCGTGTATGTTTCGCTTTTACACGTGTCAAACACATCTTCTTTTCGTATCTCAATTTTTTCACGCTGGAGGCCTGATTTTTTCTCTGATTTGCCTCTGGGAAGTAGACTATAAACAGAAGCTAAAGCATGCCGGGTTGCTTTCACCGGATGGCCATCAAGCACCATACGTTGCCGGCGAAGTTGTGTGTGTACGAGGCTTTAGCCACGTCGTCGGCCGTGCACTTTTGATTCACGTGGAGCGCACTACTTTTGTCTTGTGCTGTGGGGTTGCCTTTTTCTTGCTGCGTCGGTTGATGTGTCCTTTGCGATGGTCGTGCATGTTGTGCTTATTTCGTGTGTTTATGCTTTGACTAGGTCAAGTTCATGTGCCCGTGCCGCCCCCGTCCTATTTCTCTCTTCATTGGCTTCATCCATGTTTTTATTCAGGCTGAGGTGACTAGGTTTTGAGAATTTAAATTATTGTTAATTTTCACTTTTTAGTTTGAGCGAATTTTTTATTATAAAATGAAGAAAGGAAGAAATACTTAATTTTAAATGCAAGTTTTAGAAATAAAAAAATTAGAGAGAAATTATTGAAGCTCCAAATTAACGAAACTATAAAACACACACAGACATAAAACATTGCAACAGTGAAATTGTGTTTGTCCTTAAAAGAAAAATTAAGAGACCTCGAGGTTTGGGGTATTAGCTTTTAAAGGATTGTCAAAGGATATACGTATCTTTTCAGCTTTTCAAAGCACTAAAACGATTAAATTATCTCATAAAATAAAAAAAGAAAATAGAAGTATTTATCAAGGGTGTTTCTGGCTTTTTATTAAAAAAAAACATTTTTATACTTGGATTCAAGAAAAAATAAATCATCCGTCCAAGTATTTATTATCATTTCATAATGATTTTTTCATTAATTTCAGGTTAATAAAGGACATTTTGATACTCCTATTTTAAATAGTTAATATCAATATTCAAAATGCCACTAATGCATGCTCTTCATGCGTTAGCACACAAGGAGCATCACGGTTTTTGGGTGATATGGGCGATGTTTTTTAATGGCCAAACTTGCCCTTTTAAGAATGTTTGAAAGTGTAATTATGATTGCTTTTTAAAATGCTTTTCACTTAGAAAAATATGTTAATAATATTTTTTTATTTTTAAAAAATTATTTTTGAGATTAGCACATCAAAATAATTTGAAAACATCAAAAATATATTACTTCAAAGCAAAAAAAAAATCAATTTTTTTTAGAAACGCTTTTGAAAAGCACTCCCAAACAGGCTCAAATTTGTTATGTTGATGGAAGCACCTTAACATCGTCTTTCTTTAAATGTAGCTTGTATTGGTGACGAGGAGGGGCAATTTATCACCGATGGACTTTTTTCTTCTTCTCTCCTCCTTAAAATTATTGGTTAGTCCTTTTTGTTTATGGTATTTTGATTTAGTCTCTATTCTTTTGATTTCTAGTTTTTATTCTTGACCATTTTATAAAAAAATTATTTGATTTTTTTTTGTTAAAGTTTTTAGTTTTTTCAATTTAACCTTTCAATTTATTTTTTATTTTGATTTTCACCCTCAATCTTTTATATATATTAGATCATTTAGTGTAATTAAATTTTTTTTCTTATTTCATCATTCAATATTTGATTTGATGGAGATTGTTCTTCTTGGTTTTTTATGGTGCTTTTGGTTTAATGACTCAAGTCATGAGTTTGAAAAGTTAACGCGAGTTGATATTTTTTTGGCTTATTTGTTTTTGGCTTCATTGTTCAACATGAATTTTTTTTTTAAAAAAAAACATATTGACTTTGTGGTTTTATTTAATTTCTTTTCTATTGTGTTATCCTAATTTCATAACCTAGACAATGAGTTTTGTCGGTTAACTTATGTTGGCTCGCTTCTTATTACCCCAGTTACATGTTCATAACACTAACTGGGGCAAAAAAAATTTTATTGTCTAATTAAAATAAAATCAACATATTAACCTTAATCAGGATTGTAATCTTAGTAGTTTGTTTTTCCTATTTTTTTAACACACTTGCGACACCTAAACTATTTTTTCCTTTTTTTTATTCTAATTTTGGTTTTTATTTTAATTGATATATTTTTTAATTTATTTTTCAATTAATATCCTTCCTCTATGACTATTAATACGTCTTTACATAGATGAAATTTATTTTAAAAATAAAAAAATTATTTTTAGATAATATTTCTAATATGTGAAGCCTTGCATGATTTTTTTTTCTTTGTTTATTTAATTCAATTAGTTTCATGTGTGTGTCTATTTCTATTATCATTTGATTGAATAAAAATTCGATTCTAGTAAACAAATTCAGTAAACACAACAAATAAATGTCCCATGTTGCAAGATCAAATATCTTGAATTACATTCATTTTTTAGTTTTTTCAATTTCATTTTGAGTTATTGTTAATAGCTTTTTTTATTATTATTTATATAAATATTTATTGATTTATTTAATTAAATATTTGTATAAGCTTTTCAATTTACATTTGTGATTTTCTTATGTAAAACAATGTGCGAAAAACTTGTATATCTAATTTTTTTTTAAATAATATATAACCCGTGATGAAACAAGAGTCGAATAGCTAGGTAGTATCCATTTCAAGTTAAATAGTTACTATGGAGTAGACAATAGAACGAGTGAATTGAATTTTTATACATACATAAAGGAATGAGATGAGAATTTTCAAAACAGTGGCTGATCACACAAACTCTAGATTTAACTGGATCATTGGCCAGCTTTATGTCACAGGTTAGAGTAAATTTTTTATCAAATACTAAAAAATATATATAGATATCTCTAACATGTTTTCTATTAAAAAAAATTATCCATGAATTCAAAATTAGTTGTATATTGGATGATATGTTTTTTCTAATACTACGACGACGAAAACATATTGAATTTACCTTATTCAACCTAGATTGACCTGCAAAACTAAAGGGGATAATTTAAAAAAAAAAAACTCAATCTTTAATTAACTCAATGTTAAAGGAAAAAAATAATAAAAAGCAACATTCAATTAAAATAAAACAATTGAACTCGAGTAAATCAACCAAACTTGCAACACTGGTCATGCATGTTATCAAATTCAACAAAAGAATTTACCCTGAAAATTATTTTTCATTTAACTATTTGACATTAACATGCATGATAATTTTCTTGTAAAAATATTTTTTTAAAAGAAAAAAAAATACTACGATAGACGTGTGGGATTGAGATATAAAAGGTAGATTATTAATAACAAAGGGTGAAATTATATTTTTTTTAGTTTTAAGTGAAATAAAAAAAATAAATCATCGATAACAAATAGTGAAATTTTAACAACTCTAATTTTTAAAACACAATTCAACATATTCAAAGTTATATATAAACATTAAACTGGAGAATATTTTTTTAAATTTTTATCAAAATTTTAACATAATTTCCCCTAAATTTTAACATTCTCAAGTATTGACATAATTAATTATTTGTACAAATCACAATTCAACCATCTTGGATTATTGCTATATTCAACATAATAAAGAATAGACTATATCTATTTTTTTAACTTTTATTTCACATTCCACTGATAATTGCAACACATTTATCTCACAATATAATAAACATGGTATAAATAAATAATAAATTAAATTTCATGCATCCCTATTAAAAATGTAAAGGCATGAGATTATAAAATAATATTACAAACATAATTAAAGAAATTAAGTTAATGCATGCAGTTTTAATATTTGATTTATTTACATATCAAAAGATATTTTCAAGATTATATTACATAAAAAGTTTATGATATCCTAATTAAAACATTAATAGCTACCAAAAACAACAACAAAAATAGCATACTGCACAACTCAAACTTGTGAAGATCCTGTTTTTAAATTAATTTATAGTATAAGAAACACTATCTAACAATTAATATAACAAAATGGAACTTTTTTTTTATTATTAAATTACAACATTGTTAACCAACACTTAAACAAATTCATCAATCCAATTATATCTCGGCTAAACAGTACCTTTAATTTCACTAGTCTCATTCAAATCAACTAGCCCAAACACATTATCCCGGTCATCAATTATATTGATGCCTCTAACTCCTCTCACAGCAGTAAGTCAAATAAGATCTCTGATCGTCAGTCACATTGACACCTCTAGCACCACTCATGATAACTAGTCAATCTTAATTCCAATTATCATATAAATTGATACTTCTAGCACTTCTCAAGGTAATTAGTCAATTACAATTTCAGTTATCAGATAAACTAATACCTTTAGCACCTTTCAGGGTAATTAATCAATTTCAAATACTTTTTTGTTGCTCATGTCACAATTAACATATATGCACAACACATTTAAAAAAAATTACAATTATTTAACATTAAGAGCTTTAAACATAATAAATGATATAATTCCTTGCTGTAGCCTCTTATATATCACTAGAATCCAAACATCATACACAATTTAAACACCATTGGAATCTCATTCCAATTTTTTTTCTTTGTAATCAAGCTTCTAAACCAATGCCAATAAAGTTATAAAATTTTCTTTTACATATATTCCTTCTCATCCATATAAGTTTATTTAAACAAGAAATCAAATAAAAATCAACTCTTCCTTATTTGCTAAATTTGGTGGCATTTGGCATATAATGATTCTATATTTTTCCATTCAAATTTTCCTTTAATTTTTACTTTTCTCACACCTTAGATACTCCCATTAATACATTCAAGCATGAATTACACACCAATTAAAACAACTAAATTCACTTCTTTCAGAATGTCTTAGGACAAACCTTTCATAAAAGAAAATATGGATTTTTTTTTTCACTTTTTTCATATGATTCAACTCTTATCCATACTTCACTTTAAATAATAATAGTCGGATTATGCTTCTAAAAAGGAAGTATGGATTTTATTCAAATCTTGACAATTCATACATTATCCACTTACCATTCATTTTTCATGTAAATAAACATAATTCTAACCAAATTTCATAATAATTTGATCAAACAAGTTCAAACCCCTTACCCATACCCTAGGCTGAAACTTTCCAATAAGAAAGGGGCATGTTCTTTTTCTTAGATCTTGAAATTAATTCATTACCCATTCACTAAATCCTTCCTTCAAGATAATTTGTCATGAATAATATGTCAACTGATCCAACTAATTCAAGTTCTCCCTTATCTAGTGTAGCCAAATTCTATCCTCCACTAGAACACCTTTTTCTTTATTTTTCTTTCAATTGCAACATAACTCATTCTTAATTCATGACTAAGAACATTATTTGAACATGAAAACAACAATCCATACACATATCACACAATTCACGACTTCTATAATGAAATTGAAATGACTCACTTACCAACTCATAACAAAACCTTAATCAATCAAAGTAAAAGTATTTTTTTACCTCCAAAAAGCAGTAAAACAAGGATGATTTAACAAGGATTTCCTTTGTTCTTCCTCACCTTCACTGCTTCTTTCAAGATTGAAAACCTTAGTTTTAGAAATTTTTAATCCTCCCTGAAAGCTTGAAACTCCTCCCTAAATCTTTAAAAGGTTCTCTAAATACTTCAATCTTCCTCTCTTAAATGTTTTAATGCAAGAAAAGTCAAGAAGAATCAATTGTTGCCTTCCTCCCTTCTCTATGTTTCGGCAATTCTTGGCTTCATAAGAAGCCAAGAAAGTTATTTATGTCATGTATAATTCATATTTCCAACTTTATCATTGTACTTTAATTCAAGAATTTTTTTGTTTTATTGGATATCTTGTCTTAGCCCACTTTTAAAACTTGCCTTACAATGAAGTTTTAATCCATAAAACTTCATTTCTAATTATTTAATACATATTTTGTTTTTATTTTTATTTTTTTTCCTATTTTATCACCGGGTTAAATTTCCAATACTTTACTAAAACCATAATATTTTAACTGGGGGTTTATAAAAATTGTATTTTAAAAAAAAATTAAGGGAAAAAAATGTATTAAACAATAAAAAAAATAACGACTTGAACGTTGCGACTTAACTTGTCAAACCTATAATTCGAGTCATAGACTAAAACAAGCTTAATAATTTTTTTTTATATAAAATTTATATTTAACATAAATATAAAATAAAGAAATTGAAAAAAAAAAGACAAACAACACGTCGCCTGCTGAGGTAGTTAACATGTCGCTTGCTAGCCCAAATTCCGGCCACCACTATAGTGGCTAAAAAATCATTATATTGGGTTTTCCCTTTAAAAACCTAATATGTAAGTCATCCTAACCTAAAATCACCTTACGAACACCTTTAGAACTTTAGAAACCAATTCATAAACCCAAAAAACTCAAAAAACGATCCAAAAACATGAAATTAAAATGGGTTGGATTTGTTTTCCTTGATTTAGATCTTTTTTAGGTAATGTTGAGGCTCTAAATAATCATCATCAAGCTCATCTCATCGCATAGAACTTATAGATACAAATAACAACTATTTTGGTGGTAAAACATTATGTGAATGATGACTTTCTCTCTTAACACCTGAACTTAGTGATATCTTTCTCTCCTTTCTTGAACAAGGGATTGGAAAATAATAAAAATGAATCTTTTATACCAAAATTGGATTGAAACAAATTCTAAGGATCAAATGAGTATAATATAGAAAATTAAAGGACTAAATTGAACTTTTCACGCCAACTTTGAATGCACCACCCATTTTTGGTGCCTTTTCCAAATTGGTCCCACTTTTAATTTTTCCCTCGGCCAACAAAAAGAAAGCAATTGGCCATCAATTTTGCAATCGAAGTACTTAATCACCAAAAAAGAATTTGAAGACCAAAATAAAAAAAATCATTGCTCCAATCTATAGTGGATTATGAGAGAGTGCATAGCAATTTCACCTCATAACTTAGTTTTTTATAACTAGTCTCGATAGTATGGGTTTGACTAAAAGTTAATTTTAACATAATAAAATGAATATGTGAGCATTCTCAATTTTTTTCTTTAAACTAATAAAATTTTCAAATGTGAATTGAAAACATGACATGTGTGTTTGATGAAATTAATTGATAACCATATGTTCCAAATTAAACCATGTTTGAAATGGCATTTGATCAATTAAACTTAGTGGGTCCAAACATGTCTTCGGTTGTTTTGTTCAAATCATGATTAGACAAAAAAAATCAAGTCATTGTTTTAATTTTTTTAAAAAATGAGACGCCATAGTTTTTTTTATCGATAGGGTTTAACTCACCAAACCTGTCATATGAGTCATGGGCTTGGTTGAGTTTAATAACTTTATTTTTTGGAATCAAGTTTTTTTTATCTAATTATACGATAAGAAAAATAAACACAGAAAGAAAAGTGCTCAAATAAAATTTAAAAAAGAAAATCATGAAGAGTTACACAGAAAGGAAAGAGCACTTATGAAATATTAGAAAATATATTGTAATCCTAAAAAACAAAATAAAGATTGAATTAAGATTCATTAAATAATATCTATAATACATTTTTAATTAATTTATTTAAATGAAGTTCAATTAAAAAATTTCAAGGCATGGATTGAATAAAAAAAATATATATTTCAAGATGACATTGTTTTATTATTTTTTTAAAATATTGAGACAATGATGTTTTGGCTTGAAATGGGTTAGCCTAGCTAATCCACAAAACCTGTGACTCGAGTTATGAATTTGCTAGTATTTAATAATATTTTTAGAATCCATCTTTTATTTATTTATACAATACTAAAAAAGGCAATTAGATGATGTATTGTCTTGAAGCCAAATATTTTACCATAGCAAAGGTAGTTAGAATATCAAAAACTGGTTCTTTTTGAACCTCATAAACAATTTTTCAATCTATCTTAATCTAAAAACACCTAATAAATGTTCTTATAAGGTAAAAAAACTAATATCTGAACTCAAAACACCTCTAAATTAGTTTAAAAGACTAAATTAAATAAGAAAAAAATTTCTTTGTTAATCCCAATCTATGTTTTTTGGCAAGATAAATTATAAAAAAAACGAAAATGAAACTTTTTTCGTCAAATGAAACCCTTCAACACCAATAACAACTTTTACAAAGGCTTGAAATTGATCAACCAACTACTTTCTCTCTCCTTTACTATAAGTTTTTATGTTTTAATCTTAAACTTTATTTTTTATATATTTCAGTCCTTAAATGTTGATAAAAAAAGATAAAGTCATTAAAAAAAACAAGAGAGAAAGTTTTGGATCGGCGACATTTCAATCACAAAAAACTAATCTTAATATTAATAAGTTTGTCTAGTAAATGAGAGTTTAATGGTGAGGGTTTCGCCCTTCAACCATACTGGAGAAGTTATTTTTGGATTCAGTTTGATTGATCGAGGTTTTTTAGGGTTGAAAATTGGATTATTGATATTTTTATAATATTTTAAGGCGTTTTCAAGTAAAAAAAGCCATGTATTTTTTTTGTAAATAAAAAGAAGAAATGAAATGAAGACTTCAATTCAAGAAATACATTTTTTCATCTAGAAGTTAAATCCTTCAAACACAATTGGATATTTATTTCAAATACAAAATTAAATAAAAAACAGCTTCGAACCTCGAGCAATTTGTCTACTAGCAAGAAATTGTATGGCATAACGTCTTCAAGTATATTCCATCAAACCTCGAGCAATTAATTTAATGTCGACTAGACAAATTGCTGCACGAACATGGTTACATGTGAACGGCAAAAGGGTCTCTACGCCTTTCCTCATGTAGAAAAGCGCCTAAATTCAGCGGTTGCTCAACCAACCAGCACCCACCCAACCAGCAATTTGTCGTACTGTGGCAACGCTCCAGCCATGATGACAGAAGCCAGGCAAAACGATGGCGACAATAATCCTGATTTATTATTGCAAAGGCAATGTTGACCTTCCACAATGTCAGGTCTCCTTCGAGCACCGCTTTGTTTCCTAGCATAGAACATGGCGATTTGCGTGTGAACTTGAAAACGTTGGTGGCACGCAGATGGCTTTGGGAGAGAAAAATTGCTATTTTAATTGAGTTGGTTTCTTTTTAAGGCGGCCTGATGTTGATTAGGCCACTAATTACTGTGTTTTGTGCCTATGTTTTGTACTCTAATAGAGAGGGGCTGATTTGTTAATTTCCTTCCATGTTCTATGGCTGAGGGTTTGCTGCTGGAACAGGCAAATGATTGGTCATCTATCTCCCCCTTGAGATCCATATTTTATGTTCTAAAGTGCACTTGAGTTGACGCTACAAGATGCTGCATCTACTTTGTTAGGCGAATACTGAGTAGATATCACTTGATTATCAGATCATTTTCTATTTTTTAACTTAGAAAAATATATGTAGGTATTATAAAATAATATATAATTTAAATGTGAAACCATGTTATAATTAGGTTGTATTTACACCCGTTAGGTTGACGAGATTAAAATCTGAGTTAGTAAGGGGCTAAGTTAGAGACCCTTTATATCTACCTATTAGGTTGGTTCGGGTTTGGTACATTGTGAAAATGTTTTCTATTGCAACTAGTGGATGATGTATTATTTTTATGTTTTTTTTTAATATATTTATGTTAGAATTATCAGAATTTGTCTAAAAAAAAAATCTATAACAAATTATGAAAAAAAAATAGAGCTCTTTGGTAAGATAATACAATTTTAACTAAAGAGATGCCTTTATTTCCCTTACTTCAAATCATTAAATTTTTATTTTTATTTTTTTGAGTGCTTTTAATTCTTATTAAATGTAGAACATGAAACAAAACACTTGTTTTTCTTGGTAGGAAAAAAATAATCAGAAAACGAGGAATTATATTAGCAAAACAATTTGCTTCAATGGAATCTGTGATACCTTCTTCTTTCTCTGTAAATACTCTCACTTTCCTTATTTAAGAACCTTTGGCTCATTTGACAACTTTATAGTAAAAACAGATTTGAGAGTTTTTTTTTTTTACTTTGTTTTTTTTTTTTAATTAATATGGGTGTCCGGACCTGCTTACGTGTACTTCGACTAATCCCACGGGCCCTAAAGTTAACGACCATATAATCCTCTAATAACTATTATATTAACAACCACATAACTCGAACATGAGATTATAAGAAAGCAAATTTTTTAGTCCTAAATTTTTATTATTGGACCGTAAACTAGATAGTTATTTTACTTGCATTTTTGTTTATGTTTATGAGGTATGTTGCTTGCTTACTAAAAACATGTAATACAGGTTTTTTAATGAGACACGTAACGCCATGCCACGTATCTCTTAAACAAACACAATATCTTTTTACAAATATTTACTTTATCATATATCTTGTGAACTATGTGCTTTGGTGCTCTTCAGTACTCATCCACGTATCCTACAAAAATATCACACAAACCGTTAATTACGAAAACTTAAGAATACCAATAAACGTATTTTTTTTTAAAATCATAATAGAATATTGAAAACTGCACTTCTTTGAGAATTACTCCTGCAATTGAGTTTATAGATTTGATTAGGAAAATAAAAGAGTGTGTGGCCAATGCTAAGTATTGAAGGTATTGCAATTATTTTTAAATAGATATGCGGTAGTTGTTGTTTTTTAAAGTATTTTTTTTTATAAATTTATTAAAATAATATTTTTTTTATTTTTAAAAAATTATTTATAATACCAAGTAAATTAAAATAATCTAAAAATACTAAAATATATATTAATTTTAAATAAAAAATTTAAATTTTTAATTTTTTTCAAAAATACTTTTAAAACATAAAAATAAACATATTATTGCAGTTATGCTTGTTTAAGATTGTGATAGCAATTGCGGTATAAAGTATTTTTTGTTTAAAAATATATTAAAATAATATATTTTTTTATTTTTTTAAAAATGATATAAAAATATATGAAAAATTACTTTTAATTAAAAAAAATCCAAACGGGCACATAATGCCATAAATGTGCTCCCAAGCACCTCTAGCTGATGCTTTGGCTCGTTCTAGTTGCTGCTACAAAAGACCGTGAAACGCATCTCGCGTGATACAACAACACAGGAGTTCTTTTGGAATCCTTTCTTCTCATTCATTTTTGCTCACACCACACAGGAATCCTTTCTTCTCTTTTTTATGTGTCTATGGCTCAACACAATTTTGCCCCCTTTATTTAAAAAAGTTCTAATATTATTATCGTTGGCGATTTAGGTAACCTACTTTTCAATTTGTTTATATTTTTGACTTATTTCAGAGTTTCTACGTGAAATATCATGACAATATTTAATAAGTATTTATATAAAAATTGAGTATTTATGTAAAAAATATGATGATAAAGCGATGGTTGTTGTTGTAATGATTAAAATTATCGAATAATTTTTTAAATAAATTATTATTTGTAAAATATTTTACAAAATAAAAACAAAACATGTTGAGTTGAATTTATTATACATTAAAAGATTCACATTACTAGCAAGATAACAATTAAATTCAAATATCATGAATATCTAGCTAAACTGATATTAATAAATGAGGTTTTTTAAATAATTAATATTTTGGATTGAGTATAAATTTCTAAAACTTTTATTAATAAATAGGATATATATATTCTCAAATTTAACTTGAAATATAAATATTAATAATATGTACATGTAAAATATTTATAGTTTGGTTATTAAATATAATATATATTAGTATTGAGGTAATGAACACCTTAAATATATGTGTATTACCTATAAATTTGACATTTAATATAAGATGTAAATATTAGTTTTGAATATAACTATAAATAAGATGGATGTAATAGAAATTCGGTATTAAAGTTCAAGCAATTGGGATGGATATGGAACATCGATGAATCTATAGAGGTGAAAATGAAATTTACCCAAAAAAATTAATCAAACGCTCTAACTAATTTCCAACTCCTCCATCGACCTTCACCTTCGTAGATAACGACCTGCGGTCAATTAGTCACAGATTCTTCTAGAAATCGGGATATATTGCATTTCGATTCGTGCAATTCAGTTCATTTACCACTGTAAGTTCTGCTAGGGTTTAGTCAGTCTGCTTGTTATTCCATTGCTCAGCTTCGATTCTTCGAAGTCGGGGATCAGACATGGCTGCGGAGGACGGTACGGCGCAAGACTATGTGCCGCAGAAGAAGAATAAAGAGCCTACCGAGACCGAGAAGAGGTCAATATATGCCTTCACGTTTTTAATGCTTAATCAATAGCTAATGAATTAGGTGAAGATTTGTTTTGTTCTGTTTTGATTTTGTTAATTTTGGTACTCAGGAGAAGGAAAATTGTGCCTGGAAGTTTAATGAAAGCTGAAATTAGACCAGGAGGAGGTGATGCGAGACCATCTGATGGTGATCAGGTTACTTTCTTTCCTTCCTGTTTTAATCATGCTTCGTGTTTGTGTGTAATCGTGTAGTGCGTTGGTTGGTTTAGTTGCTGAATTTCAGTTACTAGGTTGTTTTTTCTTATAAGCATTTTGCAGGTCATATATCATTGCACTGTTAGGACATTAGCTGGAGTTGTTGTTGAGTCTACAAGATCAGAATATGGAGGTGAGGTTATGGATTGAGTGATATATGTGTTGAAGTTCTGGAGGAGTTTTAACTGTCTTCATTTTTATTTAATAGAATGACTTAATTTGACAATTAGGCCTCAAGTAAATGCCTTTGAGTCATCTAGTCATCGTATTAAAGTGAATGTTTTGTTTGACTCGCAGGCAAGGGCACTCCAATACGACAGGTTTTGGGAAAAAGCAAGATGTTATTAGGATTACTTGAAGGGCTTCCAACAATGTTGAGTGGTGAAGTTGCAATGGTATTGAGCTTCCTCATTTTCCATACAGCATTGTGTGTGCGCGCGTGCACTCGTTTCATCATGCACATGTGTTTTCCCCCCTTGCAAGCACATGTTTGATGAAAGAAAGAAGAAAAAAGAAAAATGAGAAGAAAAAAGAATTACATGCACAACAAGAAGTAAAATGAATTGGGCATCCTCTATCAATATATGAGAGACCATTTATTTAACTGTTTAATTTCATTCAGTTTGTTTAATCTATTTAATTTTCACTTTTACCTATAAAAGCATGGGATAGAGTGTTGAAAAAGATAATCCCATCATTTAACTATGCTGAATTTTCATGTTTTCTTTTTCAAACCTCCTGTTTCAGTTCAAGATGAAACCTCAAATGCATTATTCTGAGGCAGACTGTCCAGTTTCACCTCCAAGTAGCTTTCCAAGGGATGATGAACTTCATTTTGAGATTGAGATGACAGACTTTTCGAAAGTCAAGGCAAGGCTTTTATTCTAAATGCTATCATTTTATTTTGTTACTTTTTGGCAATGCTGAATATTTTTTTCTCATGATTAATTTTCCGTTATATTATTTCTATATGATATTTCATGATGCCTTGTGTTACTGTTAATTGAAATGCAATCCAAGATCCTTGGAGGTTTGTGATTCTTACACTTAAGATTTTATGCATTTATACACCAATATATCTTAAAGTTAACAATGGTTGATTATAGATGCTGAAAGAAGGGAGAGCACACTAAAATATCTTCTCTACAACGTTTTCTAGTTTTTTTTTTTCCCATTTATTTTCTGAAAATGTTTTGAACTTTTAGTTAAAAGGAACAAGACTTGTTAAATTTTATCTCATTTGATCTATCCTTAATTCTAATCTTGAATTGTGTTTGTGCTGATTACCAGGTTGTCAGTGATGATTTAGGAGTCATAAAGAAGGTACTGAAAATATACTTATCTGTTGCACGAGATACATGTGGTGGATACCATGAGTGATTTATGGGGAAGTTTATAATTGTGCTATGTGCATCTATTGAAGTAGTTTTAGATAATTAAAATTTTGATTAATTCATTTTGATAAATTAATATGTATCATGCTAACTTTTTGCGAATATGAATTATGGTTTGGGTCCTTATATTTGGTTAGAGGGAATATTCCAAAGTCATAGTACTATCATTTGCTTTCATATTGAAAAGTCTCAGTGTCATAGGATTAAATTCATAGGAGATTGCAAAGTGATACATTTGTTATATTTATGAGAGCACCATGTGAATATTAAATATTGAATTTGGTCAAGTAGTTTCTCTTTAGAGTATAATGAGAATAGTTGTAAATGTCCATCACTCCCTACACCTTGACAAACCCCACATATGTAAAAGTGAATAATTTTGATATGCTATATAGTGATGACAAACAACTATTAAAAACTGTCGTTCTTATAGAGAAGGAAACATAGGATGTGGGAAGCAATGATGACATTGAAATAATTGGGTGAATCAGATGCATGTAACACTAAGAAGATGCTACTGGGGTGGACATTTGTTAACTGGAGTAATGTGACTTTTACAGTCAGTATTTATCTGTCCTATTTTGTTTTCAGATTTAAAATTTATTTCATAGTTAATTGACAACTTACATGGATAGGTAATAGATGAAGGGCAGGGTTGGGAGTCGCCAAGAGAACCATATGAAGTAAAAGCTTGGTAGAAACTTGTCCAAAAATCCCCTTTCTTATTCTTTTGGATTTTTGTTGGACTGTTAGATGAAACATATGAAGTCCTTACACGAAATGTGCTATACTTCCAGGATTTCTGCGAAGACAGGAGATGACAAAGTAATTCTATCGCCCAAACAAGGAGAACCTTATTTCTTTACTATTGGAAAATCTGAGGTTGGTGATGCATTATACTATTTTTTTTCTTTGATAATCTTGGTTTTTCATGTCTAATAAAATACTTCTTAGTATTTTCATCTTTAGTGGCAATATGTTTCATCAGTTTCACATCTTTTTGCCCCAGTTCTTATTCCCAAGCACATCATGTTGATTTCTTGAGCTCAATAATCTAAACTATTGAAAGAAGAGAAGTTATTTGCATTTTCTTAAAATATTTTGCATTAGGTACCTAAAGGTATTTATGATTATTTCTGACTATATTAGGTACCTAAAGGTCTTGAGATGGGAATTGGAACTATGACACGAGAAGAGAAGGCAGTAATATATGTTACCAATCAGTACTTGACTGAATCTCCGCTCATGTCCGTGGTAGGTCTTGAGGAAGTTCAGTTCGAAGTAGAGCTTATCCATTTCACTCAGGTCAGAAATTTTCTTATTGATGGAGAGCAAAGCATTTCTTTGAGAATCATTGTTTTGATTATTTGTAACTTTAGGTTGTTATGTTTTTATTTTGTAGGATTCGGTGTATTTCCTACTAAAGTACTAGTGATTGGGAATTTACTGTAGTTTCTACGTAGTAGTTCAATTAATGTTTACTGTTTAGGAATTCCTGTTGCCCATGATATTTTTTGTTTTTGGTGCTCATACTGGACTCACATTATTTATCTACTGAGAGAGCCTTTTTGATTATTAACTTTTGAGCCTTGCAGTATTTCTTTGCTTTTTCTCCCTTTTCTATTTTTCTCTTTCAGTTGCTTTCTTATCCAGCATCTTTTCCTAGTTGCAAATCATAATTGATATTCCATTTGTATGCTAACTTTTCTGCTGCCATCTTAAATGTTACTTTATGATTGCACAAATCCTTATAATATTAGAATAGAGGACACCGGGTTTAAGGCGGGTAAACATTTTCCTAATCCACATAACCGAGAGAATACTTGCATTTGTGCCATTTATCCTTTAAAAGAAAATCTCCAGGAAACTGCCCACAAACAATCGCAAAATTTTATCACACCCATTACTTTCATGAAAGTACAAATTCTCACCATGTAATGTCTGTTGTTTCCTCTCTTTGTCACGAGAGAAATTCTTTTTTGCACAAAAGCAATCTAGTTCTATGTTCTATTTGGAGAGATTAACTGTAATTCTTGTTGCATATGGAACATGCAATTGAAAGCCTTTCATAAAACAAGGAAAACTCTGAAATAGGAAATCCTAATCCAAAGAGCAATCTGAGTAATAAATTTACTCTTTAAAAATATAGGTTTGTTTATTGATGAGGGATTTTTTGATGATTGCACCAGATAATTATCTTAATGCTAATTTAGTTAGCTAAAATTCCAATTCATGTGAAATATGCTATGTCATCACTTTGTTTATATGGATTGATTTTCTTCCTTTAATTATCATATATATGCTGCACTATATATCTTATATCATGTTCAATTTTCTTGTGTACATGCTTTCATTTTACTCAGGTTTGAATATGGCCATGAGATGAGCCGCAATATGTGGTTAGTTTGCCCATTCCTGTATGGTTAGTTGGTTACTCTATAGGGGGAGCCTTGATGGTACTAGAGGATGGACTTTGTTGCTGTATATATGTGCTGATTAGCTTATCCTCATTCAGATTTGTCCACAATTTAGGTGATTAATGATGAATGGATATATGCACACACTTGAAATATACGTTGAAGCTTTTAATTTGTTCCTGAGGTACTGTTAGATAGGCATTGGCTTTTTCAAGTCAGGATTGTATATTATTATACTGTGGTTTTTGTTCTTTTTTCTTTTCATCAAAAACTGCATTTTCTTCCTTGGTGAAGTTCCTGGTGGTGCTGTTTAACTCTCTTTACTTAATGTTGATAGGTGAGGGACATGCTTGGAGATGGACGCTTGATAAAGCGTCGGCTTTGTGATGGAAAAGGTGTGGATTCAGAGTTTATTTAAAAAATGCTATTAATTTGTTGGTGCATGCATCCCTATTTATGTGTTGCTTGATTCTATTATTTTCTCTGCTCCAATTTTCTGATATCCTTCTGGACTGTATAAAAAATACATGGATGCTGTGAGAGAATCATGTAATTGGATTCTATATCTGAGAAATCATTTTCGGAAACTTCTAAACCACTTTTTTCAGGGTGTAATTGTATAGTTCCTTAATTTATTAAATTTTCAATATGTAAAGGGGAACACTTTAAAGCTGTTTTCAATTTTTGTTTACTATACAGGGTCTGTATTAATGTGCTCTCCCTTGATGTGCATGCATGCCTTTTACTAGTATTCTGGTGCATCTTGTCGGTGTTCTAAAATCTTTCTCAATAATTCCATTATGAGTGCAATTTACATTCTATCCTGCAGAATAAAAGTGTCAAAATTTGCACCAACAGTTACTGGACAGTGTCGGGGTTCTGCCGAGTCTCTCTCTCTTGTTGTTTTTTTGGTTCTCTTTTAGGGTTAGGTTAATTACATTTGACTCCTCTACTGTAGAGTTTGATTAATTAAGTTCTTCTATTAATATGATTAATGGAGTCCCTCTACTATACATTCCATTAAAATTTACGACCCTCAATCCCTTGCACCATTAAGAATAATGTGCTGTCATGCTAGTCGTGTTGCATCCGTTCTCATTATGCTAAAATAGAAAGAAGTTGGTTCCTGGACAAGGTCCTATCCTAGGCTTAGAGCTGAGCTAGACCCCTAACTGACTTCATAATGATTTAGAGAGCTCCGAATCATGCTTTCGAGGCAAGCATGGGCCAAAAGAGAGAGTCCAATCTGACCCTAAGCAGATGCTTTTGATGTGTCATGCTGTAGGAGAAAAAGCTTAAAAAATGAAATCTATATTTCTTAATTTTCTTTATATTTAAAATGTTTTTAAAAAATGAAAATTAATAAAACCTTAAAACCTCATCACCCCTATTGAGACAAAATTCTGTAGAACTTAAACTAAATAATTCTTGACCAAAATTAAAAAGAGAGATTTTCTGCATATAATTGAAGGTCTTGATTTTGTGCATGTAAATTATGTGTACCGCTCAATTTTAAATCCGTATTGATTTTATCGCTTATTTGACCCAAGTACTCCTCTCCACAACTAGATTGGGATAAGTATATAAAAATAGCTGTGTTTTTGATAATGAGATGAGAAGAAAGTGTTGGTGGCTAAATGTAGATCTGATAGTCTTTGTTTTCCCAACAGTTTTGCTTGTGAAAAGGAAAACTGAAGAAATGAAAAATACTCAAATCCTCAAGCGTTTGTAGTGATTAGGAGAAAGAAATAAAGTTGTAATGGTTATACAAGAGAAGCCTACTGCATGTTCGGTGAATTGTCCCTAAAATGGCCTTGCTTTTCATGAGGACTATCATCTCTTGTTTTTGTTTCTTTAGGGGTTTTTGTATTATCTCATGTTTCTTGGTAGATTGATAAATAAGAAAGAAAAAGGAAAAACGAAAATGAGAAGGGATAGAGAAAGGAAGGGTGCAGTTTTTTCTAGCTTGTGTGATTGCTAGAAAAGTGGCAGAGTATTTTTTTTTAATTTTTAAATGTAGTCATGTTTGCCTTTTTTTTTGAAAAAGAAGATGATGTCAAAATTTAGTAAATCTGGACAGGTTTCAAATATCTAAAGGCTCAGGCAGTACTTGCTAACGGCGTCTTGGATGGAGGATTCTAATTTAAATGGAAAACATTGTAGAGGGACTTAATTCATCAGATTAATAGTAGAGGGACTCAATTTATCAAATCACCATAATATAGGGATGATGCAAGTAATTAACCCTTTTAAGGGTCAAGGAGAGCTCTCATGCAAGCTCTACCTGGATTTCCATGGACAAAGCGTTGGATTTTGGTTGCAATCAGTTCAGATTGATTGAAACTATGTTATGTTTGAAAAACTTAATTGTAAAGTCCAACCCTTTAAGCTTTGGGTTATTTGGAAAGCATAAAGGATAGTATGCAATTTTCCTTTTTGTTTATTTAATCAGGAAACATCAAAGATTATACTTGAAATTAAGATGATGATTCTTGTTATTTGCTTGAAAAGCGCAATGAAATCCAGAAATGCAGAATGTCTCCACTTGTGTTTTAAGCTCTATATAATTAGGGCACTTTCACCTCTTTCATTCCAACTCCCTTTTTCTTATTTAGTCCTAGCTTCTTTTGCAAGTGTCTATCCATTTATTTAACTGCTTTCGGTTTTGCAATTATGAAATCATGCATGCTAAAATATAGATTTCTAATTGCTCTGAAAATTTAGGTGAGTTTCCTATGGATTGCCCACTTCAGGACAGTCTACTACGGGTTCATTACAAGGGTATGCTGCTTAATGAAGAAAAGACAGTCGTCATTGATACAAGAATTGATAATGATGGTCAGCCTTTGGAGTTCAGCTCTGGAGAAGGGCTTGTGAGTTCTCTCGTGTAAAGGATGAAATAGGTTTTTATGAATTGGTTGTTTAGGGGAATAACAAGTGACTGAATTTTGTTTGTAGGTGCCGGAAGGTTTTGAAATGTGTGTGCGCTTAATGCTTCCTGGAGAGGTAGCTCTTGTTACTTGCCCTCCTGACTACGCATATGACAAGTTTACCAGGTTACTTTTTGAGATCTATTGTGCTGCAAATACTGCATAAATTACAGGCACTTTTTGTATTGCTATTGACATCATCATTACTTTAACTACTTTCTGACCAAGTTTTCCCTTCCTATATAATTAGACCGGCAAATGTTCCTGAAGGTGCTCATATTGAATGGGAAATTGAGCTTCTTGGTTTTGAGATGCCAAAGGTAACTGAATGTTGTCTCGTAGAAGTTTAGTTGAAATGTTGCTTGATGAACTCTTTTAAACACCTATAGTTAGTGTTGTGTCTTTATTAACTTTGCTAATTACTTTGTGTATGGCTTGCCACTGAAGTCTGCTTTTGAGGATTATGAATTTCTCTCCTATTTATATCATGGATCCTTTTTTCAGGATTGGACTGGTTTGGACTTTCAGGGTGTAATGGATGAAGCAGAGAAGATCAGAACCACAGTATGTGTACTTAGTTCATGTTTGTTAATTGTGCTGACTTTACTGGCAATTTGGATGTGTTCCAGTTATAGCAATTTGTTTCAATGATATGAATTGGTTGTTTGGGGTGTAAATTTGTTTATTATGATCTTGAAACTGTGATGATCTCCTTGATCTTCAGGGAAACAGGCTTTTCAAAGAAGCAAAGTTTGAGCTTGCCAAGGCAAAATATGAGAAGGTAATGTGCTCTCTCCTAACTACATTCATCTCACATCGTGAGCATTAACATTGCCATTCAAATTCTTGGGTTCCCTTCTTTTATTACTCTGGATTTATTTCTACCACACTGCATGAAGCCATTTGCTGGCATTGTCATGTTATAATCAGTATTTTGAAATTCAGTATCTATATGTTTAGGCTAGCAAGCATCACATTTCCCAGTTGGTGACGAACATGAAATCAAGTTTGTTTTTCAATTGGTCATCAAACTGAATTCTATATTTAGATATTGAATGTGTTCTTATCTGGAAAATTGTTAATTATGGAAGTGCCATGACCTGCAATTTAGTTTTGCTAAAATATCTTTCCTAATCGTCAAAATTCGCTTCTCAAGATAAAAATCTTTTATTCTGATTTCTTCAAAAGTTTTGTGCTCATAAATGTCTGAGTTGCATTTATGAACCTTTCAAGTCCTCATATAACATCATGAAAAACTGTTCAACAGGTTCTTCGAGAATTTAATCATGTTAATCCACAAGATGATGAGGAAGGGAAAGTTTTCCTGAATACAAGAGTAAGCTTTTTACCCCTTCAGTGTAGGAAAAGAATCACTATCAAATATATTTTTCCATCTCTCACTTGATGCTTTCATTTTCTTTCTTGTATGTTTGAAGAATTTGTTAAATCTAAATGTCGCTGCATGCCACCTCAAATTAGGGGAATGCAGAAAGTCCATTGAGACATGCAATAAGGTATGTGTTTAATTCAACTAGTTTCTGTTTTCTTACATGGAAATCTTGTCTAGCAAGAGCCTCTACTAGAGTGTAAGGAGTACAATGCTGTGAAAAAGATGTCATTGATGTTCCTGCTGTAGTTTATTGGATTTGGGTGAGAAGACAGATTATGTTGGGCATCAATTATATATTATTAATTGAAATCAGTTACTGTGGTTCAGGGCTTTGTAAGTCTTTCAGGTGAGGAATTTCATGTGAAGCACAACTGGCAATACACTAGGTATCCAGCTCTTGTATAACATGACAGGGTCCAAACTCCCTATGGCAGCACACTTTGTGCAGAAAGCTGCTGGTCAATTCCTAGCCCCACATTAATTGCTTACGACTTGTTTTGGGGTCGAGCATTGAGGTGGCTATCAGCTAGCAGTAAGAGAGCATGCCATAGGATGATATATGATGTTCTTGTCTGATATTATCCTGTATAGGTTCCTAGGACAAGCACTTTGAAAAAATACAGATGCCAATGAGGCAATTGTGCAGAAAAGTTCCCCTATCTGGAAAGTGGGAAACCAAAAAAACATAGCTTGCTTTTCAATGGATGCGTAGTAGTTAACTTATCCTGAAGTCCATTGCCATCCTTCAGAGTCTGGATGTTGATGTTCATTGCTGATAAATCCTGCAGGTTCTGGAAGCAAATCCTGCACACGTCAAGGCCCTTTATCGCCGTGGAATGGCCTACATGGAAGTTGGAGATTTTGAGGAAGCAAGAAGTGATTTTGAAATGGTAGCACCTGTAGTTGTTATTTAGTGCAAACTTATAATTCTTTGACATCCATTGTCTGAATATGCTTCTGGATGTCAGATGTTGAAAGTCGACAAATCATCTGAACTTGATGCAACAGCAGCTCTTAAAAAACTGAAGCAGAAGCAGCAGGTGGGTTAATGTGCAACCAAATTCTATTTGCAATTTGAGATGGACATACACAATTCATATCTTGCTGCTTGTCCATTTGATGAGCAGGATGTCGAGAAGAACGCACGGAGACAATTTAAAGGACTATTTGACAAGAAGCCAGGGGAAATTGCAGATGCTGGAACTGACGACAGAGGAGAAGAGCAGAGTACAAGTGAAAATCAGAAGAATGGTGATCAGGAGGATTCAAATGGGACTGACACAGAGGATGTTGAAGATGTGGTCGATGCACCTAGAGAAGGATTGTTCTCCCGCTTGTGGCCAACTGGTAGAAGATTGTTTTCAGCTCTCGGGCTTCAAAGATGTGCGATATTGTGACAAAGCTGTAGGGATGGCCGAATCAGCATTATTTTTGTCACAGGCTGGAAAAAATCGGACTCTGAAAGGAAAAAACACATCAAAGAAGGTTCATATACCACAATCATTGTAGCTTCACAAAGAAATTCATATTTTGGGTTACCGTTTATGATGATATAAATCCATGGTGAGACAGACAAAAACTTACTAATAGACATAAGATCCATTGTTGTTAATACCGTTCCTGTCATGTCTGGTCGGTATTTCGCGTTTCACTTCCAAAATCTTAGCCCACCTCAGATTTTTTTTGACTGCATACTATCGCTCTTGTATCTTTTTGTTCTGCTTTGAAGTCGGGTCATCTTTTTAAAAAAACTTTAGGTTAAAATCTTCTTATTTTCTACGCCTCTTTTCTTTAGTTTCTCTAACAATGTTTGTCATTATTATATTGCAGCGCTAAAGGAGGATCAAAAAGTAAAGATGGAAGGCTAGATTGTATTCAAATAAGATTTTCATTTTCAAGTTCTATAGCAAGCAAACACAAACTTTCTAAGTGTGGCTTTATGGGTTTTGTTCAAGACCAATAGAGAATGGCTTCTATTAAAAAAAAAATCGTTTTCTTTATCTTTGAAGATTCTACCTTGGTCTTGGTTTTACAACTTAATATTGTTGAGTTTTGAAGTTCAACCAATCGAACACGTTCATATATAAAATAAGAACAGATATAAGAGAAAGTGGTTTCAAAAAGAAATTCAAGTCAAATTGTCAGTTTTTTTTCTAATTTCTGACAGAAATTTATATTCTTATATAAATATCTACTTTTTTATTTTTTCCCTTTTTGTTGTTTGGTTTGATGAACTTTCCAACTCAATCAAGTTAAGTTGATAAATAATTAGGACTCCTTCCTTCATGGTGATACCTGGGGGGGGGGGGGGGGGGGGGGGGTGTGGATTTTAGGGTATATTATGCAATCGGTCCAAACCTTGGTGGATGTGGGGTCTATTTGTAATTATGATAGCAGTTGTTGTTTAAAGTGTTTTTCACTTAAAAATACATCAAAATGATATTTTTTTTATTTTTTCAAAATTATTTTTGAGATCAAATCATCAAAATAATCTGAAAACATAAAAAAATATTTTTTAGTAAAAAAAATTGTTTTTCAAAATTTGAGGGAACACATCACCGCATTCCCAAACAGCCTCTGAATTTCGATAGTAAAAATAAAATTTGTAAACTAAGTCGCAAGACGGCAAATTGAAAATCCACAAAATCCTATAAAGTTATACAGTAAAGCTATTTTTTTTATGCAAAATATGAGTTTTGTATGTGTTTGTTATTGTGGCTAAAACATCGTTTACTTAAAATTTAGATTTTTTTTACTTAAAATTATTTTTTAGTGTTTTGAATCATTTTGACGTGTAGATATTAAAAATAATTTTTTTTTTAAATAAAAAAATATTATTTTAATATAATTTTAAACAAAACAATACTTTGAAATACAATCTTTATCCTGTTCCTAAATAAACACTACATTTAAAGATATATATAAAAAAAACAAAAATAAAATAGGAACAATATCAGCACATCATCCATAAACATCATTGATAACAATAAACATTAATATATAATAAATTTGGATTTTGCGTATAATTCTTCCCTTTTTAATATTTTTTTAACATATTTTTTTATTTGATTGTCTCATTGTATGTCATATAATATGTACAATGTGATTCTTCAATTAGAGTGGACATTTAGTCAACAAAATTGAATAAATATATGATTGATACATGTACATTGGTAATAAAAAAATAAAAAGAAATAATTTTTAAATAAGAAAATCATTTTCTTCTTATCTGTATAAAAGGAAAAATAAATTAGATATGATTAAAAAAATTAAAAAAATCAATCTACAATACAATTTTCCCTTTCTAATTAAAAATAAAAATAAAAAAGTAATAACTTTGATTGAGAAACCATATCTTAAGTTTTGTTTAGTAATGTGATATATAATACTTTTAAAAAATGCACGACATATAGTAACTTAGTCAAACAAAAAATTATTATCAGGACTCAACAAGGGCAGAGCCCCTCCAAAGTTTATTTTGATCCCTATAATTATATGAATTATTTCCCTTGAAAATTTTATATTATCCCCTTCTAAATTTTCTTATAATAAGAGTTTTTAGTAATAATAAGTGGTTTCTCATGTGATATAATATATGGATTTACCTTTTCTTATTTAATTTATATTGAAATTGTTTATACAAGAGAAATAACATAATAAAATATTTTTTTTATTTAGATAATATGCACTAAAATTGATAAAAAAAATGAACTAGTTAAAATAAAAGCTAAAAGAGATGAGTAATTCACTGTACACGCACTCACAATTTATTATGGATTCGTATAGTAAAATTATCATCTCTTTTTCACAATTAAAACCATATAACTTGCTTTTAGGGGTAAACTTATCTTTTTTACGGAATCCATTTGTCATTACTAAAAATACCAAAGAAAAATCAATGGCCAAAGGAACAAGAGTGGCCGACCATTTGGGGGTTGAATGGGAGGAAAATAAAATTTGATTTTCTTTATAAAGTCTTCATGACGTGTTGTTATAATATGAACAATGACTAAATAATATAAATAATAGCATGAGAAAGAGAAGGGAACGCTTGGTTCCCTGAGGCCAAGTTTTGGTCAAGGCTAAATTGAGGAGGGGTGGAGGAGTTTTAAGATTTCATATGTTAATGATGAGTGCATTAGGTGTGGTAGGAAGTTTACTAATAGGGGAAGCATGATAACTTGATAGTAGGGAACTTCATAAATCGAATGCATGTGTTGCGTGATGTAGAAACGAGTTTATTGGTCATATGTATAGCCTATGACTTTTCTTAAGAGGAGTTGCGGAATGCAGGAGAAACATGGAATTCAATGATGTATATGTTTCTTAAAATAGTTCTCGATCATTTTACACAAAAGAGGCAAATTAGCTTAAACGGCACTTGAGAGATCATATTTAGGAAGGTTACCATACATATATCGTAGAAATAATTGTCTTAAGATAATAGGGGGTAATGAAGATAATTGAAGGTTCATTTAAACCATTGATGAAAATTGGACAAATTTGTCACCCTAATTCCAGAGAGGATTCGGACCTAAAAATGATAACATTTTGGAAAATTTTCTCAAAGAAGTTATAACCAAGGATGTTAGCTTTCCAACGAGTCTGACCTTGTTTAATTTAGAGCTCTAGAACTCCAGATATAGATAAATATTTGAGGAGAGGTTGAGTTGTAACCTCAGCTGGCAGTTTTGACAAATTATCAAAACAGGAAATTTAGTCATATTAGGGGTAGAATCAAGTTTCCTTCCCTTCAAAAAATGTGTAGTGCCGTGTCTTGGCGTTCAAAAGGAAATAAGCCATATTTGAAATTGAATTTGTGATGTTAGTTATGATTTAATAATGAACCATAATATTAAGGGATGTATTGGGAACACAAATGGAAATGAAGCAATTGTAAAAAGGGAGTCAACATTGTCGTTATTATCATTATTATGTGGAAAGTAACTTGAGTAATAAATAATGTGGTATGCTTGCGAATTCAAGAGGGACTGCGGGAGGGGCATAACAACAGTAAGGGAGCGCGAGCCGAACTTCTATAACAGGTAGGTTTCCTATACCTATACCCTTCTTAAATATCTGTAACCTTGGAAATCTATTTAATTCTTGGATTGTATACATGTTGATGTTGCCAAAATAAGAATCGATCCGATGAAATAAATGAGAAATGAAAACATACTTGACTAATTGGTTTGGTTAGGAATAATGAACTATATTAATGAACTTCATTGATAACGCTTCTTGAATTTGATTAGCTGGTTTCGAGTACGAGAGACTAATGATGTTAATAAGGTTTACTAACATCTGCATGACCACCCCAGAGAATAAGGGATACTGAACTTGATTAACTATTTGGGTTAAGAATAGTTAATGATATTAATGGGCGATGTTGATATCGATAATTCCATGAAACTTAATTAGTTATTCCTAATGTGAAAGTTAATGATGTCAAGAATCTTTAACATTGGCAAATACTTAATTAGCTATTCCAAAGTGTTATGAAAAATTGATTAACTATTTTAGTACACACGTCATTTGACGAGTACCTGCATATTAGTTTTAGGTATCTCTCATATTTCAATTTATGTTAGCAAATACTTCTTTTTATAAAGGAAGGAAATATAATATGTGTCGGTCTCAACAACTGTAATTAATAATAAATTTTACTAGAACATTGATCATGAACATTTAGAAATAATATTTTAATACAATAAGAATCTCATTATTATAAAAATTATATAATTTTCTATGTAAAGTATTTTTGTTCCATGACTTTATCTTTACTCTATATTTATTAATCAAATATTAAAAATAATAAAAGTCTTTATTAATAATAAATACAATTTATATAAATAAAATTATCACTACATATAACCAACCACTACATATAACCAACCGATTGGTTACATTAGATATTCACTAAACTAATATACATTAATCGTGTGCCACTTCTACAAGTTTGTTTCTTTCTTTCTTTCAGAAGGGATTATAATTATCTTCTATATACTTAAAGATGTTCAATTCTTCACAGCAGAGATTTTATGTTTCACTTTTGTGATTCGGCTTGTTTTAAAAATATAAGCTATATGCAATGATTCATTCGGAAGCAATCCTCGGACGAAAGTGAGCGGGAAATGAGGATGTTAGTACTGGAATTGGCAGGTCCAGAAAAAGAAAAAGAAAGAAGAATGATGCCACGTAAAGT
This sequence comes from Populus x sibirica, assembly GCA_019202695.1. NCBI lineage: Eukaryota > Viridiplantae > Streptophyta > Magnoliopsida > Malpighiales > Salicaceae > Populus > Populus x sibirica. Next base: position 1,545,732 of record JAGMVL010000318.1, read on the forward strand.
ATTACACCTATATTTTTCTTCTTTTTTGTGCAGCAAGACGTCTGGCAAAGCTGTTTGTTTTTAGCTCGAGAAAGCCAAGTGCCCAACTTCTAATACTTCGGTTCGAGATAATAGGCTTTTGCTTCTTCACGTCTCGAACCTTTCTTTAGTAATATTATCTTAATTACTAGTCGGTTGGACCAAATAGTTTCGTTAGATTGTTGGTTTTAATTTCTACTGGTAATTTGACCAAATAGTATCTCAAGCTTGTGATGATTATTGGAATATTTATATAATTAAAGTTAGCATCCCAAAAAGAAAGATTGTCGTCTTGACGTTCTTCTTGTTGTGCACAGTACTGACTGGAAGCAAACACAGACAAGCAGATTAATTTACATGGTTTCCCAAGTCGGTTAGAGAAGTGAATAATGTAAACCCAAACCTAGCTCTCTATCTCTTCTCTCTCTTACATGTTGCTCACTTCTCACACACTTTGATTTCTCTCTATTTATTGGCAAAGATTAGAGTCATTATGAGGTTGGGCAGGGACTCGGAGTTGGAGTGTCAAATAGGTGGTTGGAGTGTGGAAGTTGGTGGTTGCAGGTTGGAATTCAAAGCTTGTTTATTTTCGTATTTCAATCTGTTTTTTTTAAAGTGTTTTTATTTTTAAAAAAATTAAATTGATTTTTTAGATGTTTTTTTGATAATTTTAATGTATTGATGTTAAAAAAAAATATTATTTTAATATATTTTAAATTGAAAAATAATTTTACAAAAGTAATTTGCATCACATTACACACACTTAATAGAGATAAAAAAAAAAAAGAGAAAATATATGGATAATTCTGCCACATTTTTTGCTTTTAATTGTTTTAAAATGATTACAGATTGAAATATTAAGTTATGTTTCGGACATTATTTCTATTTAAAACTCATTTTGTAAGAAACATAAAATTAAGGAGGTATTTTAGAAAAGTGTGAATAGAAAATAATAATAATATAACATGCCAATTAATTATTTTCTTTATTTATATAAAACATCAAACATAACCATCTCCTTGCAACAACAACAAAAAATACCTTTTATTTTCATCTACCCTATTGTACGTAGGATGCACGCCATACATACCCTTAAAAAACTTGTTGGGTGGTGTTGAATTTCATATATGATTTTAAAACTTACTTATAAAACTTGTTTTATATATGTCAAATTTAGATTTTTTATTTATATTTAGTATCCTGAAATTAAAACTTAAAAGAAAAATAAAGGGGATATAAATGGATCATCCACAAAATTAAAAAAAAAAAGAATAAAAATTGAAAGCAGAAAATAGTCCATCAAAGCAAATAAAGGTAGAGAAATTCATGTGGGATGTATAAATGATGAAAACATGAACCAAATCAATAAATAAAAGTGCAAGAAATCAACCTAGGTATAGGCGTATTACTCTTTTGAAAGTCTAATTGTAGTAAATTCTATCAATTTAAAAACTTAATTTAAAATTTCATAATTTAGTGATTACTGAGAAGCTGTCAAAGCTTATTTTAAGATCAACATCTATTCTAAGAATCCACTTCCAAGTCTTTTGAACAATTCAAGTCACAAATCAAGCTAGATTGTTCCTATTTAAAAAAACATAGCTTTATAACATTTTTTTAATTCTTTATAACATCTATTCTAAAATATTATCTCTAAAATATAGATAATAAGCAACAATTGTGAGAGCTTATGGTATATGATAATACATGAAGTTCTTTTTTTTTTTTTTTTAATATTATGCATAAAATCTATTTTTTAGTGACGAACATTGCTCTACTTAATTTATTATTGAGGCTGTAAGCCATGGATTCTCATAATAACATGCGATGAAGTCATAAAAACATTAAACTAGATGTAAGCTTTCTTGGCTGTGTCCTAGGCTGGAGACCGACTTGTAAAACAAGCTCCCCTTTAGAATAGAAAAATCTTTGATAGATAAGTTAGTAAATATAAAAGGGATAAAATTTATATGTGAAGAAAATGTGTGTGTGTAATGCTTGTCTGTCTATTTATATATAGAATCTATGTATGCAATATATGTATAGGTTCTTTTTTCAGCTTAAAGGCTGAATTATAAGAGAGAGGGTGATGCCACATCAAATCTAAACATATGAAAAATAAAGTCGAATCATCTAAGGCTTGAAGAAAAGATTTAGATATTAGAACAAAAAGTAAAGTCGAGATCCTATCAAATTATAATCGTGATATTAAGAGTTTTAGGTTTTTGAGGAGTGAACATATAGTTTTACAATATCCAAATAAAAGGATTATGGTTATGAGAGAGCATGATGATATTAAATTCAAAAGTGACAAATTCAAGGAGGATGAGATGCCACCACATAAGGACTATAATGATATTGAATATCCAATTAATAGAAAAACTTTAACGATTAGGAGAACACTTAATGTTTAGATTAAAGAGGATGATGTAGAGCATTGAAGGAAAAACATATTCCATACTAAATGCCATATAAATAATAAGGTATATAAAATGATTATTGATAGTAGAAGTTGTGCTAATGTTGCTAGTACCACACTTGTAAGAAAATTAAATCTAAACACTATTAAACATGAAAAGCCTTATAGACTTCAATGATTGTGAAGAAGTAAGAGATACTATGCAAGTTTTGATTTTTCTTTTTGTTGGAAAATACAAGGATGAAGTTTTGGTAATGTTATGTCTATGCATGCTACTAATTTATTGTTACGGAAACCTTAGTAATTTGATAGAAAAACCAATCATGATGGGTTTTAAAACATATATTCTTTTGAAAAGAATAAGAAAACATTCACACTTGTAAGTATTCTAAATAAATGTATAAAGATCAAATAAAATTGAAAGGAGAAAGCAAAGCTGAAGAAAAAGATCAATCATTTAAGGATGTGAGGAAAAGTGAAGATAAAATGAGCCAAGAGAGAAGAAGGTTAGATTCGGCCAAAATAGGAATTAGTAAGGATTTAGTCGAGAGAAGAGAGAAGATAGGAAGGGTGAGAAAAAAAGAGAGTGAAAAAAATAAAAATTAAAACATGTTCATTTTTATACAAAAGGGAGTGAGATTAAGAATGTTATTTTTCAGATATACCTATGATTTTACTTGTGTATAAGGAAGCATATTTTAACACAATGACCTTGATCATTGTATTCATAATGCTTGTGTTTCTTTATTACAAGATTTTAAGAACATCTTTCCTAATGAGATTCTTAGTAAGTTGCCATATCTTACAGGAATTACGCACCAAATTGATCTTGTACTAAGTGAAAGAGGGTTATTTTTTAACCAGGTGATTGAATTTGGGTGTATATGTAAAAGGAGAAGTTGATGTCGAGAGGAGATTAATCATCCCAAATCCTTGAAAGAATTAATGATAATACTTATAAAGTGGATCTATTAGGTAAGTAGAATGTTAGTATTACTTTTAATGTTATTTTTATCTCTTTTTGTTTGATGTAGAAGATAATTCATGGATGAATTTGTTTTAGAAGATAGGGGATGATGCATCCCAAACTACATCAAATGATCCAATAGAAATTCCAGTTGGGCCAATTACAAGATCAAGAGAAAAGAAACTTAAAGATGCATTCAATGAGCTTATTTAGGGTATTTGGGCCAAGGTGAATTTCAAAGAGGCTACAACTTCAAGATGACGATCAGACCTTAATTATTCTAATTTATGTGCAAGAGAGCTTTAATCCATCTGCAACATAGGCCTAATTATTTTGCAATGGTGGACTAATTAATTCTGGCTTTAGAGGTGGTTTTGAGCTTATTTTTTTAATGCATAATTTTACTCTAACAAGGATTTTTTTTTACCTGACTATTAGATCAAGTTGAGATTTTATCAAAAGTTTTCAGAGGTCTTTTTATATTGGGTTAAAATTTCTAGGCAATCAACATCGAGAAAGCCTTGCAATGAGGTTCAGAAGCTACTATGCGAGAATTATATTGTTTCCTAATTGATTTAGGATTCTTTTCCTATTTTATTTAGAACTTTTTTATTATTTTTTTCCAACATTATTTAGGATTTTCTTACCTATTATAAATAGATTTATTTATCTTGTATTTAGGTTTTCTTTTGACAGACTTTAATTTCAACAATTATTATTGTTTGTGTGAAGTTTTGCTCATACCTTCTAGTTTTTTATTGAACTACTGACTTGTCAAATAATTAATCAAGCTTCATGTCGTCTTATATACTTATCATTCATGTCTCTTTATAAGCATTTGGTAGGAGTTCGATTACTTATAGTCTTGGTACATCGGTACAAGTTATTGTTGCGTCAAGATCAATTCCAAACCTGATCTTAACTTTTATGGGAAGAGTCGATTTAGCATTGGATTTCAAGATCTTTATATCCATGAAGTTTGCATCACATTCAATTTTTGGTTTGTTTTTGAATAAGGTTATGATATTCTTTTTATGAATTTAGCGAACATTTTTTTTTGCACAACCTCTTGCAATGATTTTTTTCCTTAAATTTTATTCGATGAGTTTCCCGTACGTGCCAATTTTATTTTTGTATGATTAAATAAAAATTAGATTCTAAAATTTTTTATTAAACCCAACCAGGTCCATAACCCGAGTTGCGGGTTTAGTGGATTAACTCCAGTCGCGAGTGTATGAGTTATCTCGGGTTGACCCGAGTCAAAACATTATTATCTCATTATATAAAAAGAAAGGGTTCAAATGATGTTGTCTTGAAAAAAATAAAATGAAACTGTGTTTTGATCTGATTGTATTTAGATATATCAAGTTGGTGAGTTCATTTCAGGTCAACTTCCATCTTTATTCAATTTGAATCCAAGCAATGTAAAAGACAAATCTTTGTTGATATGCATTCTAAATGCTTTTAATTTTTATTAAATAAGTAATATAAAATGAAAAAATTATTGTTTTGTAGAAAAAAGATATATTAACAAAAAAGAAGAAATTATACTAAAGAATATTTTATTTTGATGAAATTTAAATTATTCTTATAAGAAAATTATGTTTCATTATTTCAGTAATTAATATTTTTTCTATATTAAAGATCCCCTGTGAGGATTATGAATACGAGTGTCAGAGTTGTCTCCTTGTAATTATTAGGATTTTTCACACTTCGGAGAAAATACATGAAAAATTCACCAATTTCTTTATTAACAAGCATCTGAGGACGCAAGCTCTTCAACAAACATACCAATTTGAAAGTTATCCAACACTTGATAAAGAGACCTTCCCGGCTAAGCTCATCGATTTTATATCTTCAATTAGCTTCTGCAAGTTGGAGTAGGAAGATCCACCTTCCTTCACGCTATCACGAGCCATCCCTGCAAATTCATCTGTCGATTTGACAATCTCGTCACTTTCCATCAAATCCCTTACCAATTTCTCAATCACGGCCCTCTCACACTTGTCTTTCATATCAAAACCAATCTTCCATAACTCGCTAACACACCTACTATTCACTTGTTGGTCAGCAATCATGGGCCAACAAATCATTGGAACTCCTGCAAAAATACTCTCCAATGTGGAGTTCCATCCACTGTGAGTCAAGAACCCTCCAATGGCTGGATGGGCTAGGACCTCTTCTTGTGGAGCCCAGTCCACTATGCATCCCCTTTCCTCAGTTGCAGCTTTAAGTTCCAAAGGAACCTCACTAACACCATCTTCGCCCATGATTGAGTCAGATCTTATGACCCAGAGGAATGGTTTCCCACTATTCACTAATCCATGCCAAAACTCCAATAGTTGATCACGAAATAGACCAACCAAGCTACCAAAACTAACATATATTACCGATCTTGACGGATGAGAATCAAGCCACGTTATGCAGCCTCTGTCTTCTTTCCACAAGAGACCATTGGAGGAAGTTCTTGCGGAGGGGCTTTTAGCAAAGGTATCGAAGAGACCTTGTAGAGGACCAAGAGTGTAAATCTTGGAAAAGAAGGAGCCAAGTTTAGAGACCATAGAGGCTTCGAGTCCATCAAAGGTATTAAGTATGAGACCAGATGCTCGTGGCATAGCTGCAGTTTCCTTGATGAAGAACTGCAAAAGCGGATCATTAGCTTCTTTGCGTCTGCAAATGCTTGGGAGGTCTCGACACCGGAGAGTGCCTTCCAATCCAGGAATACATGTAATGGTCTTGTCCATGTCTACATCTCCTGGAATATTATTACCAGCATTGATGTTTTTTTTTTTTTAAAAAAAGAATTTCATGCACGAGCTACATATAAAGTGGGATTAACTTTTCTTTTCCTAACAAGAGCATAAACTGGAAGAAAAAAAAGTGATAATTTATTTATATTTGAGAAATTGATAGTTTGATATTACCCTAAATTAATTACTATGGTTTTCTGTTCATCTTCAATTGAATTATTCACACTCAACCTTATCTATAAAAATTATTTTCTTATAGCTACCCTGTGATTTCTTCACTCACTTTCATGAACATCTTGAATCATCATCACAAGTAGAAGAATTGGTTTTTAATTATGTGAGGTTGACAAATCAATTATTGATCCCACTGGATTATAGTTGAGATTACTCAAATCCGAACAATAATTAGGAGGAATAAACAAGTTCGACATACCTTGGAATGGAACTTCGCCGTCTTCAATGAGTTTTGTGAGATGGAAGTAAGTCCAAGTGCAACAAGCACTGAATGTTCTAAAAGTTATGACTGGAATTGTGAGCTCCTCGGCAATATCGATAGCAAAAGACATGATCCCATCAGCGATAATACACGTTGGAGGCTCCCACCGGCCATTTTTTTGCCCAAGATTAACCAACAAGTTGCGAAATTCTGTCCTGGTCTCATCTCTATTAGAGATTAAAAGTTGAGAGATGCTTGAGGCGGAGCGAGGATGATCGGATGGGAGACCATCAGGGATGGACCTGAATTGAAACTTGGGGAAGCGACAGTACATGGTGGCTATGTTTGTGGAATGTTCAAGACGATGCTGAATGTGATTGGAGTTGATGAAGGTGGCTTCAAAACCAGCTTGGCTAAGAAGCTCTGCTAGCATGAGCATTGGTTTGACATGACCTTGTGCAGGGAAGGGTAGGAAGACGACGTGAGGGACAACAGGCTCGTCCATGGTGGAGCTTCGATTTGGTGAGGACACAGTATTGAATTGCAATGGATATCCAAGGTCTAAGAACCATGATCCATCAATCAGTTGATGATATTAACAAAAATGGGTGGCCAAAGACAAAGGAAATGGGGATTGGGGCGAGTGTAGAATTATTGAGAAATGGACATATTGCTGATGGAAAAGGTAAAAGAAAAACCAAGGAGGCCAGCAATGAGTGGGGGACACAAAATAAATTAAAGGAAAAAGACAAGAATACGATGAATGATGTTTTCTAAAATATTTTTTTATTTATAAATATATTAAAATAATTTTTAAAGATAAATTAGTACATTAGAATTATTAAAAAAACATTAAAAAATACTAATTTATTGTATTTTCATATCAAATATATTTATAAAAAAAACATTTAAAAGTAATTTCAAACACATTTACCAGCACCCTTGAAGCAAAGGAGGAGAAAACAAGTAAGTCAAGAGGCCATTGACTTTGAACAGAAGGAGGCCATTCTTTTGTGCATAAAAAGGGGGGAACGGAGTGCATAATTCCAAATTAAAAAAAAAGAAGAAGAAGAAGCCAAGCAGAAGAGGGAACCATTTTTTTATTAGTCTTTCACTCTTTCCTTGGCAAGAATTATTCTGAGACCATTCTTCAAGAACAAAGAGAAAAGGTGACTCTCTCCCATCTTCATTTGGTTCACCATTGACCAACACAAACCACCTTCTCTTCTGGTGACAGCCCCTTCACTGTTAAACACTTCAACTTCCCCTCTCCATCGCCTCCAACCAAGGCTGATCATCACAGCCCCTTCTTCCTCTCGGTCAGCAGCAGCAACCAGGGCTGTCTCTCTCACGATCTCCCTCTCCCTTCACTGCCAAAACAAACCGGTCATCTCCCATCTTCACCACTGGAACCAGCCACCACAAGACACCCCTCAAACATCCACAAAACAGCCCTGAAACAGCCCCATACCCACGGCCAAGCACACAACAACAACAGTAGCCTTTCCTCCTCAAATCAGCCCACAAAAGCAGCTTTTAATCTCTCCAAAACCGAACCATCTCCACCATGACAAAACTCAGCCAAAAGCCACCCTTAAACCCGTGACAGCAGCTGTTCCTGGTTTCCCCTAGTTCAAGTTGACGGACGGCCAAACACAGTCACCATAAGCTCCTCTAACGCAGTCAACCCCACGCCACTTTTCCATTGTCCCATAAACTCCACGGTTCACAACAGTTTTACCAGCCCCCATGCACAAGCAGTAGCAACCAGCTATAAAAAAAAATAAAAATAGGAGAAGAGATTGAACTTCAACGGAGCAGAGCTTTCTTTTCTGGCATTCATTTGCTGCTCTACAAGTGGGGGATAAAAAAGAAAATAGAGTAGTTTTCAGACATGGTAGGAGTTTCCTCCAAAAATAGCAACAATTACACCCAGGAGAGGAGATAGACTAGACTGAAAAATTAAAAAAAAAAATTAAAACTTTACCAGAACAAAGCTTTCTTTACAGATGTCCATTTGTTACACCATCAATAAAGAGTATTAATACAAACCCTAGTAAAATATAAAATATAATAGAATTTACAAATTCAATATCCATTTAATTTAAGTTTGAGTATGCAATTGAGTTTTTCATAATAAAAAACTGACTCCAAACCAATAAGATTATAAACCATCCAATTATAATATTTAAACATGAAAATAAGAAAAAAAAAATATAAAATTACTAGTAAATATTGATCAATTCTTTAAAAAAAAGAAGCTCAATCAAGAACCAAGAAAGAGAATATTTTATTTTTTAAAATTTATTTTCTTCAAGTATTCCCTATAAAAAGTACTTATACTAGAAAACTAAGTAACCTTACTTTTTCTAATGGGCTACACATAAATCTAATTTAAATAATATCTAAATCAAGCTAAAACTAGCTCAAACTAATTAAAATAAATAACATAAACAAGTTTGAAACTTAAACAAGTGTTGCCACACAAAATAAAGATAGATCTATAGCCCAATTAATTAATATAAGACAAGGTTGGTTTTTCTCGTAGTCTGCTAGCAGCATTAAAGCTCAATTTCAAACAAATAGTTCTCTCTCGTTTTAATGAAATAGAAGGAATGTCATATAACATTCGAAAGTTATGGAAGTCTGGTTTCTAGCTCAATTAGAATCGCATCAACATTTGACCTGTAGCTCTAGTTATGATCAAAACAGTAGAGAAATGTCAAATTGTCCGATTTGAGTCTTCTTATCTCAATTCTTATGTAATGGTCTTGGTTCCATCAACAAGCCCTTCTTAAACATGAATCAGATTAATCAAGGCTTGCTCTTCATTATTTATTACCTTCTTCAAGTTCATCTTAGCCTATGTATCTCGACGAAGCCCATTGAAAGCCTCTTTGAAGCTCTTAGCCCTAAGCCTTGTCACTAGACCAATTGGAACCTCCAAAGGATCCTTTAGTGTTGTTTGGATCGCATCATTCATTCTCTCCTCAAAAGGATTTGACCTCGAATCATCACCTACATCAAAGAAAGAGATATCAGCAACATTGAATGTAGCACTAACACCATACTCACTCGGTAGATCCACTTTATAGGCATTGTCATTAATCCTTTCTATGATATGAAAAGAACCATCTCCTTGAGGTATTAATTTGGATCTCTTTTGTTCAGGAAACCTTTCCTTTCTCATATGCACCCAAACCCAATTACTTGGTTGAAACCTCATTAATTTTCAATCTCTATTAGCCTTGAATGCATATTGTTCATTCTTTTTTCTCTATTTATTGTTGAATCTTTGCATGTAAGTCCTTTATCACCTATGATTTTTTATTACCATCAAGACTAACCCTTTCATCAACAGGTAAAGGAATCAAATCCAATGGTGTTAAAGGATTAAAACTATAAATAATATCAAATAGTGAATAATTAGTAGAAGAATTCACACTACGATTATATGCAAATTCAATAAAAGGCAAATAATCTTTCTAATTTTTAAGATTCTTTTGAATGATAGCCCTTAATAATTGAGTTAAAATCATGTTTACAACTTCAGTTTGGCCATCTGTTTGTAGGTGATAAGTAGTAGAAAAATAAAGGTTTAGTCCCTAACTTACCCCACAAGACCTTCTAAAAGTAACTCAAAAACTTAACATCTCGATCAGACACAATGCTCCTAGGAACACCATGTAGTCGAATGACCTCTCTAAAGAAAAGGTCTATGATATTTGTCGTATCATCAATTTTATAGCAAGCAATGAAATGTGTCATCTTAGAAAATCTATCAACAACAACAAATATGGAGTCTCTTCATTTTCTAGACCTAGGTAAACCCAAGATAAAATCCACAGAAATATCAACTCAAGGTTCTTTAGGAATAGGTAAAGATGTATATAACTCATGAGGCTTTACTCTAGACTTAGCTTGTCTACAAGTTATGCATCTATCACAAATTCTTTGCATATTTTTTTTAATGTTAGGCCAACAAAAATGTTCATGTAAAACTTCTAAAGTCTTAGCAATTTCAAAATGCCCTATTAAACCTCCCTCATGAGCTTCCTTTACAAGCAATTCACGCATAAAACAATTAGGCACACATAATCTATTCTTTTTAAACAAAAATTCATCATGCCTAAAAAATTTGGCGTTGGCTGAAACTCTACACTCAACATATATAGTACCAAAATCATTATCATCAATATATAATTCTTTAATTTACTTAAATCCTAATAATTTAGTATTCAGAATATTAAGAAGAACATATCTTCGCGATAAAGCATCTGAACCACATTTTCCTGACCATGCTTGTACTTAATCACATATGGGAATGTCTCAATAAATTCAATTCACTTGGCTTGTCGCCTATTTAACTTACATGGTTATTCAAATGTTTCAAAGATTGGTGATCCATATACATCACAAACTCCCTTGGCCAAAGATAATGTTGTCAATTTTCAAAGTCCTTATTAATGCACACAACTCTTTGTCATAATTTGAATAAATAAGAGCTGCACCATTAAGTTTTTCATTAAAATAAGCAATGGGTCATTTCTCTTGCATTAAAACAACGCCAATACTTATTTTTGAAGCATCACATTTAATCTCAAAGGCTTTATTAAAATCAGGTAAAGATAACAAAGGTGCCGAGATTAATTTTGATTTCAACAAACTAAACGCATTTTCTTGTTCTTCACCCCACTTGAATGGCTAATGTACTAAAATATTTAACAAACCTCCTGTGAAAACTAACCAAACCACGAAAACTCCCAACTTCTGTAATTGATTTAGGTGTAGGTCATTCTTGTATAGTCTTAACCTTAGTCTCATCCATCTCTATACACTTTGCACTAACAACATAACCAAGAAATATAATCTTATCCATGCAAAAGTTATATATCTATAAATTAGCATACAAGGATTCCTTTTTAAGTACTTCAAGAACCTGTCTTAAATGTACTATATCCTTATTTAATACTTTACTATAAATAAGTATATCATCAAAGTACACAACCACAAACTTACCAATAAATACACATAAAACTTGATTCATTAATCTCATAAAGGTGCTAGGTGCATTAGCAAGTCCAAAAAGCGTAACTAACCACTCATATAAACCATATTTAGTTTTAAAAACAGTTTTTCATTCATCACCTTCTTTCATCCTAATTTGATGATAACCACTTCTCAAATCAATTTTAGAACACAAATTAAAACCATGCAATTCATCCAACATATCATCTAATCTAGGGATAGGATGTCTATACTTTACAGTGATATTATTGATGGCTTTGCAATCAACATAAATTCACCTAGTATGGTCATTCTTTGGCATAAGAAGTACAGAAACTGCACAAGAACTCATGCTCTTTCGACTGTAACCTTTTGACATTAACTTTTTCACTTGTCTTTGTAATTTTTTAGTCTCTTCTGGGTTGCTCCTATAAGTTGGCCAATTAAGTATAGCTGCTCCTGGCACAAAGTCTATTTGATGCTCAATTCCTCTAATCGGTGACAAACCACTAGGTATCTCATCTGAAAAGATATCCTCAAATTCCTGCAAAAGAACTTTAGTAACACTAGGAACACAAGAATTTAAGCTATTAGAATTAAAGTATATCTCCTAATGCATAAGTAAAATCATGGGCATCTCAGAAAAATAAGCATGTTTAATATCATTAGGTTTTGCATAGAGATTAAGGTGTTTCCTAACTTTTTTTGTACACTCTTCTTTTCTCACCCTTACTTCCTTATCTCCACTTAAGGCCTCTAACCCTTTTCTTTTTCATTTGGTCAAAACCTTCTTCTCCCTTTTTAATGGCAAAAACTTTGTCCCTTTTGTTTTTCCAACTCATCGATCACTTTATATTCACTCTTCCTCACTTCATCACCATGATGTTTTGTCTAGAGTTGTTCTGAATCAAATCCTTCTTCAACCTAATCTGATCTTTATGCACTTGCTTAGGTGATAATGGTGCAAGTGTGTATACTCACTACCAGAAAATTGATAAATACAAACGGAAATACCGAGGGAATATTTCCGTCGGTAACTTTCCGAGGGATTTTACCAACGGAAATATTCCCTCGGTATATACCGAGGGAATTACCGTGGGAAAAAAATTAAAACAAAGCAAAAAAAAATGATGACGTGTCATTTTTACCGACGGAATTTCTTCCGTCGGTAATTCCGTCGGTAAATTTGTTGGTAAAAATGTGAACACTATTCATCATGTCAATTACAAAGGGGATCGCCAACAGAATTGTCCGTCGGTATTTTCCAGAGAACTCCAGAACTGTTCACTTTCCAATTGCACTGTTAATTGTTGTTCTTTACGGAAAAAATCACCGACGGATTTAAAAGTCGTCAGTGTTATTTGGCGGTTTTCTGAAAAAATTCAATTAATTTAAAATTTTCATTTAAATATTACGGGACGGAATCACCGACGGATTGAAAAATCGTTGGTAATTTTTTGGCGGTTTTACGTAAACTTTTTACGAAATTAAAAATTTAAATTATATATTACCGATGGAATAATTAAAAAATATTAATATTCAATTATCCGTCGGTAACGCGCCCCAATAAAAAGCCTGAATCCCCTTATTTCACAAGAAACAGACCCATTTCTTATTCTTCTTCTTCTTCTTCTTCTTCTTCACTATATGTAAAAAACATCATTAAGGTATGTCTTCTTCTTCTTCTTCATTATATGTAAAAAACATCATTTCTTATCTATTTTTTTCTCTTCTTTTCTCTCCTCATCTCCTTCTCTTTTCCTCCATGCTTGGGTATGTCTTCTTATTCTTTCTTCTTTTATCCTCTTAGTTTTTTTTTAATTAATATGCTTAACAAAAAAAATTCTCTCCTTAGCTTCACTTGCAACTACATTAAGGTAAAACATTTTTTTCCTTCTTTTTTCATGATTTTTTTCACTATATTTGTTTTTTATTTTATTTTTAATTGTTTTAGTTCTTAATAATTGTATAAATGTTGTTGTGAGATTTTTTTTTCATATGAGATCAATTTTTAGTAGATTTATTTATAGGATTTTTAAATTTTTAGCAATTGCAACTTCATTTTTTTCATATGAATTTTTTTAGTTGAATTTATTTTTTTGTTTTATTTATTTGTTGCAAATTTGTTTGAGTTGATTTTCTTATTCTTTTTTCCAAGCATTTTGAGTATATATTATACAGTGTTAATTTATGTTAATTTAATTATTTTATAATTTTATAAAATGAATTTTTTTTAAATGTTTTTAAATAATTACCGATGGAATTACCGACGGAAATTCCATCGGTAAATCCGTCGATAATAAAAAAATATTATTACCGAGGGATATACCGACGAAATGAAGCGGACAAATTTATTTTTTTATTACCAACAGATTTACCGACGGACAAAAACTTACCGACGAAAGATTCACCGACGGAGCATTTCCGTTGGTGATTCTGTCGGTAAATTAATTACCGACGGAATATGTGTCTTACGCCGACTGAAAAATTCCGTCGGTAAAACTGTTAAATCTTGTAGTGACTCTATCATTCTTCTCCAAAGAATATTTGTTCTTAAACTCATCACGTTTGGCTTTTGTATCAAATTACCAAGGTCTCCCTAATAATAGATGTGTAGAATGCATAGAAACAACATCACATAAGATTTCATCCTTATACTTACCTACTAAGAATGTAACCAACACTTGTCTATTCACCTTAACAACACCACATTCATTCAACCATTGAAGCTGATAAGGTCTCTCATGCCTTATAGTACTCAAACCTAACTTTCTAACCAAAATTACAATAACAACATTAGCACAACTACCACTATCAATAATCATACTACATTGCCAATCAATCTCTTATGGAAATCAATTTGTTCTCTTATGGCCTTTGGAGATGCAGAAATCCTTTTCCCCTTTATGGAAATCAATTTGTTCTCTTAAAAGTCATTTGATAGCCCAGTTTGGAGGTATTTCGGATGCTATTGATACTTTTCGTGGTTGGCATCATGGATCGGGGTCTTTCATTGCCAATGCTCACGAGTTCTTTCAGAGTTAAAGGAAATCCTGTCACCGGCATCGTGTGGTATGAGAGCAAAGTGGTCCTTACCACGGTACAATTTTATTCTATGGCTTGCTTGTCCTAGGTAAGCTCGAACAAAGGATCGGCTCAGCTTCCTCTTTATTGACTCAATTTGTGTTCTATGTAATCGGGAGGAGGAATCCCATGCTCACTTGTTTTTCAGCTGTGATTGGATTTCATTGTTATGGAGTCGTGTTAAGTAATGACTTCGTCTAAATCGTTCTATATCTTCCCTATCTGGTGCGCTTCAAAGTCTATCTGGAAGAAGTAAGGGGTTGCACCAAAGAATGAGACGAGTTGCTCTCCCTCTCCTTGTGCACTTAATTTGGAATGAAAGGAATAAACGTCTATTCGAGCATGTTTCCAAGTCAGTTGATGCTGTTTTCCAAAAGTTTCAAGTTCAATTCTTCATGGTTCTTCATTTCCATGAGAATCGTGTTTCTTCTACTTCATGAATGCATGGCGGTGTCTTGGCCATGCAAGCTTTGCATGAGAGCTATTTATTGTTGTTCCCACCGGTTTGGTCTTTGGGGCTTGTCCCTATCTGGTTTCTCTTTGAGTAAAGCTTTTATTTTCTATGTTTTTTCTTATGGTTTCTTTAGTTGTATTTATTTAGTTAGGCTGGGCAACCCCCCTAGGATCGGGTTCCTACCATAACCATCTATTGTTTTATCCCTGGTTTTTTCTTTTGTTTAGGGAGCTTGTTCCCTTTGTTTCATTTTTTGTTTTATATTCTGGTTTCCTATGGGTTCCAGAGTTGTAATTTTTGATCTCTTATATATACTTACATTTGATAAAATAATAATAATAATCATACTACATACCTTACTTTGGATTTGGCATCTAGTATGGAAAATATTCTCCCTTTCTTGCTCTTAACCTAAGTACTCAAAGTTCTTCTTATCACTATGACTTGCCCATCATTTGCATATTCAACATCACTATCATCCACAAGTGGTGGCATATCATCACAATCAGATGTCTCAATAGTAGATTCAATCTCTCCATCATCGTTCAAAATCATGATTCTTTGATTTGCATATTTTAATGCATAGTGCCTCAATCCCTGACACTTAAAACACTTAGTATCTCGATTATGCTTTGTTTGCACTTCGGTTTTAGACTTTTGTTCAATGGTCGAAACTTGTTTCTTTGGGTTGCTAGGTTCGGCAACTTTAGGAGTCACTATTGGTTTTGATTGTGCATTACCCTCTCTCCTATAATTCATCTTCCAACTTGAAGAAGAACTTGAATAAGCTCATGGGCATGCACTACTTTTTCTTTTCATCTGTTTCTTCACTTTAATAGGCAAATGTATCAAATCCTCTAAGTTCATATAAGGTTGTAATTCCACCACATTAGCTATGTCTTTATTCAACCTACTAAAAAACCCAGACATTGTTACTTCTTCATCCTCAATAACATTGGATCTAATCATGGCAAACTGTAACTCCTTATGATATTCCTCTACACTTTTGAAACCCGTAGTAATAGTTTGCAATTGATTAAACAATTCCTTATAATAATGTTTAGGAACAAATCTCTTCCTCATAATTGTCTTCATCTCCTCCCATATACCAACAACTCTCTCTCTATTCCTCCTCTTATCTACCATTAATCTTTTCCACCAAACCATAGCATAATAAGTAGACTCTATAACAACAAGCTTAACATTCTTTTCTTCAAAATAGTTATGGATATCAAAAATCAGCTCTACCTTTTTCTCCAACTATAAATAAGCTTCTGGATTTATCTTACCTTGAAAAGCTTGAATTTTTAACTGAATACTACCCAAATTCCTATCCAAATCACCCACATCATCAAAATTGCCCTTGCTACAACATTTAGCCCTAGACCGACTACTCTCTCTCTTTGGTTGAGACTTATAGAGACCATTCCTATATGTACAAAACTTATTATTATGGTTAAAGATATAATTTTTGGATTCCTCTTTAGAGTTTCCAGCCACACTTTCATTCGAAGGTGAAACAACCTTTCTTGAATTTTCCTAACTTCTCTACCCTTTTTCTTAAGCCCACTTTCAACCCTAGTCTTCAATTTCTCAAACATACTCATCATCTCCCCAAACATAAATTTTATTTGTTTGCGCATTTCATAAATCCCCTCATATGAAGTTTTAATCTTTTTCTGTGATACACTATCTGAAGATATTTTTTTAACCTACATGAAAATATTAGTAATAAAAAAAATATCTCGCATCACTTATGTTTCACACAATTTGTAC
The DNA here is from genome assembly GCA_019202695.1 of Populus x sibirica. NCBI lineage: Eukaryota > Viridiplantae > Streptophyta > Magnoliopsida > Malpighiales > Salicaceae > Populus > Populus x sibirica. The sequence goes on from JAGMVL010000318.1 coordinate 1,562,643, forward strand.
GCTTTTCACTCTAATATGTTCTCTACAACCTTTTTTTTCCCACTCTATTGCCTTACTTTAATTTGTAAAAGTAACTAGCAACCTATCAAATAAATCAACAAATTTCACAGTGATTTTATAGAATAAATTTAAAACTCAAGAATCAAGAAAATTATGAAACTTTCAAAATAAAACTAAGATGACAAATTCATGAATAACAATGTAAATTTGTACGAGTATAATGATGATTTGAAGACACAAAATAAATTCAGAAAGATCTAACACAAATATGAATTATCAAGAACTAAAGATTTAATTAAAGAAAATTTAAGAACCTAAAGAAATCAATTAAACTACCTAATTTATTAAGAAAACACAATCAAGACATATAACGATTCAAGACTAATGAAATTGCTCAAAGATCAAAATTTAAGCAAGCAAACCTTCAGCCAAAACTAAAATTGCAATTGCCCCCCTTTTTTAATAAACTTCACAGGAAGAAATATATATAATGCGATTTCTCTTCTCTTTTTTTAAAAAAAAAAATATATTCGGCAACAAGAAAAATCAAAAAAATCAATAAGGGTGTGTGCTGATTTGCTCAAGAATGCATTAATAAGAATACAAGCTTGTGTTTATGTGTTCAACAAATCAAGAAGATTCAAGAACCCTAAATTTTTATTCTTGTTTTTTTTATCTATGGTCGAAACTTTCAAGAAAAATAAAGACACAAATTAAAAGGATATAACCTCAGATTAGATGTGGCTCCGATACCAACTTATACAAACCCTAGTAGAACTTAATGGAATTCACGAACTCAAGATCCATCTAATCCAAGTTTGAGTATGAAATTGAGTTTATCACAATGAAAAACTGGCTCCAAGGCAACAAGACTATAAACCACCTAATCACAACGCCTACACCTAGAGACTAGCAAAAAAAATATAAAATCACTAGCAAAGATTGGTCAATTCTTTGAAGATTTAAAGTTTAATCAAGAACCAAGAGAAGCAATATTTTATTCTGCAAAATTCATTTTCTTCAAATATTCCCCATAAAAGTACTTATAACCTGAAAGAACCCTAAATTTTTATGTGTTCAACAAATCAAGAAAATGCAAGAACCCTAAATTTTTATTTTTATTTTATCTATGGTCGAAACTTTCAAGGAAAAAAAACAAGAAATATAAAGACACAAATTAAAAAGATATAACCTGAGATTAGACGTGACTCTAATACCAACTTATCCGAACCCTAGTGGAACTTAATAAAATTCATGAACCTATGATCCATCTAATCCAAGTTTGAGTATAAAATTGAGCTTAACACAATGAAAGACTAGCTCCAAGATGACAAGAGATTACCTATGTCTATAAAGAATGTTATACTTTGATCCTGTTACATGTTATCTTAATCGAGGTAACAAATAAGCAGACATTTGATATAACATGAACTATATGAAGATACTTGAGTGATCAAGAGATGATTCATCACCCTAGGTGAATTAGAGAAAATATTTCATCTATTATCAAATAGTATTGACTGAGAAATCATTGACCAAGGTGGAATGAGATTTGAAAAGAGTTAAGTCTTATTCAAATAATCAGTGACTATTATGTAGAGGACAAACATGATTTAACATGACAGACATATTCCTTGCTTTAATGTTAAATCCAAACATTATTGATGAAAGGATATTAATTACATTGACAAATTGATCACTTAAAGATTAAGTAAAATCACTAATGACTTTTCTAATATTTTTGGGGATCATGACACGTTGCTAAACAATACACCTGATTTTCAAAAATAAATTAATCAATTGTTGAATTGATAATAAATTAAATTGCTTAATTTATTTAATTCTATTTAATTAGAATTAGAATTTATATTTGAGCCAATATTTCAGGAACTTAATGGGTCACACACATTAAAAACCATTAGTCAGAAATTAAATTGAGATGATTTAATTAAATATGACTTGATTAAAATATATTTTAGAAATTAAAAATTAGAATATAATTAATACATGGATTATATTTCTAGACCTAGAAAAATCAAGTAAGGACTTGATTGAGTTAATTTCTAAAATTATACTAGATTAATATATGGATATTATAGAAGGGGAAATTTGATATTTTTTTTAATTTATAGGGTTTTTTCATATTTTCCTATAAATAGTAAGTTATGCCTCTTATTTTTTGGTAGTTGTCTGTTAGATAGAAAAACTACGTAAGTCACGGAATAGAGAGTCAGCACTCTAGGCATGACAATTCATCTCTTCTAAATAGAGATTTAGAAAATTTCTTACTAGTGGTTCATATGTATTACTATTGGAGGTCTAACAATTATACGGCTTATGATTTGCAAAAATCTAGTCTTGAAAAATTATTAAAAGCTGAAAAAGATAAGATGTTTAGATAATAAATTCCTAAATAACTTTAGATTCATCTAATAAAATTCTAAAAACTATTGAATAATTTTATTGTATTTGTCTATGATATTCATGAACTCATCACATGCTTCATTGCTGAACTACGTCATTTGATTTTGCACCAACTGCTAGGGTACCGACTGACAAGATTCTTGAAATCACAACTACTCCAGCTCAACCTATTTCTTCTTCATTAGGTCTTCTTGATCATTCCCATGTTTCTCAGGAACCCTCTAGCAACTCCGAGGCGTATGATAACTCGTTCGCAGACCAACAATTTAAAACCAAAGCTTCCATTTCGCTGGCATGTCCTTTACCACAATCTTTTACGAAGCCAACATCTTTTACTGAAGCCTCTAGACATGCTTCTTAGCGTGATGCAATGAACGGTGAGTTCAATGCCTTAGTAAAAGAATGGCACGTGGGATTTGTACTTTACATTCTAGGTCGTGAACCTATGTGTTTTTAGCATACAAGTTTCTAGAACTTGTATTTGCAATTGAATCACTATATGATCAAATTCCACTTTAAAACTGTTTCCTTTTCTTTTTTACCAAAGTTGAGGTCAGATCGCCCACAAAGCAAAATGCCTTGCGTTGAAGGGAACAGTTTAGGGATGAAAGCATGCATGCCAAGATTGGTAGACGACAAACTTAAAAGAGGTGGGGAACTGAATAAGGAAAGCAAAATAGGCAAAAGATTCCTCATAATTAATCGTAGGTGAAAATGAAGGCTTATTTCAATTCAGCACTTTTATGGGATAATTAGCCTCGGGATTTTTCTTAATTTATATTTTGCTCGCTTTAGTGTTACAATTATGTAGTTTATCTACAATTTTATTTTGTTTATAATTACATCCATGCATGAGCATGAGTTTTATGGAAAAAAGAGAGAATCGCTGGGAAACATAAAAGAAAAAAAAAAGTCAATGGTTGTCCATGTTTCGGTGGTGATAGAAAAACATGTTATTAGTGTTGATGATTTTCATTCAACACGAGAAGTTTCATTAAAATATTTTTTTATCTTTTTTTTTAGGATAAAGTAGATGTGGTTGAGAAAGAAAAAAAATTACAACTTGATTTTGTATTTTTAGATCATGTTAAGGGTGTTTTGAGTTGATAGATTGATTTATTAAGCTTCTAAGGGATTTTTTTATGTGTTTTCAGCTAAAAATAGATTGAAAATAATTTTTTAAGTACAAAATGCCCTGACTTTCAAGCGACTCTTTGATCATTGAAATCTGGAGTAGTCTACTACTATAGACAATGTATCGTCCACCTTTAAGGGGGAAAAAAGTTATAGCCTCTTTTTTACAATATTACTAAACACTCTTCTTTTTACATTTCTTTATGATGGTTTTTTTTCTTAAATTTTATTCAGTGGTTTTCTTGTGCATGTCAATTTTTATTTTTGTATAGTTAAATAAAAAAATTCAAAATAATAAGTTTTTAAACTCACATGCGCTCATGACCCGAGTTACGAGTTTGACAGGTTAACCTGAGTCGAATTGAGTTAATCCAAAATATTATTGTCTCGGTATATAAAAACAAAGGTTTAAAATGATGTCTTGAATTATTATTATTTTAAAATCTAACCGAGTTTAACCATGCCACATCAGGTCAACTCTCAGCTAATTCAATTTGAAATCCGAGCTAAACAAAGCCCTTGTCTAGGGGGTGTCCAAGTTAGTTTGCCAAGCCAAACTAGGTTTGGTGATACTACCAAAATGTTACCCATGACAATGCACATGTGGTGTAGTGTTCTTATATTTTTTTTTCTTAATGCATCAACATAAAGATTTGTAGGATTTATCATAAAAACAAATATTCTAGCAAAATAAGGCCAATTAAAAAAAATAGAGCACGTTAACGAGATAAAAGAGTTTTGGTTTGAGGGTTGCCTTACTTAGCCTTATTTCAAATCATATATTTTTTTTGTATTTGTTATGATGATTTTTTTTTTATTAAATGAAGGGCATAGAATGAAAGAGTTATATTTCTTCATAGAAAAAAAAACCAAAATAGGAGGAAATATATTATCAAATAATTTTGTTTCAATGGAATTTTAATTATTAATCTTCTTAAAAAATAATAATTGACATATAATTATAAGAAATTTTTAAAGGTCTCCTCATGGCATGAGATCAAGTATTTTAATCGTCATTTATCTCTCAGCTTCTTAACTTGATCTTTAATAATCATTAACAACATTTTTTAACGATTACTGATGTCTTTAATCCACAATATGTTTGATTAAACGGGTAGTTAAGATTTTTAGTTCACAATAAAAAAAATTCTTGTTGCTACAAAATATGTTGGTAATAGTTACACTCTTTTTATGTTTGTGAACAAGCTTATGATGGAGCATGGCCAATGAACTAGTTAGATACTAATAATTGTGAAATGGTATTGTAAAACCCCGGTTAAAATATTATGATATTAGTGAAATGCTAGAAATTTAACCTGATGATCAAAAGAAATGAATAATAACATATAAATATTAAATGATTAGAGATAAAGATTTATGAGATTAAATTTTAAAGTATGGTAATCTTTAAAAATAAACCGAGAAAGGGTACTCGGTAAATGAAAAAAATTAGTATTAGTAGAACTAAACAACAAGGGCAAGATTCTAAATATAAGTACAAGGGGAATATAAATAGAAACTTGACTTCCTAAAGAAGCCAAATTGGTCGACCATGAGCAGAAGAAAAGAAGAGAAAAAATGAAGCAAATTCAAGGGAAAATCTTGCTAAAGAACACCAAATAGAGATAAACTAGTTACATGACCCGCGCGATGCCGCGGGTTAATTTTTTTTTGTATAAAAAGTATCAAGAAAAAGCTAAGATCTAAAAGTGTTAGGTCTTTCTGTAAAGCTATATCCAAGAATTTTGGGTTTGGCTGTAACGCCTGACTCAAAAGTAATATTTATAATATTAATAATAACATTAAACTTGCATGACCCAAGAGGTCTAAGCGCAATACCGCACCCAATAGTCTTGGATGCGGGTCCGGCCGCAAGGTCGTGTCATAAAAGTGTGATAATTAAATAAATTAATTAAAAAGAAAAAAACCAATGAAGAAAAAGAAAAATAAATATGAATTAACTGGGTTAACCCTTTAAACCAGGTTAACCCATCAAACCTTGGATTCGTGTCGTGAAAGTTTGATAACTAAATAAAAAAAAATTGACGGGCTAACCGAATTAATCGGGCTAACCCATCAAACCAGGTTACTCGTCAAACCCGAATCCGTGTCATGAAAGTTTGATAACTAAATAGAAAAAAATTGAACATTAACAACGTAAATTAAACGAAAAAATTAATTAAAAATAAAAAAAAACCAAAAACAAACAAAAGACATAAGCCTGTTACTAATGAGGAAAAAGAAAAAAAAATCTAAATCAACTGAGTTAACCCGTCAAATCAAGTTAATCTGTCAAACCTGGGATTCGCGTCCTGAAAGTTTGATAACTAAATAGAAAAAAAAAATCGACGGGTTAAACGAAAAAAAATTAACAAACTAAACTAAATGAAAAAAATTGATTAAAAAGGAAAAAAGCAAAAAACAATTCCAGGTTAACTCGTCAAATCAAGTTAACCGTCAAACCCGAGATCCGTGTCATGAAAGTCTGATAACTAAATAAAAAAAATTTTCACATTAACAAACTAAATTAAACAAAAGAAAATTCATTAAGAAAAAAAAAACAAAGAAAAAAGCAAAAAAAAACCCATAAAGGCATAAAAAAACAGGAAAAAAAATAAAAACAGGAAAAAAACGAAACAAAAATTTAAAAACAAAAAAAATAACAGTTAAGAGTTTCACTGTGTACAGTGAAACACTGATGCATAAAAGGCGTGGGGAAAGCTACAGTGATTTCCCCACGCCTTTTAGAGTATTATTTAATTAAAGGATTAGAGAGAGATTAGGAAGGGATTTAAGCAAGGAAATTGAAGAATATCAAAGGTTGTTTAGTTAGAGGGAGGCCAACTTAGAAGAAGAAAAGGAAGAAAATGAGGGAAAGAAGCGAGTAGAAAACTTCTTTTTCTTATCACCAAAGAGAGATAAATTAAAGAATTAAAGAGAGATTAGAAAGGGATTTAAGCAAGGAAATTGAAGAATATCAAGGGTTTTTTTGGTTAGAGGGAGGCCGACTTTGAAGAAGAAGAAAAGGAGGGAAATAAGTGAGTAGAAAACTTCTCTTTCTTGTTCTTATTTCCTCATTTTAGTGTGTTTAAGATGTAGGGAACCTTGATTAGATATAATCTTGAGTTATTAATGGAAAATTTATGTGTTTTGCCTATGGAAATGTTATGAAAAATAGGTTTGAATGAAGGAATGGTTTAAACGAAGGAATATCAAATGAAAGAATACATGGTTATATTGAATTGATAAGAATAAATGGAATTTTGGGGTCACTTGAAAATAATTATGATGCAAATTAAAAGGTGAAAGGATTAAAGTATTTGATAAGAAGATGAAAAATTAAGGAATTTCTTAGATATAAAATGAAAATCAAGTGGAAATTGAAAATGAGACCATTGTATTAAGGATCTTGAATTTGAAATAATTTTTTTGATGATACAGGAAGAGCTGCAAAAGTTACACAGCTATCGAGGATAGTCAAATTACAGTAGACTTCAAATAGGTGTTTAATATCTTAGTAGTTATTAATTTCTATTTTAAAAGTCAATAATGATTGTTATTTTCTTGATATCAATGTTTTTATGGAGTTCGTAACGATTGACAATTGATAAAATGAAAAACAGAATAATTAACATTTGAGTAAGATGTCAAATTGACTTGTATTCAATTGAAATTACTGGAATTATTGGCTCTCAAATAAGAATGCCAGAATAATTGGCAAAAAAATTAATTAAGATTATTTCAAATAATATTACATATTAACGTATTGTCATTCTAATTCTTGTTTCAAGTCCTTTACAAGATCATCAAGAGGGAATTTTTGTTATCACTTTCTTGTTCTAGTTAATATGAAGGATATGTACATAATTTTGTAGTTATGAATAATGAATAGTAATATTTTAAGTACTTTATTTTGGTATTGAAACTAGAACCTATAGACTTAAATGTTTTGCTGGAAAAGAACTTGAAATTAAAGTAGCAACTGTCATTTATTTTATGCTTTTATTATTTAAATTCTTTTATCTTTTATTAGTATATTAAATTGATTGATTATGTTAATGGATCGTGTAAATTTCTTTGATGTCAGCACTAGAGATCATGATATATCAAGGGAAACCCCGTTGAAATTTCAGTAGAAAAAAATCCCTTGTTATTAAAGATCACGATTTGATATGTTAACTAAAAGTAGATATAAAAGTTTGATATTGTTCCTTGTATTATAATTTGGCGGTTACTATACTCTCAGCACATACAATTAAATAATGTTATTTGCTTTTTTAATAAATATTTTATTTTTATTAAATATTAATATATAAAAAATGAAATACTTAACTTGAATGGGAAAGAAAGTTGGAAAGATAAAAAAAAATCAACATGGCTTGCAACAATAGATTGTACTATACCCATCCCATCCTATCCCATATTGATAATTGATTGTATATGTGGGATACTCATTAAAAACTTACAAGAAACCTAAAACGTGTGGCTCTTTTTTTTTTTTTTTAGATTATCGTGGGTGTCGGCCAGCCTTGCGCGCACCTCGACTAATCCCACGGGTCCTGAAGTTAACGACCATGTAAGCCTCTAGTGACCATCATATGAGCAACCACAGGGTTCGAACCTGAGACCTAAAAGAGAGCAAACCCCTTAATCCCAAGTTCTTACCACTGGGCCACCACCTAGATGGTTGAAAAAACGTGTGGCTCTTTTACTATGATATGTCGTGTATAAAGAGAAAATAAGGTTAGATTCGTCCAAAATAGAAATTAGTAAGGATTCGGTTGATTGAGGAGAGAAGAAAGGAATGGTGAGAAAAAAAAGAGTGTGGAAAAAATAAGAACATGTTCATTTTTATGCAAAAGAGATTAAGATTAAGAATGTTATTATATGATGGGTTTAATAAAAGAAGGTATATTTTAACACAATAACCTTGATCGTTGTATTCCTAGTGTTTGTGTTTTTTTATTATAGGATTTTAAAGACATCTTTCCTGATAAGATTCTTATTAGGTTGCCATCTTTTACGAGTATTTAAGCACCAAATTAGTCTTGTATCTAGAGCATCTATACCTAAGAGACAAAAAAATAATCCTGATGAGACAAAAAAACTTCAAAGACAAGTGGAAAAGTCGATGATAAAAGAGTACATAAGAGAAAGCGTGAGTCCATATGCAATTCTAATATTGTTAGTATCGAAAAAGAATGAGACTTTGAGGATGTGTGTTGATTGTCAAGCTATCAATAAAATTACAGTAAAGTATAGACATCTAATTCCTAGACTTGATGACATGTTAGATAAATTACATGTGTTTTATATATTTTTTAAAATTAATTTGAAAAGTGGATATCATCATAAAAGAATGAAAAAGAAAGATGAATGGAAAACTTCCTTTAAAACTAAATATGATTCATATAAGTTGTTAGTTATGCCTTTTGAACTTACTAATACATCTAGTTTTATGAGATTAAAAAACCATGTTTTGCGAAATTTTATAGGTAAGTTTATTGTAGTTTATTTTGATAATATTTTAATTTATAGTAAGAATTTAAAGGAGCATGCTGAATATTTAAGGAATGTATTGGTTATTTTGTGAAAAGAATGTTTATATGTTAGGTTAAAAAAAAAATGAGTTTTGCATGGAAAAGATTGTAGTTCTTAGATTTAAAAAAAAAAAAAGAGATTGTGTATGTCTAATTGTTATATATGTGCATTGTTAATTCATGAAGCTCATTGGGGCAGATTAATAGGAAACTTTGGAGTTTCTAAAACTTTAAATTTTTTGCATGAGCATTTTTATTGGTCTAAGAGTGTGTTTTGTATTGTAGTAGCTTTTGTGGTTGTGATTTGAAAAAAGTTGTTGTATAAAACGTATTTTTGGTTGAGGTTGGTTTAGTATTTATATATGTTTGGTTAAAACTGTGGTTGAAATTGAAGTTAAACAAAAAGTAGTTTAATGTGTTTGGTTAAAAATGCTTTTCAAATTGAGGTTATAAAATAATTTTAAAACATATATATATATATATATATTGATGGTTTTTAATTTAAATATTATAGATGTAACTACTGCTATTACATCATGAAATAAATAATACTTTATATAAAATATTATTTTAATACTTTATATAAAATAATTTTTATTGTTCCTTTAAACTATCTACAATTCCATCACGTATGAAATACATCTGACAATGACTACAGTTTTTTTGGTTTCTTACGCGCGCAACAACATCAGGTAAAATATAATCAGAAACAAAATTAGTGCTACGTCATCAAGCGATCTCCGTCTAATTTTTGTAGTGATACTTTATAATGTTAAACACTAATTTTTTGAATAAAACACAATTAAAAATTAAAAATTTAATTTAATTTTTTTAAACACTAGTTTTTTGAATAAAACACAATTAAAAATAAAAAATAAAATTTATTTTTTATTTTCTTTGGGTCGGATCCGGTTCAATGCATTTAGCTCGGACCGTAATGGTAAACACTAGTTTTTTGAATAAAACACAATAAAAACACAATAAAAAATAAATAATAAATAATAAAATTTAATTTTTTAAACACTAGTTTTTTGAATAAAACATAATTAAAAATAAAAAATAAAATTTATTATTTTACTGGGTCGGACCCGGTTCAATGCATTTAACTTTGGACCGGACCCGACCCGGTCCTGCCAGAACAGTAGAGACAATCTCCACTTGAACAGTGGAGATTCTCCACGACATAAGAGAGGAAAATAAGCAACGTTGTTGCTTGGCAGCTGCCCAACTTTTGTTAAACCACAGGTTTGGCCACAAGAATTGATGGGTCCCACCAAAATAAAAGTGGGTTTGAAATATAACCAAACATAAAAAAACTGCTGCTGGCTATAACCTCGAGTGCACCCGCATTACCAAACGGCACCTAAGATGAAAAGATATGTGCACAGAATTTGTGATAGTTATATAATATGTAGACAAGTTAAGTCTAAATGTTTACCTTATGGTTTATTTACTTCTTTACTAGTGCCTAAAGAACCTTATGTTGATATATCTATGGATTTTGTGCTAGGTTTTCCTAGATAAAAATGGGGTAGAGGTTCTATTTTTGTAGTTGTTGATATGTTTTTTAAGATGACATATTTAATATCTTGTCATAAAATTGATGATATAACAAACATAGCAGATTCTTTAAGGAGATAGTTCGGCTCCATGGGGTACCTATAAGCATTGTGTCTGACCATGATGTTAAATTTCTTAGCTAATTTTAAAAGGTTTTGTATCGGAAATTAGGGACAAATTATTATTTTTTATTACTTATCATCCACAAACAGATAGTTAAACTGAAGTAGCTAATAGGATTTTAACTACATTGTTAAGAACTATCATTCAAAATAATTTAAAAAATTAGAAAGATTATCTATCATTTGTTGAATTTGTTTATAATAGGAGTGTGCATTCTGCTACTAATTATTTGTATTTTGAAATTATTTATTACTTTAATCATTTGACTCATTTGGATTTGTTTCCCTTATCTATTGATGAAATGGGTAGTCTTGATGGAAATAGAAAGGCACGGGTAGTAAAGGATCTCCATGAGAATATGAGGTGGCAAGTATATATATAAAAAAAAAACAAATGAGCAATTTGCATTTAAAACTAATAAAGAGCGAAATATGATTATATTTTAACCAGGTGATTAGGTTTTGGTGTATGTGTAAAAAAAGAAGTTGATGCTGAAAGGAGATTGACCATTCCAAATCCTTGAAAGAATTAATAATAATACTTAAAAAGAGGATCTACTAGGTGAGTATGGTGTTAGTGTTACTTTCAATGTTTTTTTTTTATCTCTCTTTGTTTGATGTAGGTGATAATTCGTGAATGAATTTTTTTTAAGAGAGAGGGGATGATGCATCTCAAACTACACCAAAGGATCCATTACAAGTTACAGTTGGGTCAATTACAAGATCAAGATTAAAAATGCATTTAATGAGCTTATTTAGAGTATTTGGACAAAGGTGAGTTTCAAGGAGGCTATAGCTTCAACAAGTGATGATCAAACTTTATTCATTCTAATTTATGTGCAAGAAGGCCCTAATCTATCTACAACATGGCCTAATAATTTTGCAATGGTGGGCTAATTAATTTCGGTTTTAAAAGTGATTTTGGGCTTATTTTTTCTAATACACAGTTTTACTCTAACAAGCATACTTTTCGATCTAATCATTAGATTGGGTTGAAATTTTATTACAAGTTTTTAGAAATCTTCTTTTATATTGGGTTAAAATTTCAAAGCCATCAAACATCAAGAAAGCCTGCAATAAGGTTCAGAAGCTATTATACAAGAATTGTATTGTTTCCTAATTGATTTGGGGTTCTTTTTCCTATTTTATTTATAAATTTTTATTATTTTTTCCAGTATTATTTAGAATGTTTTTACATATTATAAATATGGTTATTTATCTTGCATTTAGGTTTTTTTTTCAGACTTTAATTTCAATAATTATTATTGTGTGTGAGGTTTTGCTCATACTTTTTAACTCTTCATTGAACTACTCTGACTTATCGAAGAATTAACCAAGCTTCATGTCTTCTTTTATACTTCTTGTTCACGTCTGTTTATAGACATTTGATGGGGGTTTCATTACTTATAGTTTTGGTGCATCGGTACAAGTTATTGTTGTGTCAAGATTAATTCTAAACCTAATCTTAGCTTTCTTGGAAATAGTTGATTTAGATGTGGATTTCAAGATCTTTATATCCATGAGTTTCGCATCACATTCAATTCTTGGTTTGTTTTTGAATAAGGTTATGGTATTCTTTTTATAACATTAGCGGACACTTTTTTTTTTCACAACCTCCTGCAATGATTTTTTTCCTTAAATTTTATTTAGTGACTTTCTCTTACATGCCATTTTATTTTTTGTATAATTAAATAAAAAATAAATTCTAAAAAAGTTATTAAACCCAACCGGATCCATGGCCTGAGTTGCAGGTTTGGTGGGTTAAATCGAGTCGCAAGTGTAAGGGTTAAGACGAGTTGACCCAAGTCAACCCAAAGCATTATCATCTCATTATACAAAAAAAAAAAGGGTTCGAACAATGTCGTCTTGAAATTTTTTTTGAAATTAAATCTGGTTTTGACCTAGTTGTATTTAGACTTATCATGTTAATCATGTTATATCAAGTCAACTTCTATCTTATTTAATTTGAAATCAAGCTAGGTAAAAGGCCAATCTTTATTGATATTTGTTCGAATTGCTTTTAATTTTTATTAAATAAGTAATATAAAACAAAAGAGAAATATTGTTTTGTAGAAAAAAGATATATTAATATAAAAAATTATAATAAAAAATTATTTTATTTCAATGACATTTAAATTATTCTTATAAAAAAATTATATTCATATAATTAATAATCATAAAAAAAATCATTTTCATTATTTCAATAATTAATATTTTTTCTATATTAAAGATGCCTGGGAGGATTATAAATACGAGTATCAGAATTGTCTCCTTGTAATTATTAGGATTTTGCACACATTCCGAGAAAATACATGAAAAACTCACCAATTTCTTTATTAAAAAGCATCTAAGGACGCAAGTTCTTCAACAAACATACCAATTTAAAAGTTATCCAACACATGATGAAGAGACCTTCCCGGCTAAGCTCATCGATTTTATATCTTCAATTAGCTTCTGCAAGTTGGAGTAGGAAGATCCACCTTCCTTCACGCTATCACGAGCCATCCCTGCAAATTCATCTGTCGATTTGACAATCTCGTTACTTTCCATCAAATCCCTTACCAATTTCTCAATCAGGGCCCTCTCACACTTGTCTTTCATATCAAAACCAATCTTCCATACCTCGCTAACACACCTACTATTCACTTGTTGGTCAGCAATCATGGGCCAACAAATCATTGGAACTCCTGCAAATATACTCTCCAATGTGGAGTTCCATCCACTGTGAGTCAAGAACCCTCCAATTGCTGGATGGGCTAGGACCTCTTCTTGTGGAGCCCAGTCCACTATGCATCCCCTTTCCTCAGTTGCAGCTTTAAGTTCCAAAGGAACCTCACTACCACCATCTTCTCCCAAGATTGAGTCAGATCTTATGACCCAGAGGAATGGTTTCCCACTATTCACTAAACCATGCCAAAACTCCAATAGTTGATCACGAAATAGAACAACCAAGCTGCCAAAACTAACATATATTACCGATCTTGACGGATGAGAATCAAGCCACGTTATGCAGCCTCTGTCTTCTTTCCACAAGAGACCATTGGAGGAAGTTCTTGCGGAGGGGCTTTTAGCAAAGGTATCGAAGAGACCTTGTAGAGGACCAAGAGTGTAAATCTTGGAAAAGAAGGAGCCAAGTTTAGAGACCATAGAGGCTTCGAGTCTATCAAAGGTATTAAGTATGAGACCAGATGCTCGTGGCATAGCTGCAGTTTCCTTGATGAAGAACTGCAAAAGCGGATCATTAGCTTCTTTGCGTCTGCAAATGCCTGGGAGGTCTCGACACCGGAGAGTGCCTTCCAATCCAGGAATACATGTAATGGTCTTGTCCATGTCTACATCTCCTGGAATATTATTACCAGTGTTGACATGTGTTTTTTTTTAAGGAATTCATGCATGAGCTACATATAAAGTGGGATTAACTTTTCTTTTCCTAACAAGAGCATAAACAGGAAGAAAAAAAAGTGATAATTTATTTATATTTGAGAAATTGATAGTTTGATATTACTCTAAATCAATTAATATGGTTTTCTGTTGATCTTCAATTGAATTATTCACTCTCAACCTTATCTATAAAAATTATTTTCTTATAGCTACCCTGTGATTTCTTCACTCACTTTCATGAACATCTTGAATCATCATCACATGTACAAGAATTGTTTTTTTAATTATGTGAGGTTGACAAATCAATTATTGATCCCACTGGATTATAGTTGAGATTACTCAAATCCGAACAATAATTAGGAGGAATAAACAAGTTTGACATACCTTGGAATGGAACTTCGCCTTCTTCAATGAGTTTTGTGAGATGGAAGTAAGTCCAAATGCAACAAGCACTGAATGTTCTAAAAGTTATGACTGGAATTGTGAGCTCCTCAGCAATATCGATAGCAAAAGACATGATCCCATCAGCGATAATACACGTTGGAGGCTCCCACCGGCCATTTTTTTGCCCAAGATTAACCAACAAGTTGCGAAATTCTGTCCTGGTCTCATCTCTATTAGAGATTAAAAGTTGAGAGATGCTTGAGGCGGAGCGAGGATGATCGGATGGGAGACCATCAGGGATGGACCTGAATTGAAACTTGGGGAAGCGACAGTACATGGTGGCTATGTTTGTGGAATGTTCAAGACGATGCTGAATGTGATTTGAGTTGATGAAGGTGGCTTCAAAACCAGCTTGGCTAAGAAGCTCTGCTAGCATGAGCATTGGTTTGACATGACCTTGTGCAGGGAAGGGTAGGAAGACTACGTGAGGGACAACAGGCTGGTCCATGGTGGAGCTTCGATTTGGTCTAAGAACCATGATCCATCAAGATTATTTAACGGAGATGACAAGGCTATACATTGTTGTGACTTGAGACCTGAAAATGGTTAAAAAAATAGCTGATGGGTGGCCTTTATTTGACTATTCTAAAACCATAACAAAGGGAGACTCGGATGAAATTAAAATCTTTTTTTTTAGATAGAAAGAAAGACACCGTCCATTCCAGTGGTTGGCCAAAGACAAAAGAAATGGGGATTGGGGCGAGTGTAGAATTATTGAGAAATGGAAAAATTGCTGGTGGAAAAGGTGAAAGAAAAATCGAGGAGGCCAGCAATGAGTGGGGGACACAGAAGAAATAAAAGGAAAACGAGAAGATTATGATGAATGATGATTTCTAAAATAATTTTTTTAAATAAATTAATACATTAGAATTATTAAAAATTATTAAAAAAATACTAATTTATTGTACTTTCATATCGAATATATAATAAAAAACATTTAAAAATAATTTCAAACACATTTACAGCACCCTTGAAGCAAAGAGGAGAAAACAAATAAGTCTAGAGGCCATTGACTTTGAACAAAAGGATTCCATTGACTTTGAACAAAAGGAGGCCATTCAGTGAATAAAAAGGGGGGAACAGAGTGCATAATTCCAAAAAAAATTTTTAAAAAATAAGAAGCTAAGTAGAAGAAGGAACCATTTTTTTAGTAGTCTTTCCTTGGCAAGAATTATTCTGAGACCATTCTTCAAGAAAAAAGAGAAAAGGTGACTCTCTCCCATCTTCATTTGGTTCACCGTTAACCAACACAAACCACCTTCTCTTCTGGTGACAGCCTCTTCACTGTTAAACACTTCAACTTCCCCTCTCCATCGCCACCAACAAAGGCTGATCAGCACAGCCCCTTCTTCCTCTCTCTCGGTCAGCAGCAGCAACCAGGGTTGTCTCTCTCACGATCTCCCTCTCCCATCACTGCCAAAACAAACCGGTCATCTCCCATCTTCACCACTGGAACCAGCCACCACAAGACATCCTTAAAACATCCACAAAACAGCCCTGAAACAGCCCCATACCCACGGCCAAGCACACAACAACAACAGTAGCCTTTCCTCCTCAAATCAGCCCACAAAAGCAGCTTTTAGTCTCTCCAAAATCGACCCATCTCCACCATGATAAAACTCAGCCAAAAGCCACCCTTAAACCCGTGACAGCAGCTGTTCCTGGTTTCCCCTAGTTCAAGTTGACGGACGGCCAAGCACAGCCACCATAAGCTCCTCTAACGCAGTCAACGCCACGCCACTTTTCCATTGTCCAGCAGCTCATAAACTCCACGGTTCACAACAGTTTTCCCAGCCCCCACAAGCAGTAGCAACCAGCTATATAAAAAAAAAAAAAATAGGAGAAGAGATTGAACTTCAACGGAGCAGAGCTTTCTTTTCTGGCATTCATTTGCTGCTCTACAAGTGGGGAATAAAAAAGAAAATAGAGTAGTTTTCAGACATGGTAGGAGTTTCCTCCAAAAATAGCAACCATTACACCCAGGAGAAGAGATAGAATAGACTGAAAATCAGAAAAAGACTATAACTTTGACAGAACAAAGCTTTCTTTCCGGGTGTCCATTTGTTACACCATCAGTAAAGAATTGAAAAGGACATAGATGAGTTTCAAATCCAACAATTACTAAAACGAATCCTGGTAAAACATAATGGAATTCGCGAATAGAAGATACATCTAATTCAAATTTAAATATGAAATTGAGCTTATCACTCAATCACAACATTTAGGCCTAAAAAAGAGTAAAAAAAATATAAAATCATTAGTAAAGATTGATCAATTCTTTAAAGAGATAAAGCTCAATCAAGAATTAAGAAAGACAATATTTTATTCTGTAAAATTCATTTTCTTCAAATATTCTTTATAAAAAGTACTTATACTAGAAAACTAAGTAATCTTACTTTTCCTAATAGGTTACACATAAATTCAATTTAAATAATACCCAAACTAAGCTAAAACTAGCCCAAACTAATTAAAGTAAATAACATAAACAAGCAAGTTTGCCACATAAAACAAAGATAGATCAATAGCCCAACTAATTAATATAAGACAAGGTTGGTTTTTCTCATAACCTACTGGCAACATTAAAATTCAATTTCAAACGAATAGTTCTCTCTCGTCTTAATAAAATAGAAGGAATGTCATATATCAATCGAAAGGTATGGAAGTCTAGTTTCCAGCTCAATTGGAATCGCATCAACATTCGACCTGTAGCTCTAGTTATGATCAAAACAGTAGCAAAAGGTCAAACTATCAAATTTGAGTCTTTTTATCTCAATCCTTGTGTAATGGCCTTGGTTCCACCAACAAGCCCCTCTTAAACATGAAACAGATTAATCAAGACTTGCTCTTCATTATTTATTACCTTCTTAAAGTCCATCTTAGCCTATGTATCTCGAAGAAACCCATTGAAAGCCTTTTTGAACCTCTTAGCCTTAAGCCTTGTCACTAGACCAATTGGAACCTTCAAAGGATTCTTTAGTGTTGCTTGGATCGCATCATTCCTTCTCTCCTCAAAAGGATTCGACCTCGAATCATCACCTACATCAAAGAAAAAGATATCAACAACATTGAATGTAGCACTAACATCATCCTCACCTAGTAGATCCACTTTATAGGCATTGTCATTAATCCTTTCTATGATCTGAAAAGAACCATCTCCTCGAGGCATTAATTTGGATCTCCTTCATTCAGGAAACCTTTCCTTTCTCATATGCACCCAAACCCAATTACTTGGTTGAAACCTCACTAATTTTCAACCTCTATTAGCCTTGAATGCATATTGTTCATTCTTTTTCTCTATTTGTTGTTGAATCTTTGCATGTAAGTCCTTCACCACCTATGGTTTTTGATTACCATCAAGACTAACCCTTTCATCAACAGGTAAAGAAATCAAATACAATGGTGTTAACGGATTAAAACTATAAACAATCTCAAATGGTGAATAATTAGCAGTAGAATGCACACTACGATTATATGCAAATTCAATAAAAGACAAATAATCTTCCTAATTTTTAAGATTATTTTGAATGATAACCCTTAATAATTGAGTTAAAATCATGTTTACAACTTTAGTTTGGTCATCTGTTTGTGGGTGATAAGTAGTAAAAAAATAAAGGTTTAGTCCCTAACTTACCCCACAAAACCTTCTAAAAGTAACTCAAAAACTTAACATCTCGATCAGACATAATGCTCCTAGAAACACCATGTAGTCGAATGACCTCTCTAAAGAAAAGGTGTATGATAGTTGTCATATCATCAGTTTTATAGCAAGCAATGAAATGTGTCATCATATAAAATCTATCCACAACAACAAATATGGAGTATCTTCATTTTCTAGACCTAGGTAAACCCAAGATAAAATCCTTAGAAATATCAACTCAAAGTTCTTTAGGAACAGGTAAAGGTGTATATAACTCATGAGTCTTTACTCTAGACTTACCCTGTCTACAAGTTATGCATCTATCACAAATTCTTTGCACATTTTTTTTCATGTTAGGCCAACAAAAATGTTCATGTAAAACTTCTAAAGTCTTAGAAATTTCAAAATGCCCCATTAAACCTTCCTCGTGAGCTTCATTTACAAGCAATTCACGCATAAAACAATTAGGCACAAAAATCTATTCTTCTTAAACAAAAATTCATCATACCTAAAAAATTTGATGTTGGTCGAAACTCTACACTCAACATATATGGTACCAAAATCATTATCATCAATATATAATTCTTTAATATACTCAAATCCTAACAATTTAGTATTCAGAGTATTAAGAACAACAAATCTTCGCGACAAAGTCTGAACCACATTTTCCTGACCATGCTTGTACTTAATCATATATGGGAATGTTCAATAAATTCAATCCACTTGGTTTGTCGTCTATTTAACTTACCTTGGCTTTTCAAATGTTTCAATAATTAGTGATCCATATGTATCATAAACTCCCTTGGCCAAAGATAATGTTGCCATTTTTCCAAAGCCTTTACTAATGCATACAACTCTTTGTCATAAGTCGGATAAATAAGAGCTGCACCATTAAGTTTTTCACTAAAATAAGCAATGGGTCATTTCTCTTGCATTAGAACAACGCCAATACTTATTCTTGAAATATCACATTTAATCTTAAAAGCTTCATTAAATCAGGAAAAGATAACAAAGGTGCCGAGATTAATTTTGATTTCACCAAACTAAACGCATTTTCTTGTTCTTCACCTCATTTGAATGGCTAATGTACTAAAATATTTAACAAACCTCCTGTGAAAACTAGCCAAACCATGAAAACTCTTAACTTCTATAATTGATTTAGGTGTAGGTCATTCTTGTATAGTCTTAACATTAGCCTTATCCATCTATATACACGTTGCACTAACAACATAACTAAGAAATATAATCTTATCCATGCAAATGTCATATATCTGTAAATTAGCATACAAGGATTCCTTTCTAAGTACTTCAAGAACCTGTCTTAAATATCCTATATGCTCATCTAATACTTTACTATAAATAAGTATATCATTAAAATACACAACCACAAACTTACCAATAAATTCACACAAAACTTGATTCATTAATCTTATAAAGCTGCTAAGTGCATTAGTAAGTCCAAAAAGCATAACTAACCACTCATATAAATCATATTTAGTTTTAAAAGCAGTTTTCATTCATCACCTTCTTTCATCTTAATTTGATGATAAGCACTTCTCAAATCAATTTTAGAACACAAATTAGAACCATGCAATTCATCCAACATATCATCTAATCTAGGGATAGGATGTCTATACTTTACAGTGATATTATTGATAGCTCTACAATCAACACACATTCGCCTAGTATGGTTATTTTTTTGCATAAGAAGTACGAGAACCGCACAATGACTCATGCTCTCTCCAATGTAACCTTTGACATCAACTTTTCCACTTGCTTTTGTAGTTTCTTAGTCTCTTATGGGTTGTTCGTATAAGCTGGCCAATTAGGTATATTTGCTCATGGCACAAAGTCTATTTGATGCTTAATTTCTCTAATCAGTGGCAAACCACTAGGTATCTCATCTGGAAAGATACCCTCAAATTCCAAGAAATGAACTTTAGTAACACTACGAACACAAGAATTTAAGCTATTAGAATTAAAGTATATCTTCTTATACATAAGTAAAATCATGGGCATCTCAAAAAAATAAGCATATTAATATCATTAGGTTTTGCATAGAAATTAAGGTTTTTCTCAAATTGTTTTGTACATTCTTCTTTCTCACCCTTACTTTCTTCTCTTCACTCAAGGCCTCTAACCCTTTTCTTTTTCATTTGGCTGAAACCTTCTTCTCCCTTCCTAATGGCCAAAACTTTGTCCCTTTTGTTTTTCCAACTCATTGATCACTTTATATTCACTCTTCCTCACTTCCTCACCATGATGTTTTGTCTGGAGTTATTCTGAATCAAAATCACTCTTCAACCTCATCTGATCTTTATGCACTTGCTTAAGTGACAATGGTGCAAGTGTGTATACTCTATCATTCTTCTCCAAAGAATATATGTTCTTAAACTCATTATATTTGGCTTTTGTATCAAATTGTCAAGGTCTCCCTAATAACAAATTTGTAGCATACATAGAAACAACATCACATAAGATTTCATCCTTATACTTGCCTACTAAGAATGTAACCAACACTTGTTTATTCACCTTAACAACACCACATTCATTCAACCATTGAAGCTGATAAGGTCTCTCATGCCTTATAGTACTCAAACCCAACTTTTTAACCAAAGTTACACTAACAACATTAACACAACTACCACTATCAATGATCATACTACATATCTTATTTTTAATTTTGCATCTAGTATGGAAAATATTCTCCCTTTATTGCTTCACATCATTTTCTTTAACCTAAGTACTCAAAGTTCTCCTTATCACTATGACTTGCCCCTCATTTGCATATTCAACATCACTATCATCCACAAGTGGTGGCATATCATCACAATCAGACGTCTCATTAGTAGATTCAATCTCTCCATCATCCCTCAAAATCATGATTCTTTGATTTGCATATTTTGATGCATAGTGCCTCAACCCCTGACACTTAAAATACTTAATATCTTGATTATGCTTTGTTTGCACTTCGGTTTTAGACTTTTGTTCAATGCCCGAAACTTACTTCTTTGGGTTGCTATGTTCGGCAACTTTAGGAGTCACTATTGGCTTTGATTGTGCATTACCCTTACTCCTATAATTCATCTTCCAACTAACATATATTACAGATCTTGACGGATAAGAATCAAGCCACATTATGCAGTCTCTGTCTTCTTTCCACAAGAAACCATTGGAGGAAGTTCTTGTGGAGGGGCTTTTAGCAAAGGTATCGAAGAGACCTTGTAGAGCCAAGAGTGTAAATCTTGGGAAAAAAAAAGGAGCCAAGTTTAGAGACCATAGAGGCTTCGAGTCTATCAAAGGTATTAAGAATGAGACTAGATGCTCCTGGCAAAGCTGCAGTTTCCTTGATGAAGAACTGCAAAAGCGGATCATTAGCTTCTTTGCATCTGCAAATGAATGGGAGGTCTCAACACCGGAGAGTGCCTTCCAATCCAGGAATACATGTAATGGTCTTGTCCATGTCTACATCTCCTAGAATATTGTTACCAGCATTGACATGTGTTTTTTTAAAAAGAATTTCATGCATGAGCTACATATAAAGTGGGATTAACTTTTCTTTTCCTAATAAGAGCATAAAAAGAATTAAAAAAAAGTGATAATTTATTTATATTTGAGACATTGATAGTTTGATATTACTCTAAATTAATTACTATAAAGATAACGTATGTTAAATGTTGTGAACTCATGATCAAATCTTGGATTTAATTTATTATGTCATGATGAAAATAAAAAAATCGTTTTGTTCATATAGTGAAAATAAACAATTTCTACTTTATTTTTTTTTAATAATAAAAAAATAACCAGTTTAAACCTTGATGTCACGTTTTTCTGATAAGAAAAGAATTTGGGGAAGATAAGAAAAGAAGAAGAATAGAGGTTTTGGAGAGTATTTGTGTTATTTCTTGCATACTTCAATACAGAAAATGTGAACCTAAATAGGCCACCACAATACAACGATAATCCAAAATAACAGGACTCCAGTAGTGGAGCTGAAGACTAGGAATGCTTTCAAAGAACTCCTATTCCCATATTACGTTATTAATTGACTAATTCAATAAAACACAAAACAATAGTAACCCACGTAAGCCTTGTACCCAGCTGTACCCCCAGCCATGCACCCAATCACCCACGTAAGTTGAGATTTCTTATCAATCCATCCCCCTAAAAAGTTCCTTGTCCGCAAGGTTGAATTGTGGATAAGTTTTGGCAAAACACCACAAGTTTTCCCATGAAGCATCTTCAGGCAGAGCCCCTTTCCACTGTACCAAGAATTTCATTTTCGGATGGTATTTGCCTTTTTGGATAACCCTACGGTTCAAAATTAATTCAGGTTCTGGTAACAAGACTTCATCTGCTGAGACAGGAGGAAGAGTTATCACGTATTATCGACGACAGGTCCCCATTTCTTCTTGAGCAACCGACGTGAAAAACGGTATGTATTCACGCCCTGTTGGAAGGTCTAGTTTGTAAGCAACTGCCCCAATTCGAGCTAGAACTTTGAATGGCCTGAAAAACCTTGGTGACAATTTCAAAGAACTTTTGAAAGCCATTGATTTTTGGCGGTAGGGCTACAGCTTAAGAAACACATAATCACTGACTTCGAAGGTGATCTCGCGGCGATGCAAGTCTGCGCGAGACTTCATGCAAACCTGTGCCTCCAACAGATTTCGCCGTAGATCACGAAGTATGACTTCTCTTATGTGCAGCAATTTGTCCACAGCCTGAATTTTTATTGTCCCTGGAATGTAAGAAGTCATAGATGGAGGAGGAACCCTATAAACTGCTTCAAATGGAGACACTTTAGTCGCTGAATGAACTATCGTATTATACCCATATTCTGCCCAAGCAAGCCATTCCATCCAGCCTTGTCGTTGGTCATAAGAGAAGCAACGTAAATCTTTGCTCAAGAGTTCGATTTACCACCTCAGTTTGGCCGTCGGATTGGGGGTGATAACTGGAACTGTAACATAGTGATGTGCCGTGTAATTTGAACAGAGACTTCCAAAAAGTGCTAATGAAGATTTTGTCACGATTGCTAACAATTGAAAGAGGCATCCCATGTAATTTCACCACATTATTGAGAAAATATTTGGCTACTGATACAGCTGTGTAGGGATGTTTTAGTGGCATAAAATGTGCAAACTTTAAGAGTCGATCCATCACAACCATAATCACATTGTAACCCTGTGACAGCAGTAATCCTTCGATAAAATCCATGGATATATCTGTCCAAATTCGTTGTGGAATGGGAAGGGGTTGAAGCAATCCTGTAGGCCGAAGGGTCTCATGCTTGCAACGTTGACACACTTCACAATCCTGAATAAAACTTTTAACAAAGGTATGGATGCCAGGCCAAACAAAACTTGTTGAAATACGTGTGAGAGTCTTCATGTATCCAAAATGTCCACCTGAAGGAGAAGAGTGGCCATCGGCCAAGACAAGAGAGCAATAGTGATGAAGTGGGACTCAAGAGGACCCGTCCATTTTGCATCCAAATACCATCTCGTTGAACACAGTTTAAGGACTAATTAGTAAGCAAAGAATTATAATAAGGCTGTAGGAGTACCTCTTGCTGTAGAGTTTTCCACCAATCTGTAATTAGCAATGACAAGGCATGAAAGTGGAACGCTGCTACACGAGAGAGAGCATCAGCTCCTTGGTTCTCTTTTCCCTTGCGGTACTGGATAGTGTAATCAAATCCTATTATTTTTTGGCAGCCACCGAGCTTGAAGGCGTTATGAGTCTTTACTCTAATAAATACTTAAGACTTCGATGGTCGGTTTTGATCACAAATGACTTGCCCAAAAGGTAGGGTCGCCATTTTCGCACTGCCTTCACCACAACCAACATCTCCTTGTCGTAGGTGGATAGTAATGTAGATTTGTCCTTCAAGGCTTCACTGTAATAAGCAATTGGTTGGTTGTTTTGAGACAAGATTGCACCTAACCCATCTCCACAAGCATCACATTCTACTACGAACCTTGTGAAAAATTGGGCAGCCGCAATACGGGAGGTGAAATGAGAGCTTGCTTCAATTTGTTAAAAGCCAACAGAGAATCTTCGGACCAAGGAGAACCCATCTTTGGTGAGAAGTTTTGTTAAAGGCGCAGCTATTATACCAAATCCCCGCACAAACTTGCGATAATAACCGGCCAATCCAAGGAAACCGCGGACACCTTTAGGGGACGTTGGCACCGGCCAATTTTGAACAGATTGTATCTTTGCTGGGTCTACTGCCACACCCTCAGAAAAAATGAGGTGGCCCAAATACCCCACCGATAGCACCCCAAATTGACACTTTAAGAGTTTGACATACAGCTGATTGTCAGAAATAATTCCCAGCACTTGTTCTAAGTGCAGCAGATGATCCTCCCAAGACCTGCTATACACCAAAATATCACAAAAAAATAGAATAAACCTTCGTAAATGTGGCCGAAAAATATCATTCATGAGACTCTGAAAAGATGCTGGAGCGTTTGTCAATCCGAATGGCATCACCACAAACTCATAGAAACCTTCATAAGTTCGAAAAGTGGTTTTCGAAATATCATCATGCTGGACCCTAATCTGGTGGTAACCAGAGCGCAAGTCTAGTTTTGAAAAAACTTTTGCGCCATGTAACTCATCAAGTAGCTCATCAATGACTGGTATGGGAAATTTATCCTTAACTGTAATCTCATTGAGTGCCCGGTAGTCGACGCAGAAGCGCCAAGACCCATCTGATTTTTTTATTAACAAAACTGGTGAGGAAAAAGGAATCCGGCTAGGGCAAATAATTCCGGATTGAAGGAATTCTTTTACCAATTTTTCGATCTCATTTTTTTGGTAATGGGGGTACCTGTAAGGTCTTGTGTTAATTGGAGGTTGGTTTGGTAATAGCGGAATTCGATGATTGTGGCTGCGTGTAGGTGGCAATTCGATAGGTTCTTCAAATACATGCGCAAATTCTGACAGAATTTGACTGAGGTCTGATGGCAATTTAGTGTCTTGAATTGGTTGCACATCTGAAATAATATGAACAAAAAACCCCATACCTGATAAGTGTAGCAATTCTTTTTCACTCAGGGGAGCGAGCTTTAAACTGGTCATCCCTTCCAATATATGAATTCGGTCTGCTTGTATGAAAGACATACTGAGCTTCTTGTAGTCAGTCTCGATTGGACCTAAAGTTTCCAACCATTGTACTCCTAAAACTGCTTGATAGGCAGCCACTGGAAGAACAAAAAAATCAGCTCGTATTGTGATTCCTTAAGTGATAGAGAGAGCCCCAAACAACGTCCGGTGCACTCAATAACTTCTTTATTGCCGATTGTCACCTTGAATGTCTTGCCACGAACCACTTGTAGTCCCAACTTGGTAATCACGGACTGATCAATAAAATTATGGGTGCTTCCCTCCATCAATAAGCACAGTCAATTCTTTGTTTCCTACCCTTTCAATAACGCAAAAGGTTTGTAGGTGGGCTGTACCAGCCAAGGCGTGGAACGATATTTCTGGTATTGCTTCCTCAGCTGACTCAATATCCATGTCCACATCATTTTCTTCCTTATTCGGCTGCACATCTACCATCATAAATAGTTGTGGTCTGGAACAACGGTGCCCTGGGACATACCTTTTTCACGCCTCCATCCACATCACAGTAGAAGCATAATCCTTTTTCATGCCTCTCCCTTGCCTCCTGTCTTGTGAGTCGTCGGACAGGTCCACTAAAGGTACCTGTTGTCTGAGATGTCCGCTGAGAAAGGGAAGAACCAAGAATTCCCACTGTGGAATTCTCGCGCTATCTTGGATGGAATGGAGGTGTTGTTGGCCTAAAGTGATTGCTTTTTTTCTTTTGGAACTGGTTGCGTTCTTTTATTAGATGAGCCACACTAATGGATTCAGAAAGAGTTTTTGGTTGCTTAACACGTACATCCAAACGAATTTCATCCTTCAGCCCTGCAATAAAACAACCCACCCAAAAATTTTTCGGGAGATCATCCCCCTTATGGGATAATTTCTCGAATGCCTCTTGGTACGCACTAACAATCGTGGTTTGCTTGAGTCGCGACAATGCTTCTGACGGATCCTCATAATCTGTTGGACCAAAACAATGGAGGAGAGCTTTGACAAATTCATTCCAGCGTAATCGACCCCCTGTTTTTGGTATACCACCGATACCATTGAAGTGCTACATTTGATAAATGAAATGATGCCAATTAAACCCGTTGTGGAGCATCAATATTTTGAAATTCAAAGTACTGCTCTGCTTTGAAAATCCATCATATAGGGTCCTCACCCTCGCCAGCATAGGTTGGAAAATTCAGCTTGAGGTTGGTGTGATTCCTGTCAAAATTAGAAGTGTTTGAAGCGGAAGGCCTGTCGTGGGAATTATCTCCAACTGCAAACGGATTGACTTCCCTGTCAAGTGTGCGATTGGATTGGGCGATTCTCATTGCCTGCAACTCAGCCATGACTCCCTGTAGAGCATCACTGACTCGACTAAAATTGTGATTCAATTCATCGAAGTTGGTGTCGTGTCGGGCAAGGGCTTCATTGACCTCAACGTGAAACTCCGCATGAGTTTTACTGCGTGTATCCATGAACCAGAATAGCTCTAATACCACTGATAAGAAAAGAATTTGGGGAAGATAAGGAAAGAAGAAGAACATAAGTTTTGGAGAGTATTTGTGTTATTTCTTGCATACTTCAATACAGAAAACGTGAACCTAAATAAGCCACCACAATACAACGATAGTCCAAAATAACAGAACTTTAGTAGTGGAGCTCAAGATTAGGAATGCTTTCAGCAACTCCTATTCCCACATTACTAATTCAACAAAACACAAAACAATAGTAACCCATGTAAGCCTTGTACTCAACTATACCCCCAGCCATGCACCCAATCACCCATGTAAGTAGAGATTTCTTATCATTTTCCTACAAAAATCATTACAGTTTCTCGCTGCCTTGTCTAAATTTCCCACTTTTCTCTCCAAAATTGTCTCAAGAAAATCTCTTTACTCAAAATTTCCAGCAGATTCTCAGCATCCAATCACAAAACCCGAAAGGCCAACAGAGCCCACTTTGCCTTTGCTTGCTTTCGTCTATCGAATCTTGATTTTGATTTGATCTGATTAGATTAGATTCTCTTCTTTTAATCTAATCAAAAGCATTAACTTCATTACTGTATTTAGATTAGATTAGATTAGTGTGTATGAAAAATCTTGAATTTTAAAATACATCAAGACATTCTTATAAGAAAAATTGAATGTGAGTTGCTTAGCAAGATCTATTATACATATAACCAATATAAAGTTACTAAATTCCATGGTTTTCTGTTCATCTTCAATTGAATGATTCACACTCAACCTTATCTATAAAAATTATTTTCTTATAGCTACCCTGTGATTTTTTCACTCACTTTCATGAACATCTTGAGTCATCATCACATGTACAAGAATTGTTTTTTTAAAAAAAAAAATTATGCGAGGTTGACAAATCAATTATTGATCCCACTAGATAATAGTTGAGATTACTCAAAATCCAAACAATAATTAGGAGGAATAAACAAGTTTGACATACCTTGGAACGGAACTTCCCCTTCTTCAATGAGTTTTGTGAGATGGAAGTAAGTCCAAGTGCAACAAGCACTGAATGTTCTAGAAGTGATGATTGGAATTGTGAGCTCCTCGGCAATATCGATAGCAAATGACATGATCCCATCAGCGATAATACACGTTGGAGGCTCCCACCGGCCATTTTTTTGCCCAAGATTAACCAACAAGTTGCGAAATTCTGTCCTGGTCGCACCTCTAGTAGAGTTCAGGAGTTGATAGATGCTTGAGCCGGAGCGAGGATGATCGGATGGTAGACCATCAGGGACGGACCTGAATTGAAACTTGGGGAAGCGACAGTACATGGTGGCTATGTTTGTGGAATGTTCAAGACGATGCTGAATGTGATTGGAATTGATGAAGGTGGCTTCAAAACCAGCTTGGCTAAGAAGCTCTGCTAGCATGAGCATTGGTTTGACATGACGTTGTCCAGGGAAGGGTAGGAAGACTACGTGAAGGGACAACAGGCTGGTCCATGGTGGAGCTTCGATTTGGTGAGGACACAGTATTGAATTTTAATGGATATCCAAGGTCTAAGAACCTGAAAATGGATAGAAAAAATAGCTGATGGGTGGCCTTTATTTGATTATTCTAAAACCCTAACAAAGGGAGACTCGGATGAATTTTTTTTATTTTTTTAGTTTTTGAGATAGGAAGAAAGACACCATCCATTCCAGATGATATTAACAGCAATGGTTGGCCAAAGACAAAAGAAATGGTGATTGGGGAGAGTGTAGAATTATTGAGTAATGGACAAATTGATGATGGAAAAGGTGAAAGAAAAATCATGGAGGCGAGCAATGGGTGGGGGACACCGAAGAAATAAAGGGCATGATGTTTTTTAAAATAATTTTTTATTTAAAAATATATTAAAATAATTTTTTAATATAAATTAGTACATTAGAATTATTAAAAAAAAAATATCAAATATATTTATAAAAAAAAACATTTAAAAACAGTTTCGAACACATTTACCAATTACCAGCACCCTTGAAGCAAAGGAGTAGAAAACAAATAAGTGAAGAGGTCATTCAGTGAATTAAAAGGGGGGAACGGAGTGCATAATTCAAAATGAAAAAAAGAAGAAGAAGAAGAAGAAGAAGAAGCAGCTAAACAGTTTCAACAGCCCCCACAAGCAATAGCAGTAGCAACCTGCTAAAAAAAAAGGAGAGAAGAGGTTGAACTTAAACGGAGCAAGCATTCATTTGCTGCTCTACAAGTGGGGAATCAAAGAGATAATAGAGTAGTTTTCAGACCTTGTTGGAGTTTCCTCCAAAAACAGCGGTAAAGGAAAGAGACAGACTTGAATTGAAAAACCAGAAAAATAGTAAAATTTCAACGAAGCAGAGCTTCCTTTATATGTGTCCATTTGTTGCATCGCCAACGGAGAATCGAAAAGGAGATAGAAAAGTTTCAAATCCATCAAGTACCCAACCTCTAGAAGTGGCAGCGTGTGGCCCCACGCATCATCAACAACGTGGAGCGTGGCTATCACTCACTGCACTTTTCCCTCAACATTTCAATAGCTTCTCGAGGTTCAGCAACTCCCGACAACTCCCAATCGCCTCGAAAGATTTACTTCTAAACTCAAAAAAAAAATTGAATAATTTTTTACATTTCTTGAATTTTTGTGATAAATTTTTGTGTTATTGTTGGGAATTATTGTTAAATATTGTGTAATATAATTGTCGCACATGTTGCGGCGTTGCGACGATACATCTTTTTGTTATAATCCAAGTATATATGGTGTGTGGAAATAGGCAGGACAAGAAATTCTTATTCTTTATCAGTGAAAAGAGGGAATGGAAGTCGTCACCAGATTTTTGGTCACTAGGAACCCTAATTGGTCTCAGAGATTAGGCACGGGGACAGGTTGTATAAAAAAAAGGTATTAGCACCCCTAACACATCTTACCTAAGGTAAGTTGCATTGTTTAATTGTCTGATATAACTAAAGTATTATTGTGTTTTCTAATTGTTGGTCTGTCTAAAGTTTAAAAAAATGTCTTCTCAATAAGGAGATCCTTATCTTATCGGGTAAAAACCTAATCATTCTAATATATATATATATATATATATATATATATATATATATAACTACCTTTTTAATATCGAGAATGCGTCTTACACATAAGTTAGCAATCTCATATACTAAAAGAAAACAAAATAGTTTTTATGGTATTTTTGATAACTTTAATAAACTGATTATTAAAGCTCAAAATACAAGCTAATACATATTTTTTTGGATTTTTTTGTATGAAAATATGATATGAATATTTTTTATATTTTTGAGAGATTTGATTGTATACATGAAAACAAGATATTTTTTATTGTTTTTCCATAAATATTTTTGCAACATTTCGGAGAAAACCGAGTATTTTAATACTGAATTTGTATTTTTATAATATAAAAATATAAACCAATATTAATAAAAAAAATAGTAGAAAAATATGAGAGAAAACCACAAATTTTTTTGAAAGGATTTTGAAATTTTATATATATATATATATATAATATTATATTATATTATTGTATTATAATAATATAATGGGATGGGTTTGACCCAATTATATGAGCTAAGCCCATCCTAGCTGGGCCGAAATTGACCTAGAAGAAATTGGGTCGAGGTCGGCCCAAAAGAGTTGGGCCAACATTGACCCAAGACAGGGGTTAGGCCGATGTCAGCCCAAACAAGTGTTGGGCCAGTGTCGACCCAACTATTATTCTTTCTTTATTTATGGGACTAGGCTAGCACTGGTCTGGCCCAGTAAACAGTGGAAAACTCTCCATCGTTCACTTGCATAACAGTGGAGGATGATTGAAAGAGAAGAAGGAGGAGGAGAAGGAAGACTAACCTGGTGTTGGTGGTGTTGGTGGCAAAATAATTGTGGTTCTTCCTCTTTCCTCTTCTCTGTTCTTTCTCTGTTTTCTCTTTTTCTTTTCTTTCTTTTATGTTTCTTTGTTTTTTTCCTGCTCTTCCTCCTCTCTTATTTCTGTTTCTTTCTCATCCCCTATTGTTTCGTTCTTTTCTTCTCTTTTCCTCTCTTTGTTTTCCCTCTGTTTTCTCTTTGTTTTTTTTTTTTTGTTCTCCATTTTCTTCTTTTTCTCTTGTCTTCCTCCCTTCTTTTATTCCATCCCCTTTGTCTTCTCGTCCCCTAGTATTATAAGGAGAAAAGGGGGGGAGAGCTACTCTACTCCTGTCCGGTCATGGCACGAGAGGTAGGGTGGTCGGGCAACCATCCGTAAGGGTTGTCCCCTCTCTTTTTTCATCACATAGTAGGCCATGGGTGTGGGTTATGTCGGGTTTTTGGGTTTTTAGGAGAGAAAGGGAGAGAGGTGTTACAGGGGAGAAAAAAACCTTTTTCCCCTGCCTGCAACGCGTCCAGGGGAAGAAGAAGATGTACAGTGCCATCAAAAAGGCATTATTTTGTCTATCTTTTTTTTTAATAGTGAATGAAACGGCGTCGTTTCATTTAAAAGAAAATAGCACCAAAAGTCTATTTCTAAATCAGTCCTTAATTTTTTATTTGTTCAATCAAGTTCTCAATTGAGATTTTGATTTTAAGAATCAATTCAATTGCATCCCTGTCAAATTCAAATGTCAGCCCTGAAGTTGGTTGCAATTTTTATTTTAGTCCTTGGAATTGAATTTGTACATTTTGACCCTCGATTAATCAACAAACTTCCAATTTCTTCAATTTGGCCCCTAGTTCGGTTAATTTCAGACCCTATATTTATGCGTTTTTTCCAGTTTGGTCCTTAGTTTTGGATTTCTCCAATCAAGTCCCTAATTGCCTATCAAACTTCAATATTTATGCAACTAAGCCCCTAATTTGACCAAATTAACTTTTAAAAATTATAATTCGACCCTTAAACTTTAATTTATTCCAATTAAAGCCTAAATTAACTTAAAAATCAAATTTTCTTGCAATCAAACCCTTCATAAACTCAATTAATCTTTCAACAAAATCTAATTGACCCTTTAAACATCTGATTTTGAATTTTTCTTTTTCAAATTAAAAAGTGAGAAGAACCCTACCATTAGAAAATTCTAAAAAAAAGAAAAAAAAAAAGAGAAGAGAAAGTTCAAACCCTGCCATCAGGAAGATATTTTTTTTAGATTCTGGTTAAAGGGAATCGTCAGATGGGATTTCAGGTTAACCCAACTAAAGATATAATTTAGAAGATCGCCAGATCAGGATCTCAGAATGATCAAGTTATATACAGTTTTGATTGTTAGTTCCTGGTTGAAGAGAATTGTTGTAAAGACAGAACTTCAAATCAACCAAGCTTTCAGAAGATCAGTTTTAGAGTTCAATTTAATTTATCTTTAGAAAACTTACTATGCAAAGTCTTTGCTCCGTAAGCATTGTAAAGAGGGGGCAACTGTCATAACTTATTTTTAGGTTATTCCTAAAAAAAATGACAGAATCACATAACGGTGCCATTTTAAACAGCACTGTTCTTCTTCCTCTGGACGTGCAAACAGAGAAAGAACGAAGGAAAAAAGAGAAATAGAGACATAGGAGAAAAGAAGGAATAGAAAAGTAATGTACATAAAGATGAAGAGAAAGAATCATCGGCCAGCAAAAGCAGCTCCTTGTACATAACCGCCTCATTCACCAGAAGAACCACAGCAACGTCACCGCCTGCAGTCCGCAACACCACCACCTTGAGCCACCGTTGTCGTACGTGTGCGGCATCGCGGCGATCGCCCAGCACCCTCGTCAAGTGTGGTATGTCTATCCATTTCAGCAAATATAGGGAGACAAAGAATTCTTGTCTCTTATCGGTGAAAAAACAATGAAATGGGAGTCGCCACCTAGTTTTTGGTTACTAGGAACCCTAACTGGTCTCAGAGATCAGGTACGGAGATTGATTGCGTAAAGGGAAGGTATTAGCACCCCAAATACGCCCTAAGGTAAGCTGCATTGTTTTATTGTCTGATAAAAAAAATCTAAGGTCTTATCATGTTGGTCCATCTATGGTTCAAAAAAATCCCTCCTCAGTAAGGAGGTTCTTATCTTATGGGGTAAAACCTAACCGTTCTAATGTCTATAAAAGAACTACCTTTTTAATATCGGGAATACGTTTTACGTATAAATTCGTAATCCTAGACATTAAAACAAAACAAAATATTTTTTTGATTTTTTTTGAAATATTGGCCAAGTTCTCATGACTTTAATAAACTGGTTATTAAAGCCAAAATGCATGCTAAAATATATATATTTTTTAAAGTTTTCTTTGTTGTATAAAAATACAATATGATTTTTTTTAGCTTTGAGAGACTTGGCCGTATGCATGAAAACAAAAATATTTTTTTGAAAACCGGGTATTTTAATACCGGATTTGTATGTTTACGATAAAAATATAGACCGATATTAATCAAAATGGCGTAGAAAAATACGCGGGAAAATCACAAATTTTCCAAAATAATTTTTGAATTTTTTTTTTTTACTAGGCTGGACCCGACCCAAAAGGAGGCTGGGCCGAAATCAACCCAAAAATAAAATCGGACCTACTTTCTACGGGGCTAGACTCAGCCCAGCCACGTAGGCTAGGCTGATGATCCAGCCCGTGGCAACCATGGACTGGTTACTGTGCATGAGCACAGTAACCAGTTAATTAATTAGTCGGTTACTATGCAAATGCACAGTAACCGGCTAATTATTCATCTTGCATGCAGAACGTGCACAGTGCCCGTTCTGCATGCAAGAAGATGAACAATGACCGGCGATTATGAGGGGGAAGAGAATTACTTGAGAGGATGATCTCGAATAGCTGAGCTGACGGTGATGCTAGTGACCATTCTCGGTGGTGTTGTGGTGGGAGACGGTGGTTCCAAGAAAAAAAAACGATGGTGGCGACGGCTGGAAGCCCGGTAGCAGCTGTTGTACTGCTCCTCCTTCTTCTCTGCAAAGATATCAGCCCCTATATCTTCTCTTTTGTTGCCTTTATTCTGTTTTCCTTCTCTATTCGGTTCTGTTTCTCCCCTCTCTGTCACTATTCTTCTCCTCTCTTCTTCCTCTTTTCTTCCTTTTCCCTCTATGTTTTTTTCATCCCCCGTATTCCTGTTCTTTTTCCCTTTCTCTTTTTTTTCTGCTCTTCTCCTCCTCCTCTCCCCCTTGTTTCGGGTTCTCTCTTCTCTCCACCCAAAATCCTCCTTGTTTTTTTTTTGTTTTTTCTTTCTCTGTTTGGTCTGGTTTCTTCCCTTCTCAAACCGTTCCTTGTTTCTTTCTCTCCATTCTCTTCCTCTTCTCTCCCCTTCTCTTCCTTTTTCTTCTGTTTTGACCGAGCTTCTCTGATCTCAAAAACAAACTCCCCCTCTCTGTTTTCTATTCGTCTGTAAACCTCCCCTATCTCCTTTCTCAAATCGTTCCTCCCTTCTCTATTTTTTTTCTTCTTCTTCCCTCTCTGTTCTGTTCGGTTTTCCCCTCTCTCTCTCACATTCGTTCCCCTCCTCCCTTCTCTCTATACCTCTTAGTATTTATAGCCCGTGGGAGTGAGAGTAACGTTGTCTTGTCCTGTCATGGTGCGGGGCGGGGTGGCGTGAGGCGGCTACGCACGTCGCCCCCGCCACTACATGGCATGGTTCTCTTCTTCTTTTTGCGTGGTAACAGTGCATGCAGGTGTGGGTGGTGTCAGTGAGGGGGCAAGTCGGGGGAATGAGAGAGAGGGTGCGTTGTAGGGGAGAGAAACTTCTTTTTCCCCTACCTCTGCATGTGCAAGGGAAGAAGAAACACAGTGTCGTTTAAACAGCATTGTTTCGTGCTCTCTTCCTCTCTTTTTTTGGTTTTTTCTCCTTTTTTGTGCGGGGATCCAAAAATGGGTTACAATAATCATCAACAACATCACCATCATCGTCAGAAATAGAAGAAGAAACAGAGAAGTGGCAGAACAGAAGTAGGGTGAAGAAGAAATCCATAAAACATAGAGAAAGGAATAAGAACCACCAGCCAAGCAGCTCTCCAGTTTGCAACCGTAATGCCACCACCAGCGCCACTAGCGAACGCCACCATGAGCCACCGCAGATCAGCTTCCCGCTCTTCTTCTTCTTCTTCTTCTTTGATTTCATTACCTCGTCTCTACTATTCGGCAAAGTGAATCATGGAGAGTGAATTAATTCAGTCTCCACTGTTCACATGAATAGTGGAGAGATCCTCCACTGTTTGTCTGACCCAAACCAAAATGGTTGGGTCAGGTGCAGCCCAGTCCAAAAAAATTTCAAAAAAAAAATCCTTTCAAAATGTGTGATTTTCCAACTTATTTTTTTATCAACTTTGCTTAATATTGTTTGTATTTTTATACTGTAAAGATACAAATCCAGTATTAAAATACCTGATTTTCGTTGAAACATTGTAAAAAATTATAAAAAAAAAAAAATATCTTATTTTCATGCATACAGCCAAGTCTCTTAAAGATTAAAAAATCATATCATATTTCATACAAAAAAAAACAAAAATATGTATTAGCATGCATTTTGGCTTTAATAACCAGTTTATTAAAGTCATGAGAACTAGGCCCCTATTTCAAAAATACCAAAAAAATTATTTTGTTTTCTATTAATATCTGAGATTATAAATTTATATGTAAGACATCTTCCCGATATTAAAAGAGTGCTTCTTTTATATAAACATTAGAATGGTTAGGTTTTTTATTCGATTAGATAAGGACTTCCTTACCAAGAAGAACTTTTTTTAAACCATAGACGGACCAATAATTAGAAATACAACAAGATCTTAGTTTTTTATCATAAAAGCATATTTAGGGTGCTAATATCTACGCAATCAGTCCCCATGTCCGATCTCTGAAACCAGTTAGGGTTACTAGTGACCAAAATACTAAGTAACGACTCTCATTCCCTTCTTTCATTGATAAAAGACAAGAAATCCTTGTCTTCCCCATTTCTCGATTTCCAGATACATTACATGAAATGGAATGTTACCGTGATGCCGCACACGTGCGACAACCATCATGCCAAAATGCTCAAGCTAGTCTCTCCACCAGCCAAAATCAACAAGCATCTTATTCATATTGGCATGCTGACACTAGAGAAACTCACCATCTGATAAAATAATTTGAACAATCTCAATCTCTATACCGATGAGTATGTTGGCATAGATCAAATCCATCTTGCTGATAGAACAGGTTTGACTATAACTCATATTGGCATTATTTCTCTCTTTACACCTTTACAATATTTTGTTTTTGACCAAATTCTTGTTGTTTCATAAATTACAAAAAACAAATCTAGTTTATTTTCAAGATTTGCCAAGGACAATAATGTTTATATTGGATTTCAATTATATATATATATATTCAAAACTACTTGGGGAACACCCTTCACAAAGATTATTGCAAAGATGGGTTGTATTGTTTTTCACAACCTTTTCAACAAATTATTTCTTCTGATTTTATTAGTGTTTGTGTTTCTCAAATTAGCATCGTCACCGAGGTCAGTTTTTTTTTTTTTTTTGCAATCGTTAAGCATGTGTTGCATGCAAATAAACTTCTTATTGGATCCAATAAGAGATAGTTTATCTATCCTGAATGTGAGATGGCCAATAGCTATAATTTATCATTTTCATTTTCTATTAATTTTCAACTAAACCTTTGAAGTTAATTTATTATGATGCATGAGGATCTATTTTTGTTATTTCTAATTATGTTTTTTGTTATTATGTTTTTTCTTTTTTTTTATGATTTTACTAAATTTATTTGGATGTTTTGATTGAGGCAAAAATATGATGTTGAAGGCATCTTTCTTAAATTTCAAACATATGTTGAACGTCATTTTGAAACCAAAATCAAAACCATTCAAATTGATTGGGGTGGCGAATAAAGACGTCTAAACATCCATTTAAAAAAAATCAAGCATTCTTCATTATATTTCTTGTCCTTATATGCACAAATAAATAAGTTCGATTGAACGACATCATCTTCAAATTGTAGAATGGGTCTTACCTTATTAGCTCACTCTTACCTCCTCAAGTCGTATTGTTAGCTCATTTTGATAGTTTAATATGCCATGTAACCAATTGGTTTGATACACGTAACATTATTATATTCATGTAAATACATATTTATTATTAATAAAGGCTTAATTTATCTTTAATATTCATATAATATTATATTAACGAATATAATCTTTGGTTTATGAATCTAGAGAAAAGATAAAGTCCATGGGAAAAAAATAATTTGCAAAAAAAATTATAAAATTGTTATAATTATGAGAAAGCATTGTTACTAAAATGTTATTAGTCGATGCTCTCTTAAATATTGGACATTTATCAAAGTCGTAGAGACTAATATATATTATGTTCTTTCTTTTATGAAAGAAAATAATTGTTTTTGTAAACTGAGATATACGGGATACCTATATCTAATATATAGGTGCTTATCACAAGACATGTACAATAAACTGACCCGCATGAGAATTTCATATAGAGAGATCACCTATGTCTATAGAAAGGCTCATGTGATGGTTGTATAAGTAATTCTTAAACTTGAGATCACGAAGTTGTCTTATATAGATAATGTTATGCTTTGATCATGTTACATGTTATCTTAATCGAGATAACAAAGGGGCAAACATTTGATAGAACATGAACTATATGAAGGCACTTGAATGATCAAGAAAGGATTCATCCACCCTAGATAAATTAGAAAAAATATTTCATCTGTTCTCAAATAGTATTGACTTAGAAAATATTGGCACAAGGTAAAATAAGATTTGAAAAGAGTTAAGTCTTATTCAAACGATCAATGACTATTATTTAGATGATAAACATGATTTAACATGACAAACATATTTCTTTTTTTAATGTTAAATTAGAACATTATTGATGAAAATATATTAATTATACTGAGAAACTAATCACTGAAAGATTAAGTAAAACCACAAATGACTTTTCTAATATTTGGGGGATCATGACACGTTGCTAGACTATACACTTGATCTTCAAATATAAATTAATCAATTGTTGAATTGATAATAAATTAAATTGTTTAATTTATTTAATTATATTTAACTAGAATTATAATTTATATTTGAGCTGACATATTAGGAACTTCATAGGTCACATATATTAAGAACCATTAGTCAGAAATTAAATTTAGATGATTTAATTAATTATGACTTAATTAAAATATATTTTAGAAATTAAAAACTAGAATATAATTAATACAATGATTATATTTCTAGACCTAGAAAAATCAAGTACGAACTTGATTGAGTTG
Source organism: Populus x sibirica (assembly GCA_019202695.1). Lineage (NCBI taxonomy): Eukaryota > Viridiplantae > Streptophyta > Magnoliopsida > Malpighiales > Salicaceae > Populus > Populus x sibirica. The sequence goes on from JAGMVL010000318.1 coordinate 1,600,722, forward strand.
ATTTCTAAAATTGTTCTGAATTAATATATAAATATTATTAAAAAAATTGATATTTTTTCAATTTATAGGGTTTTTTATATTTCCCTATAAATAGTAAGTTATGCCTCTATCTTTTTGTGGTTGTTTATTAGATAGAAAAACAATGTAAGTCACATAATAGAGAGTCGACATTCTCTATCTTTTTGTGGTTGTTTATTAGATAGAAAAACAATGTAAGTCACATAATAGAGAGTCGACATTTTAGGTATGGCAATCTCTCTTTTTTAAATAGAGATTTAGAAAATTTCTCAATAATGGTTCGTGTATATTATTATTGGAGGCCTCATAATTAGATGACTTATAGTTTGCAACAACTCAATATTTAAAGAATTATTCAAAATAAAATAAAATTATATTTTTAAATAATAAATTTCTAAATAACTCTAAATATATTTAATATAATTCTAAAAATTCTTAAATAATTTTATTTTATTGTGATTATGATTTTCATGAACTCATCACGTCCTCGTTGCTGAACTACGTCATTTGATTTTGCACCAACTACTAGGGTAACGACTGACAAGATTCTTGAAATCACAACTACTCCAGCTCAGCCTATTTCTTCTGCATGAGGTCTTGTTGATCATTCCCATATTTCTCAAGAACACTCTAGCAACTCCTAGGCGTATGATAACCCGTTCGCAAACCAACAATTTAAAACCAAAGCTTCCATTTTGCTGGCATGTCCTTTACCACAATACTTGTAAAATGTAACCCATCTTTTACGAAGCCAACATCCTTTCCTGAATCCTCTAGACATGCTTCTTAGCGAGATGCAATGAACAGTGAGTTCAATGCCTTGATAAAAGAATGGCACGTGGGATTTGTACTTTACATTCTAGGTCGTGGACCTATGTTTATACGAGGTATGACAAGTTTATAGAACTTGTATTTGCAATTGAAGCACTATATGATCAAATTTCACTTTTCTTCTTTACCAAAGTTGAGATCAGATCGCCCACAAAGTAAAATGCCTTGCGTTGAAGGGAACAGTTTAGGGACGAAAGCATGAATGCCAAGATTGGTATACGACAAACTTAAAAGAGGTGGGGAACTGAACAAGGAAAGTAGAATTGGCAAAAGATTCCTCATAATTAATCGTCCAAGAACTTCCCCATATTTCATGTGGGGTTTATCATGCACCCTTGTTTTTTCAAAGTAAGCCACTGCTGCAACATTGCTTTATTTGTGGAAGGCCTCAGGATGATTTAATTTACATAGAAGACGGAGACTGACTGCTATTTTACGTATCGGGATCAGAGTTTCTTCTTCCTTTTTTCGTTTCTTGAACCTGCATTTCCTCGTTTCTCTTTTCTGGTATGTTTTGTTTTTCTTTTTGCTCTGTTCAATAATCTTTTCTATTGGGTTGGTTGCTGGGAAACTAGATAAGGAAAGATTGTTTCTTTTTCTGATGTAATAATAAATTTATCTTTTCCGCGAAATGATAATTAGTTAATGTCTAGACTGGCTTGCTTTGTTAGTGGAAAACGCAGGAGTTTCAGGATTCTTGTTTTTTTTCCTTCTTGCATTTATCTGCGGACAAACTATTGAAGGAACCTGCATTTTGTTTCTATCTGTTACTTTACTGAATTGGAGCAAGGAAGTACGGACTTTGCATCTGTTTAGACCTTAGAGAGAAATATCAGATTGCAAGGAGATATTTGACCACCTAGTCTGATTGAATTTTCTTCTTCTTCTTTCTTTGATGCATCTATAACCAAGTAATAAGTAACGAATTATGTATGATATAGATTTTGACTTGTGTTAAAATAGTGGGAAGTTGAAAATTGTTTTTTCTTTTCAATTTTTTTTGGTTCTTAGGAACTGAAATGGACAAAGATGCAAAGGGTGGTTCTTGAAAATGGAGTGGGTGGTTTATTATTATTACTTCTCTCAAATTTAGAATAAGGTTTAGTGTCAATAAATCCCAACGATCAGGCATCTAAGTCAATAAAACCCAGTAGCTGTTTTTTTTATTTCTTTCAGTTTTATACTCGCTGCCCTTTGTTTTCTCCCCATTTCGCGATCATCTGTCAGAAGAAGGTTTATCACTAGTCTTGCTTGCAGGCTATTGTCTTCCTAGCCACTTCTCAATTTTGCCATGTTTTACTTGTTTCCCATTCTGATCATTGGAAAGAACTTATGTATGCATATTCGCTTACAGACATCAGGTGTGACTTAATTTCAGCATCCTAGCAACCTGTAAATCAGTGAACGGTGTAAGAAACTGAAGTTGCCGGAGAGTGAATCAGAAGCCTTTTTCATTTATGGTTTTGCAGGTAAAAATGGGTCAGTGAAGTATGAAAGCGTTAAAAATGTCATCAGATGTAAAATCAAGTCGTGCATACTCGGAACCTTCCAGTGAAAGGGGATTCAGTTTGGACCTGAAGAAGAGTTCTAGATGGCAGAAACATTCCAGGATAGTGAAGGATACAGCTCTTCCAACCCACGCAAGGCAGAGTCTAAAGCATCAAGACAAGTTGAAAGCTGAATATTATGATAGTCAGCCATGTGGTGATGTGCCTCATGAACTAAGACTTCATGCAAATGATCGGATCTCAATCCAACCAAAAACTTCAGGGAAACACCATCAGCTGCACTCTGACAAGATAAAGGCAAGAAAGGATGATGAGCTTGTGAAGTATATGTCAGATTTGCCAGGTTATCTCCAGCGCATGCAGAGAAGTGAAAGCATACAAGATAAGGCTTTGAATGTTGGAGTTTTGGACTGGTCACGTCTAAAGAAATGGAGAATTGCAGCAAGTGATAGCAGTGGTGCATCATTGACTAGCAGCAATTTGCCGAGTAAAATGGCTATGAACTCAGTTACCTCTCCTAATGCAGTTCACAATAATATTCTCAATTACAGAAGCAAGAAGCATCCTTCTCTTTCTTCAAGTCTGAACCCTTCTCACAATGACCGTGTTTCTCAACCTGCCAAACCTTCGGTCCAGAATGCCTTGCGCTTTAAAGATTTTGAAACTGCTTCCAAGAGCAGTGTGGATGGGAAGAAAAAGGTACCAAGGACCAACAGGACTTTCAGCAGAAATAATTCGGATGTCATTCTTGAACAGGCGAAGAGAGGATATGTACATCAGAAGATCACTTCTAAAGTTGGAAGTTGGTCCTCAAACTCAAGATATAATAGTATCTCAATCAGGTCCAAGGTGAATGCAATTGCTTGTGATAGTGCAGCCGAGAAGAGAGCTGGGGAGAGGCAAGGACCAGATGCAAAGAGAAAATCGTTGGATCAGAAGATTACTTCAAGCATCGGAGATTCATCCTCACAGTTGAGAAGTCATTATGATTCACTCAGTTTGAAGGAAAAGAATGTTGCTGGTGGCAAAACTAAGAAGGGAATAGAGTTGCAAGAATCAGCTGGAATAGAGGAGTTGCAAGAATCAACTATTGATCTTTCTCCTCAACATCAACCCAGTGAGAACAAGAACATAGTTCTTGATCCAAAAAATTACTCTACAAATTGTTCCCTGCAGGAACTAAGGACACCGGTGGATAAGGACATAGTTCTCCTTGTTCCAAAAAATTACTCTACAAATTGTTCCTTTCAGGAACTAAGGACACCAGTGGATAAGGATTTTACTGAAACAAATCGAAAGAGCTTGTCAGATGACTTTTCTCACGAGGAAGTTCACTCTTCTGAAATTCCTCACTCATGTCCACTTCTTTCTAGAAATAAAACTAACACAGAGCCCCATAAAGTGTTGCACACTGCCATGGTTACACAGAGTGCAGAGATGTCATCTGATGCATCTCGTACATCTGCATGTTCGTATAAGATGCCAATTAGACTGGCTGAAGATAAATTTGCAGAAGAGAGCAGAGTCAGGACAGCAAATGGAAGTGTAGTTGAAACTTCAAATGCATTGGATCAAGAAAAAGTGGAGCTGATGCCTAGAAAAGCCAGACATCCTTCACCAAACCGCTGGTTTAGCTTCAGTTTGAGTCGAATGAGCAGGAGTTTCAGCTTCAAGGAGAGTTCAGCTGTCCCACAGTTCAGCTCCACATACATTTCCATAAATTCTGGTCCCCTGATATCTGAAGGTTCTGCTTGTTTAAATAATTCAAACAGAAAGAAGGCAGGTGGTCATAACAGAGCTAGATCCAGCCCATTGAGAAGGATGCTAGATCCTCTGCTGAAGTCCTGGAGCTCCAGAATACTTCAGTCAGCTGAAACTGGTTCATCAAATGAAAGCTTGAATTTCTTCAACTTGAAGCAATTTGATGCCAAAGAACTGCTCAAGGATGGCAAGCATGAGCCATCGAGAATAAAAGCTCTCCTGCAGCTTACTATAAGGAATGGAGTTCCTTTGTTCAGATTTGTGATTGAGAACAATAGCAACATTCTGGAAGCCTCCATGAACAGGTTATCATCATCTCAAGAGAATGGTTCAGGCTGCGACTATACATTCTATGCCATTGATGAAATCAAGAAAAAGAGTGGCAGCTGGATAAATCAAGGTAGTAAGGAGAAGAGCTGTGGCTATGTGTACAATTTGATTGGCCACATGAAGGTTAATTGCTCTTCTATCTTTGATTTGACTGGAACAGACTCCATTTGCCAGATTAAGGTGAAAGAGTCTGTTTTGTTTGGTGTCGACCAAAGTCAGGCGGATCAGGCAATGCCAAAGTTCAAGGCAAATAGAGAGCTTGCGGCTGTTGTGGTCAAAATGCCTAGTGAAATCTCAAGCCTCGACCTGCAGCAGACTGATCAATATGAAAATTTGATGCACAAGGGCTCCTCACAGTACCTTCCAGAAAGTCAATGCTCCGGTAACCTGGGAGAAACCGAACACTCTAGTAGTGCTACTGTCATACTTCCTGGTGGTAACCATAGCATGCCAAACGAAGGAGTTCCTTCACCATTGATACATAGGTGGAGATCTGGTGGATCATGCGACTGTGGTGGTTGGGATGTTGGTTGTAAACTACGTATACTCACCAACAGAAGCCAGTGTAGTAAGATTACAAGGACATCCAAAAGTTGCCTGATGTCAGATTGTTTTGAGCTTTTCACTCAGGTACTTTTTTTGCGTTTTAGCTGAGAATTTATCTTCGCTCTTTTGATGTCATTTATATTGGCGTTTTCTTATTTTGTATATCCACCCATGCAGGGAGCAATCCAACAAGACCATCCTATCTTCAGTTTGGCACAAGTGGAAAAGGGGATGTATTCGACTGAATTCAGTTCATCAATTTCTTCATTACAAGCATTCTTCATTTGTGTCGATGTTATAAGTTGTTGGAAATCATATGATCAAGATGGCGACAATGCTTCCGGCAAAGAATTTCACCAGGAGATCAGCAACTCCAGTAATGGATCAAAGAAGATTCACACCATTTCCCCAGGGCAAACAAATGTGAAATACACTCTAAGCCCCCCTGTTTCCCCATTTGAAAGGATGTAGCGGGCTAAAGTTCTTCAAATGGAAGAGGAGAAATCAGTGTTGGTGGAAGATCTCCTAGACAGTTTCCTGAAATTATGTTAGGCCATCATGATCTTCCATCAGCTGTAGTCACCACTAATATCTTCCTTTTGTTTTGTGTGAAGATAACAATGGGGCATAAAATATACAGCTCTGAAATTCATAGTACAGAGTTTTTATAAGGCAAAAATTTACATTATCATCACATAACGACTGCAGAGTGCCTCGTACACAAGTTCTTTTGAAACAGGAAAGGTTGTGGCCTTCAGGCACAACTTTGTCCTGTGCTCCACCACGAAGTCACTTCTCTTCATCATCATGAAGTTATTGCCATTATAGTATTTGAAAATCAAATTTTGCAGGGCGCTGAAAAATAAAAGGGTGTTTGGAACAGTTTTAGCTTTTATTTTTAAATGTTTTTTAAAAATATTTTTGGCTTGAAAAAATATTAAATTAATAGTTTTTTAATAGTTTTGATATACTAATATTACAATAAATAAAAATTTAAAAATATATATTTTAATATATTTTCAAATAAAAAATTAATTTTAATAACACTCTAAACTACAATTTCAAACACTCCAAAATAGGAGTAGTTTGTGGCTAGAAAGGGAAACAAAAAGGAATGATCACCAAAGAATAGGAATCACCGCACTTAACAAAAAGGGATGAACCTCTTTGTTTACAACAGATTTTCGGCACTTACCCTCCTAAGGGTGTACCCTTTTAACATACACGATACATTGTAGTTTGTAAGATCATAAAAACAATTTTCAGAAGGTGAACATCTCACACAATCTACCAGGTAGGCGGTTGAACAATGTGTTAAGATCACTGGCCCAGGGATGCTGAAGCGTCCAGCATTATAAAGACTGAACTGTGATGCAAGTGAATCTAAATAACAAAAAAGGCAATTCATCTATTGAATGTATTGCGATGATGCTTACAGGTCAACAGGTGAGGCATGGTGAATGGAGATTAACCACTGACCATCAATCTTCTCAAAAACATTTGTGACAAATTGTGCCCCCCAACTGCTGCCTTTTGTTCTCACAAATTCTACACATGTAACATAACCTACATCTCCCCTAAAATGCACTCGAACATTTTTCAACTCAATCTCTAGTGGGAAATCATAGTTCATCCATACAAGCTCCCAGCTTTCCATAACATCGTCGTAACCTTGAATCCCACTTGCACCAGGGTGCACACAACATACATTATCCGCTTTTGCCCAAAGGGATTGCATGGCAGCCAGATCCCCCTTCCTGAAAGCATTATAAAACCGAGCATTTGCTGCCAGTACTGAAGCCTTGCTATCTTCCTGGAGTACTTTAAGGCCGTCCCTGATTTTTGCAGCTTGGGCATAGTTCTCTTCTTCAATGGCAACCTGAAGCTCACGCATTAAGGTCTGCTCATCCAATACAATGCTTTCGCCACTTAACACTTCCTCTGAATCCTCACTTCTTACTTGACATGCTCCTAATGAAAATAAGCGGAAAGGCTGTGCATAGGACTCTGTGCTATACAAATATACAGTTAGAGACCTGCTTCAACCTAGCACTAATTTAGACACTAGGAATGCAGACAACTGATGACCAAAAATAAATTTGAAATACAGACCCACAATAAAAACTGTTCAACCATGGGCACCTCAGCAAGTAAGTTCCGATTTGAGGAGTAAATCATAGACTGTTTGATTAACTTGCCAGCCTTGATTTTTATTTTTTTTTCATAGTGAGTAAAAATCTACTAATGATGGCGCACCGGAGAGGGGGGGGCTATCACCCATTTACAAGAACGAGAGGAAAAATAAACAAAAATGATATAATCAATCTCTGATGAACGTATAGACATTTGCCGCCGCCGCCACAAGGGACGATGACAACACAATTTGGAGCATCCATATGGAAGTGACATAAACATCTTCGATCAGATGTTTTCATCACAAAACTTAGCACTTGATAGACTTACTGGCTTCTATATGCACAGTAGTTCACTGGCCCGAGAACAAGGCAAAAAAAAAAGCAGAGAAACTTACGGGTTCCTCCTCCAATGTGCAACTTTTTATGAAAATGGAGTCTTCCAGCCAAAAATGTATTTTTCTTCAAGGAAGGTGAAGAGATATTGTGGGTTCTCTTGAAACTGTCAGTCCATGAACATTGCAGTCTCTTAAAGTCTCCTGTAGCAATGAAATTTACCTACAACAACATGCAAGCTAATGAGAATTAGAGCAATCTTATATAACCCTCAATTTCAAGTTCGAAAATCTTTTGGTGATAACATCTAAGAAGAAATTCAATTTCAAGGTGGTAATGGTAATGGATTGATCAACAAGCAGAATCAAATAAGAAGAAGAAAAAAAATTGATGGAGCTAATGAGACTTAGAACTCACTTTGTAGCAAAAGGTAGATCCATGTAGAGCCATGAGTCCGGTGGGTTTTTCACAAAACCTAAACAGTAGCCAGAGTTAAAGAGTTAGGTTAGGGTCTTGAAACTTCCGGTAGATCAAATGGAAACAGAGGATAAGGTTGTTTTTCCTCTGTCAAGGACATTTTGAGAAAGATGATAGATGTGGGCTCATCTTTCAAACGGGCTTGGCCTTGAAAATCATAGAAATGGGCTGCTCTGTTTTATATTTTGATTTGTGCTAAAAAGGTTAACAAAACAAATCATCATGGGCTGTGGATTTTTGAAATAATTTATTTATTTATTTTGTTTGTTCAAGTTAATATATATTAGTGGCCACCATATCAAAATTTAATTTTAATGGAAAAAAAATATGTGAACATTGTTGAGCTTTTAAAAAAGAATAAAAAAAAATTTGAAAATCTTACATGCACATGTTAAATAAAATTAATTATAATTATATAAGCCAATAAATATTATAAGAAGTCAAAGACTAACTTAGAAAGTTGAACATAGATAAATGCAAATAAAGAAACATGATTTCACACACCATAATGCTATTTAATTATTTTAGTTAATTATATGTCAATATTTATTTAAAAAAAAATTTCAAATTCAATCAAAACAAAATAATTAAAATGTATTCAAGTTGGTTTAATATAGCATGTTCGACCAGGTCCAAATATAACATTGTTTATACATTCTAAACTAATTTGACTCAAGATATATATTTGCAAATGAATATAATTGTAAAAGATTTTAGATAAAAAAAAATATCATGAAGGGCCGCATAAAAATAGTGTTTGTTAATATTTAAAAAATATCTATTATAATCCAATTAAAAAACAAAGTAAAAATTCAATTATATTTTATTAAATAATATCTCAAATAGATTTTTAATTAATTTAAATGAAATTTAGTTAAAAGATTAAAAGAACCTTTCGAATTAAAAATAATAAAATATATATTTTTTAATCTAAATTTAAAATTAAGAGGGAAGAAATTTAAAGGCCAAAAAAAGTCTGGCATCTGGGGCTGGATGGGCCAACATGCTTTGCCAATTAAATAAAAAAGCAACGTGCTTGGATCTGCAAAGATAGGCTTGCATGCCTGGCTTTTCTTTTTCTTTTCTTTTTTGGCTTGGATGTCGCCCATCTTTTTTTTGAAGAAAAAAATGACATGTCGCCTACAACAATAAATAACGTGTTATATGAAAAGAATAGTTTTCGAGAACCGTTGGAAAATAAAGCTAAGTTTTTTGGATCTAAAAACTACTTTCATCTAAAAATATCTAATAAACACCCTCATAACCTCAAACAAAAAAAAAACAATCTTTAAACTCAAAAAACCATAAATTGGTGAGAGAAAAACCCAAGATCAAGTCATAAAAAAATCTTTGATAAACTAGATGTACTTTTTCTAGTAAAATAAAGAGTTAAGAAAACCCTCTCATCAAATGACATTCATTAAGAACAATTTGTTTCATATTGAGATTTGGTCAACTAGCAAAGTCTCTCTCTCCTCTTGGTTGTGTGATTAAAAAATAAATAAAATATAATTTTGAATCAAAATAAAAATTGAAAAAACTAAAGGAACCAAAATGGAAAGCAAAAATAAAAATCCAAGGGCAAAAAACTGGAAAAGACGCTACTTAAGCAGTAAAAAAACCGTTGGTTTTAGATAATATATCAAATTTGATCCTCCATCTTTATTATATTTTCTAGACAACAAAACCAAATTTGTTTTTGCAAAATGTAGCATCCAATTATTGTCACGACTCTATCCAGCACTTCTGGAAGCCCCTAAAAAGGTAATAAAAACATTTTTTTAGGATAAAATGCAAAATTACACAACGAAAGGATAAATCAAAAAAGAAATTAGTGACCGAAATAGAAAGCTTCGTAAAGGGCTAGATGACGCTGTGGATGAGCTCATAGTGTTTTTGGTATGGCTTTTAATTGGTAGGTCGCCTGCGCTATATTGTGGATCTATTTTTTTCATCGCAAAAAAATATTGAAACGATACATATTATTTAAAAAATAAACATCTAAGATTATAATCATTGACTCGATATCCAAAAATATTTAAAAGTAATGATAAAAAAAGGTCGAACTAAACTTGATGAACCCTTTGAATCCATAACTTGAAACATGATATCGGGATAACTTAATAAAAAAAAGGTAAATAAACAAAAAATACCAATTTACAAAAAAAATTAAAAAAAAATCCTTCAAGTATTGTCTCAAATTAAATGTTAGGGATGTAATCAATAAATTTAATTTAATAAAAAACCAAAATAGGGCCAACCATTTTTTTATCGAAAGAAAGATATCAAGACGATGCAAACTTTGTAAACCCGGGTTAAACTCTTAAACCGACAATCCATTAAATTCTTGGCCCGGGCTCAATGTAGGAGCTCAACATTTAAAAAATTAAATGTTGCGAGGATGAAATCAATAAATTTAATTCAATTTAAAAACAAAATTCCTTTAGAAAATCTAAATTTAACAAAGACAAAAAAAAAAAAAAAAAGCAATTCGACATGTGTTATTTTAAAATTGACTAAAAAACATCTCTTAGAAAGTGAATAAAAAATAACATAATGGTAAAGGATGGAAAGAAAAAACTTTTAAAAAAACAAAAAAAAGCCATGAAAACTTATGTCGTGTCAACATCTTAAACGGAGACAATTTCTTAAACCTATAAACCGTTAAATTCTAAACTAGGACTCAACGAAGTAGCTAAACACCCATCTAATTAAATATTGAAGGATGAAATTAAAAAAAAATTAATCTAGAAAATCTTGCAAGGTAAAAAAAATACAATAATAAAAAAGATTAGATTTGACTAAGAAAAAACAAAAGAATGATGAAATTTCCAAAAAAATAACAATTGCAAAAACCATATAAAAAATAGCAATAAAAATAATAGGAACCAAATCTGATAGTTAAAAATATCTATTAGGGGTGAAATTAAAAAAAAAAACTTAATTTAATAAATCATTCCTAATAAAAAAAAATTGCAATAAAGAGAACAATGATGGAATTGAAAAAACTCCTTAATTCCATAAATTAATTTAATTTTTAAAAATTATAATGAAGAGAATAAGGATGAAATCTTAAGAATAACAAACCTTAGGGGTTGATTTGATTTTTTTAAGGCCAACATGAAAATCAAGTAGGAGATAGAGAAAAAGAAAAAGAAACAAAAACAAAAGGCTACACACTCCACTCCGACCACCATCGAGCTAGACGGGCCGCTTATATGTGGAAGGAACGCTGAGATGCTTAATCATTCCGCACCCAGGATAATCCTGCATAAAGGAAGGTGAAAAAAATAATAACGCTTAAGGGTCAATAATTTAATGGTAAAGGATAAAACCGAATAAAAAATCAATTTTAAAAAAACAAATTAGCCCATGTTAATTCGACTAACTTGCGACCCAAGATATGAAATGGGGATAACTCCATACAAAGGAAAGTTGAATAAATTACAAAGTTTAAGGCCCAATAAGTCAATGTCAAATAATAAAAATGAAAAGAAAAAAAAACAAATTCTAAAAAGGATTTAAAAAAAATATCAAACTCAAACCAGGTAAATTATTGAAACTGGTGGACCGGGTTATGAGAATGAGACTACCCTGTAAATGACAGAATAATTATAAAGCAAAATTCTTAATTATAAAAAATTAAAAAAAAAACAATGAGGACTAAATTTTACATCAAAAATAATTGAAAGAAACTAATCAAGGATTAAATTGAAAACAAAATAAATGAAGATAAGGATAGAAAAAGAGTAATGAAAAAAATGGGGACCAAAATTTGAAAAAAAAAATGAATTAAAATCCTAAAGGACAAAATCAAAAAAATAAAATAAATGCAAATGATAAAAAAATATCAATAAAAATAATGAGGGCTAGATTGGATACAAAAAATAAATGAAATTAAATGCGGAGAGGGATGAAATTGAAAAAATAAATTTTAAGAAGTATTAAAATCAAAGCAAATAGAAATAAAAAAAATAAGGATCAAACCCAAAATAAATACAAAATGGAGGACACAATTAAAAATTTAAAGGCCTGGCAAGAATAGGCCCAGGAGAGAGAAACGAAAGGCAGAGAAAAACACTCATCGCTGACGAACCGCCGCACGTCTTGCCAAGCACGTCACCCCAACAACTGCGCCACAACCTTGCGCATCGAATGAGAGGCGCGATCGGGTTTTTCTGGTCACCGTAATTGTCCTCAAGAGCCTCTAGAATAGGGTAGAAGACTTTGATACGTGTGTGGCACGTGTTAATATATTTTACAGATTTATTAATATTTTAATAAGACAAATTACAAAAAAAAAAAAAAAAACCCAATGGCATACCATTATCACAAAACTACCATGGCACAAAGACAAAAATGCCCTCTAAACTACCATTATCATTTTTTTTTGATTACAAAAACTCGAAAGAATTCTTCTGTTAGACGAACTTCTTTCTTTGTTTTCGTCCCCTTTTCTTTTTTTTTCTTGTAAGCAATGAACAACATCCCACCACCCATTTCATTGCCATTTCCAACAACCCAATGACCCCAAATGCCTTGTGAGATTGCCTTTGTACACCAGCTCTGAAACTTTAGCTGCAAAATGCGTACAACTTGATGCCTTCGCTGAGAAGATATATATATATAAAACAATTGCCAGTTCACGTGCCCCTTCTAGATAAGGATTCTTGGTGTTGGTCCGATTTTGAGGTCAAGCCAAGACTTTTGTGATATTTGACCAAACAATACACACCAACTTGTCTGAATATTTGTTTAGACAATAAAAATAAAAATAAAAATCTAGTCAAAATAGTCTGTTTTTATATTTTAAAAATATTTTTAAAAAATTTTAAAATTTTTATTTTTATTTTCTTAATTTAAATTATTTTTTTATGTTTTCGTATTGTTTTAATACGATGATATTAAAATTAATTTATAAAAAATAAAAAAAATATTTTTTTAATATATTTTTTTAAAAAATATATTTTAAAAAATAATCCATCCTCCTCACCTTGCTGACAGCTCTAATGCTCTGTTGCGAACTACCGTTAATCTGAAGAATCAAGAGGTTTTCCATGTGCGGGCCGATCCTCTTTTGACGTTTATTATTGACGGCAACGAGAGACATGAATGGAAGGATCTTTTTCTTTTTCTTTTTCTTTTTTCTACAATGATGACAATGGTGAGTGAACTCGTAGATATATCAAGAGTATGATAGACGAATATGAAATACGCTGTAAGAAATCCATTCATTTCATGAAAATGATGGTATGACCCCTCTGGCAAAGCACTGATTAGGAACATCATTCTAAGAAATGAAGAATCCGAATGAAGCTACTCATGGTTTCTGGTAACACGGTAATTAATGTAACGGTTATTTTTTAAAGTGTTTTTAATTTGATATAATTTTTTATTTTTAAAAAATTATTTTTAATATTACAACGTCAAGATGATATAAAAATATATAAAAAATTAATTTAAAATAAAAAAATTTAAATTTTTTCAAAAATATTTATAACGCACACAATTGTAGTTGCGGAGCACCCAGCTCAAGTTCTACGTATATTGTGCTTGTTCTAGGAGAATATATGCTGATGTATCTAGCAAAGCTACAATAAACAACTTGGTTGAAGAATCCAACACTTTCCTCGATTTAAAAAAAAAAAGGAAAGGAAAGGAGAGAAAAATGTGGTGGGGGTTCGTTGGGCTGTCTTCTATGGACCACAATTGTGTGTGGGACCTGCCAATCTAGAGAGTTTTTATAAGCAGAAATGGTAGATTTTCTCGGGTGTCATTGGGATTTTGAAGTTTCAAGCCGTTGCAAATTGACTACTCCCATATTTTGATGGCATCATCATGTGGTTCTAATCCAATACAAGGAAGAAAGTAAGATGCCGACATTTATGCTGGTTTGCTGGCTGGATCATGATCTATCATCTTTGCCACTGCAGAAAGGGAACTGATGCAACAAACAAATAGCCAGCAAAGAAAGTCAGTGACCTGAGCTGTGAATTGACACCCTAATAACCAGATGTAGCGGTTGGCTTTAAGGTCTGTCTGACCAGTTTGGGATTAGGCTTGCACAAGAACTTAGGGATGAAGTCCAACTAGTTTCGGAACTGGTTCCTGAATTGTACAATCGATTAATCAATTAATTCTAAAAGTCTTTTTCATTCTTGTTAGTCAAAGTAAATGATAGTTTATACTTGGTCTTGATAAGCCAAAGCTACTCGTGGCTAGTACTTGTAAAAGATTATCTTTGGTGGAGGTAAGGACTCTCTGATGCTTAAATAAATATTTTTTTAGAGAAAAAAATATAAGAATATTCTAGAGAAAGATGCTTTGAATATATATATATATAAAATAGAAAATGAAGATTGTGAACCTTTTGTCATGAGGCTTTCATGGTGTATTTATAGCTCATAAAAGGAGGGCCTGCAAGGTAATTATCCTAATAGTATTGAATGAGGGATAAATATCTCTTACCTGTAAGAATATGGTGGGTCCTTGAAGGACTTTTATACACCTAAAAAGGTATAAGGAGATTAGAGTTTAAGACGTCAAGTGTAGCTAAGCCTATAATGGATTTGGGCTTGTGTTTTCCATGAGCTTTATCTTGAGCTTTGAACATGGCCACGTGATAAGGGGTGTGAGCTCATTTAGGCCTTGGGATGCCCGAGTGGGCTTAATAACTCATAATGGATTTGAGCATGTGTTTCCCATGAGCCTCGTAATCTTGAGCTATGTACATAGGCGACATGATTAGGGGTGTAAGGCTTGAGCCCATTGTCCCCCCTAAGTCTTTATAGCATGGATAACACAGAGACTTCACCGGTTATGGAGTATGCCATGCCACATTTTATATTTGGGAGTGATATATGTTTGTTAATGCATTCTATTATCCTATTAATATGCACTCGAGATGATTCTTTGTTATCTTCATGTACATTATCACACTCTACCATCCTTTCAACTACCCTATCGTGCGTCATCTAATCACATGTTTTTTGCCCTCTTAATTGTCTTGTTTTTTCACTTCTGTAAAAGTGTTATCATGACAAAGCATATCCTAGAAGTCCAAGGGTTAGCTCGTGGACACGTGAGAAAAAAGCCAAGGGTTATGGGCCTCTTGAAATTCAAACTATCCACCCTTAATATGCCATGTTTCCTATTAATGGTGCATGTGTTGAGAGGTAAACGAGCTTAATTATTGAGATTGCAAGCCTGTATACGATAGAGGTTGGCTTTTTTTTGTCATTTTCACATCTAAGAAATTTTAGTCTATATTTCTCTTGAAGATTCTTAATGAGACAACCATTATATATAACCACTAGATTATATCCCAATCCACTATTAAACCCTTTTTTTTTTCCTTATATTAAGTCATTGGAGTGGAATTTGAGGGTTTTTTCATGCTACTAAATCTATATTTCAAGATGTTTTAGGGCATTTTAGAAAGTGTTCTTATTTTTTCTATTAGAATTTAGTGATTAGAATTTGGTAAAGTTAGTTACTTTTCTCATCTTGAAAATTTTCTACGTATGATAGATATGTTTAGAGTAGCTATTGGGTCAGAGACTACCATTAGTAGGGAAGCCTATAAAGAGTTAATTGTAAGGAACCTCGAGAGGGTGCTAGAAGACTCTTGGCTGAAACTAAATGTAACAACTCATCCTTTCTCATTGTTATAAGCTTCCTTGAGTCTTGAACTCAGGAAAATAGAGTAATTTTTTTTTACATAATAGTATCATGTTTTTAATATTTATATTATTTAGAGCTCTACTAAAATTTTGATAAAGTTTCATTTAATATGAACCTTTTACAAGTTATCAACTCTTGTGTATATATTTGTATCACAATCTCAATATTGTTCAAATTTTATGAACCTTAACCGATCTCACCAATCAAGAATAAAAGTCACTAAAACTAAAAGAACTCAAAAATACTTTTAAAATAAAAAACAAATAATTCATGAAATACGTGAATTTTAAAGCTGGGTGACACGTCTTAATCACGTTCACCAAGCCGCCTTTCCCGTTTTCACGCCTCCCCAGCACAGCCTATCATTCACTTGATCTTTTCCATCTCATCATGACAAACTCAAACTTAGCTCAATGGCTAGCCCCGCTGGCAATAACGACCATTGACCATTGACTGCTGAAGTCCAAATTGCTATGCTTGCTTTTGAATTTTATAATCCTATACAAAATATTTTCCTCTCTCATTAATCGCACACTCACTGACAAATTTTGTTTTTTTTACTATAATTATAACAATAATAATAATAATTAATTATTATTATTATTATTATTATTATTATTATTATTATTATTATTATTATTATTATTATTATTATTATTATTATTATTATCATCATCATCTTTCGGAAATGGTGGTAACATTTTGACAAGTCATTAAGAGCACTTTTCCTGTTCAAATAAAAAAGGAAAGACACAAAATCCAGCACACCTGATCGCTTTAAAAAAGCAAAATAATAGCACCGCACAAAGAATCTGCGCTGCGCATACACTACGAGCCATCAGATCATCTTTAAGAACGCGATAAAAATTATATTTTTAAAAATTTTAAATTTATTTTTTATTTGAAATAAAATTATTTTTATATTTTTAAATTATTTTAATATACTGATATTAAAAATAATTTTTTAAAAATAAAATAATTTTATTTTAATATATTTCTAAACAAAAAAATTTCTTAAACAGCCGTCACTGCAATAATCTCTAACCGCTTTTCATCGACAAAGCCTGCTGAAACTGGGAATTTTCGGAGCCCTGCAATTTGTGTTAGCCCTCTGTGCATTTTGCCAAAAGTCAAAGGAACAGCTGTCATTTAGTCAAGATTCTAGATAATGGCTATGGTTATGGCATGGTTGACAGTTGACTATTCAATGCCTCCAAGAGACCAAGTCTTCTATGCATATATTTGGAGTCCCTGGCTTCTGGGCCTGGTGGTTGATGCAAGCATGTGTTACAATCTCTGCCAGAGCCATTTAATTAACGATGACAGCAACAAATCTTGGAATGTTCCTGTGAGACCATTTTGATGTTTTTATTGACCTAATGGCAATGGCATTGCTGGCTCAATCGTAGAAGCAACGCTTATTTCCGAGGAGAAAGAGTTCGCTTGTTTTTTAGGTTTTTTAAAATATTTTTAAACTAATTTTTGATTAAATTGTTGTTTTTTAAGTGTTTTTAATGATTTTAATAGATTAATATTAAGAATAAAAAATATTATTTTAATATATTTTTAATTAAAAAATACTTTACACCAAATAGAAAAAACAAACAAAAAAGACATAAATTATTATTGATGAATAACTTGTTTGGTATTGTGGTAGTGGTTGTTTTAATTTTAAAGTGTTTTTATTTAAAAATATATTAAAATAATATTTTTTTTATTTTTAAAATTTATTTTTAACATTAACGTATTAAGATTTAAAATTATTAAAAAAATAATTGAAAATAAAATAAAAAAATTTCAAAAATACTTATGACAATATAAAAATATTTATAAAAATATATTTGGAGGCAGCTTCTTGCGCCATGGCACCCTTCCTGCAAAGTTATGGCTTTTATCGTTACCTTTTCATGTATGTTCTGCTATATGTCAGGCTGAAGAATATCAATGTCTAACATCTTCATATACTGAATCTTTTCGTGATTTTCATGCCTAGGCTTTTTCCCTTGTTTTATGAATTAATCTTTTCATAATTAATTTTAATGTCACTAACAGTTTTTGTTTCCTTCTGCAGGTTAAGAACATGCCACAAACTCTCTCTCTCTCTCTCTCTCTATATATATATATATATATATATATATATATATATATTTTAAAAAACAACAATTTAATGTATTTTTTTATAAAAAAAAATATACTTTAAAATACAATTTAAAAATAAAAAAACAAAACACTAGGTTAAGTGTACTGTTTTTTCCTTTCGATAACAAACACACAACATCATATCTCATTTAGATTTAGAGGGCATTTGAGATTATGATACAGAATACCTTTTAAAATAATTTTTTATTTCTAGAAAATATATTAAAATATATTTTTTAATTTTTTAACTTTAGTACATTAAAAATATTAAAAATACTAATAAAAATATTGATTTATTTTTTTTTAAAAAAATACCTTAAAATAAAAGCAAAATCCGTGACTGGTGACATGCATATGAAATTAGAGTTTATTTGGAAGTGTGGTTGTGATTATTTTTTAAAGTGTTTTTCACTCATAAAAGTATTAAAATAATATTTTTTTATTTTTTAAAAATAATTTTTGAAATTAAAAAAAAAAGCAGTAATCTTGACATGAGGTGGAGGCGGAGTCAGGAGGGAAAATAAAAAAGAAAAGAAAAGAAAACCAACGTAAAATATGGGAAAAAAGAGTGGGTAATTTGCAAAATAACCGCCTAACCACGTGGGATTAGCTAGAGATCAGGTGATTACAAATGGTGGGTACGACGTGTATCCTCGTTGATTACGAGAGAGAGAGAGAGAGAGAGAGAGATGATGTGGTGCATGAAGCCATGATTGTACCAGTTCAAGGAATTTTTTCAAATTTAAAAACAGGACGAGGGAGGAGGAGTCCGTTATCCTCGTCGGCCGAGCCATGACTGGACACCCGTGACTTGAGCCTCCTCCAATTTTCACTTTTTCTTCGCTTCATCCGATGAACCAAAATGCAGCCCTCTTTTTTAACAGTTTTGTTGACTCATCGATCCACCCTCGATCTCATACATGTGCAGCTAGCTAGTTTCTATTGATAATTTCTTTTTTTTTTTTTAAAAAAAACAAAATTATAGTTATTAATGCTGCCTGCAGGCCATGGCCGGAGGGAACCAAAATTCTTAACAGACTTCCCTCCTCCCCCACCCAGCAGGTAAAACAAAAATATGTAGTCTTCCGAGGAGGAGAATATCTGTTGTTTTTGTTTTCACAATGTTTTTGTTTTATTTTTATTTTTTAATAGTCATAAATGCTAATTACATGTATATTTTATGATTTGAAAATCTTTTTATAAAAATTAATATTTTAATATTATAAAATTATTTTAAAATACTAACATATTATTTTAATATATTTCTAAATAAAAAATAATCATTACTACAACACAAAACACATTCTTAGTCTCATTATAACTAAATGGGATCATATTACATTTTAGAGTTTTTTTTAATAATAAAAAAGTTTTTTGGGATAATTAATGAATGAATCGAAATTAAGTTTATTTTCCAAATGATTTTAAGTGTATTTAAATAAATTTAATAACCAATGAAGTGTTGGTCTAACTGTTAAGACACTGTTATATCCCTGTAAGGGTAAGAACACAAGTTCAATCTTCAGTAAACGCACTTATTGGAAGGGGCAGCCACAAATCCCGAACGAGACTAGTCTCACTCTTTAAAAAAGTATGAGGATATTCGGGTAAGAACAAAATTTTTTTTTAATAATTTTCTTAATTAAAAAATCAAAAAAGAAATTATATTCCTTTAACTATCACACCAATTACTTAGATTGAAATGATAAATCCCAATATTAATTTAGATGAAAATACCTACAAATTGTTTTTTTTCTTCTTTTGGTTATGCTGTAAGTATTTAAAAAACATTAATAATTTTTATTAGTGAGGACACCAAGACTTAAAAATAAGAAGAAGAAAAAAGCACACCTTATTAACCATAATTTTTAGGGTTAAATAAATCCACGTGGTCAGTAATTGTAGGAGTGGTTTTAATGAATCTTCTTCTTCTTGTGTGACTCTAATATCTGTCTGTCCAAAGAAAGTCTCTCTCAGTTTCCTGGTAAAATAATGTTTTTTTTTAAAAAACAAAATTGTAAAATTTATTTTTAATATTAATGTATTAAAATAATTTTAAATTAAAAAAAATAAAAATAATAAAAAAACTAACACTTTTTGACGGCAAAACGAAAACACTCGTAACCTTGAAAGTACCACTCTTCTACAATATAAAAACCCTCTCGCTTTTCTTTCTCTTGATCTTCTCCCTGTTCTCCGTGTCCAACTCGCGTTTCCTTCTTTCTTTCTATATTGCTTTGAACCATTAAAAAGAGGAAGAAAAATCCATCGATCGTCATAGAAATAATCACGCAAAATCAGACTTTTTTTTGGGTTTTCCCTCTTCTTGTAAAAGCCTCCTCGTCTTCTTTTCACCCTTTTAGTGGAGATCTCGATTGGCTATTCGATCGCTCAAGAACCGAAGCGGTTTTCTTCTTCTTTTTCCGTTTTCGAAGTCGGAAGTTGAAAAGCTCTTGAGAGGTTTTTTTTTTCTTATGGTTGGATTTTGAGGAGAATAATGATGTCGACCTTAACAGTTGGGTTTTGAAGTGTTATGGAACTGGTGCTTATAGCCCAACATACCCAGCAACAACAACTACAGAAACAACAACACCACCACCAACAACAAGATGACTGTTTACATTGGTCGCGAGGCTTCCAAGGTTTCTCTCTCTCTTCTTTTCCCTTAAGAGAAAAACTTGTTTGTGCTTTTAATTTTCCCAAGATTTTTGAATCTGATTTTTGATCAAATGGTTTGGTTTTGGTGCGTGTAGTTATGGAAGAGGATTTGTGCAGAGACGACAACAGAGATCAATTTACTTGCAGATAGTTGGAAATACATTCTTACCGGTTTAATTTTTCAGGTGTTAATTCAATTCAATTACTATTGTTACCTTACCTAACTCTCTCGTTCTTCTTCTTCTTCTATGAATCCAATGCTGCAATTCTTTGGTCCAGTTGTTTGTTTGATTCTGAGGACTGTGAAAAAGGGTGAAGGGTCTGGTAAAACGTTGTAGCCGTCGCTTGCCTTGCCCCTCCTTGAGAGAAAACTTGTACTCTTAGCTTAAGCGTATGTTAAGTTCGATAAAGAACAATGCATAGTGTGCTGTTTTGAGTACCTGAATTGCAGCATATTCTGGGGATGAACGCTTAGTCAACTAATATAATGTGATTTTTCTTAGTGGGATCAAACGTATGCATCTGTATGGTACCATCAGATTTTTAGGCTGCGTTCTTGTGTTTTTGCACTCCCCCCTATTGTTTTCTTTTCTTCTGATTATAGTTTGATGCTTATGTCCTAACATCTTTATTATATGTTTCTTGCCCACAGTACATACATGGCTTAGCTGCCCGAGGAGTTCATTATCTACACCGCCCAGGGCCAACGTTGCAGGATGTTGGGTTCTTTCTTCTTCCGGTTGGTGCTTGTTTATTTCGTTTCGCTCCCCTTTCTGGTATGCTTTGTTCTGTTGTCTAACTCTGTTTGATAATTCAGGAGTTTGGGCAAGATAAATCCTACATTAGTGAGACGGTGTTCACCTTCGTCTTTCTATCCTTTATCGTGGTAAGATTACGATATAGTTGCCGTTGCACTTTTGCTCCTGTTTGCCTCTTCTTGTTTAATTTTCCCAGCCTCCTTCTCCCTCTCCAGTTTTCCGGGTTGATAAGTTGTTCATAGGTTAATTTCTGCCTCCTCTGACATCAGGATTTCGGAACGTTAATATATCCCAATAACATAAAATCAAATGCACATGAAATTCAAATGTGCTATGCTATATCTGGAATCACAGTGTCATCTGGATAGTAACACTGTTTGCTAGAGGTGAAGCTTGAAATAGTTTATTGTTTAATATTGGCAATTGGACTAGCGCTTAACTCCACATAAGCTTAGAATGCTGTAATAGGGTTGCCATTATTGTACTTTTGAAAATTTATTTGCAGTGATTGACGGGGAAGTAGTTCTTAACCCTGAAGTACCTGCCATACACGGTTATATTTATCTTCAGAGTACCTATCATGCTACACATCTGATGATTCTAAAATCTCCTCGTTCTGAGAATCTCCTTTCTTTTCATGCAATGTGGGGTTGTTTCCAACTAAGTTGAATTTAAGTTGAACCAGTTCGCTGCAGCCATATCCTATTCAATGCCCACGCACATGCAGCTTTTATTAGATGGTTGTTGCTTGCTAGGAACCTTGACAAACTTTTTGGTTGTTTACATTATTGGTGAAAAGTGCTTGAGCATAAGCAGTTGTGAAGTTCCCTATTCTTTTGTTTTTTTATTTTTTTAATTATATCTTGCATTTTTGCCCTTTTTGTGATGTTCGTTCTTTAGTTTCCAGCTTTTCCTACAGAAACAACACAATACAATTGTAGTGAAAGCTCACAGAAGTTTGAAATTCTGGATAATCGATAAATGGTGGCCAAAGGCCTAAAGAACTATAAAAGTCGTCTGCCATAGTTGATCCGGAGCTAAATAGGAAATCAAAACCAAGGAAATTTTTTTATAGAAATAGATAAAACATATACGGAAAATAAGAAAAGAAAAAATCGCAAAGCTAAGTTTTCAAGACAGGAGTAATCTGGACCTGATATGTGGGTCAGATTGCCAAAAAGCCTAGAAGTGGACCTTCAAGTGGATTTTGACCTTTAACAAGTTTTGCATTCTTTTATACTTAATTGGGAATTTGTTCCATTGCAGTGGACTTTCCATCCTTTCATCTTCAAGAGCAAAAAGATCTACACAGTTTTGATTTGGTGCAGGGTTCTAGCATTTCTAGTTGTAAGTGCCAATCTCTCTCTCTATGTTTCTTTTCCTTGTGTTGAGCAGCTTGTATGCCCTGAAATGATGTACAACAGAATCATGCTGGGACAATTAGTGAGATAGATTTAGAAACTTGTAATCTAGCACAAAAAGCACACACCGAAGTTACTGTAACGACTTTGGTTTGTATCTCTTAGGGAGTACGCAATTTCTCAATGCTTTCTGACACTTTATCTGACTTATTTTTCTTCACTAGGCTTCTCAATTTTTGCGGATCATCACGTTCTATTCCACCCAGCTTCCAGGTCCAAATTATCATTGTCGTGAGGTAGAATGTCTAATATGTGTATTTCCTATATTTATTTTTTGTTAAAAAAACAGCTATGGTTGGTTTTTGCAATAAAAATAAATGGTCTATCTAGTTTGAGCCTTTCCTTTTCATTTATTTTAATTAAAAACTGGTACTTAAAAATTTACGTATATAATTTGGCTTGCTTTTCTACACTTCAGGGATCAAAACTTGCCAGGTTGCCACATCCAGAGAGTGTAATTGAAGTACTCTTAATTAATTGTCGGTAACTGTTGCTTTAACTTGATCCTTTGTTCGTTATTTTCCATGGATTTTTGAGCTAATTTTGTTTCTTAACAATGCAGTTCCTCGGGGCATGACACATGGTTGTGGTGATTTGATTTTTTCATCGCACATGATATTTACTCTAGTCTTTGTCCTCACATATCAGAAGTATGGCACAAAAAGGTAAAATATGGCTTGTAAAAATGTTGTTTTTCCTCCCAGAAGGAAAAACGAGAGATTTTTCTAGTTGGCTCCATTTGATCCTTTCAATTGATTGATATTGAAATTTGGTCCTGATAATAGGGAATGAATTTGTGGTTTCTGGTTAAGATTAGTGATATCAATATGGTTGGAGAATAGAGTAATAAGTGGTCTGGTTTCCTTATGTTTGAGTCTGCACCCGCACCCTATTGTTCACAGTCTACACAATTTTACTGAACTAAATGCCATTACTAGGTTAACTAATTTCAAATTGTTGTGATGTCTTTTTGTAGGTGTATAAAGCAGTTAGGTTGGCTGATTGCTGTAGTTCAGAGCTTTTTAATTATAGCATCACGCAAGCATTATACTGTTGATGTTACTGTAGCGTGGTATGTATCATCTATTCGATTGTGCAGTCATTATTTCTATTAAAAAAAAAATGTTCTGTCGTTCTGATTTTTATTTTGGCTCTGCAATTGTTGCTTTCCAGGTATACTGTTAATTTAGTGGTATTCTTCCTGGACAAGAAATTACCAGGTAAGGGTGTCCTGAATCTTTTGTTCTGATTTTTCTGTACACCTTTTCCTTCGGCAGAACCACGAGCTCAATGAGGGATCATACTGACTTTAAGTTGTTGAATGCAGAACTACCTGATCGGACTGGTGGTGCTTCTTTCTTGTTGCCATTGAGTACCAAAGACAAGGATAGCAAGACTAAAGAAGAGAACCACAAGCTCTTGAATGGGAACTCAGCGGACCCTGCAGATTGGGTATAGTCAATATTGATTCTATAAATTATCTTTTTCTTCCTCATGAAATGGCTTTGCACAGATGTGATATGGATTGTTATTTATACTGATGTCTATTATCTTTTCCAGAGGCAGAGAACCCAAGTCAATGGCAAGATTCTGGATGATGCCAATTTAGTCCATGCTGATGCCACTGCAATGAATGGTGCATAGATGATGGAGGCTGCTATCTCTTCCGTAACTGCTTGCAGGAACTGAAGTTCATATCATTATGACCTTGGATAGAAGGATTTAGTAGCTGTTGCGGTCAGCTTCTATTCCCAAGACTGCTAGTACATTTGATTTGTATTCTAGAGAAAATGAAATATGGGGTTGTGCATTGCTACAATATGCAGTCTTGTTCCTTTGTCATGATTGAAACAGTCCCCCACTAGCATCAGTATGTAGCACGGTTTCTCAATGGTTCGTATTTCCTCCATGTTCTTTCTTGAAGATATCTTGCCGCATCTTGTGTTGCTCTTGAAACTCTCCTGCTCCATGCTTATTTATCTTTTGGTGAATATAATTATTTGCAAAGCCGAGGCTTCTCAGTTAGAATTTGGGGATGATCTCAAGCTCTAAGAATAGATTGATGATAATTAGCGGTGTTTTAGATGTGGGTTTTTGCAGCCTTGGTCCTTTGTTGGCTGTGTTGATGGCCATAGCATTTAGAAAATCCTTAACCAGCGAATCAATGGTGGAAGATCCACCATGTGAAGAAACACATGATGATTCTTTTGTTTATTTTTAATTGAATGTTGCATGTGATGTTTGATTCGGGGAAAATGCTCTGTTTCTCCATGCCAGAGCACACCCTCCATGTCTTTGTGCATCTTAATACAGCTAAGATCACAGTTATAGTTATGACTGGCCATGGTTTCCATTTTAAATGGAAACACAGCACCTTACATCACATGTTTCTTTATTATCAGGACTCAGGGCATGCCAGACCTTTATCCCTGGTAGTTTGTACTAGACAATAGAATCTTCCATGCTCAAACCAGTGACCTGTTCCTTACAATCGCATGCCATGATCAACATGCTCTGATAAAAAAACAAGGATGAGAATCTCAGTTGATTCTTTCTTTCAGGAATTATGGGATCATGGTTCTGTAGTTTGGATTCCCTTTAACAGAATGTATTTTGATTGAAAAAAACTTCAAAATTGATATCCCCCCCCAACTGAACGATTGATATTTTTGTCTTTTTTTAAAAAAAACAAAAAAACAAAACCACCTACATTGATGCTATACCCTCCTGGAAAAAGCCTGGCGCATCATATACTTAAATGGTTCTGCAGCCACCTCCAATGTAGATGTGGAAAGTCTTTGATGGATTTTCCTGGGGATTAAATTAAATTCATTATAAATAAAAGTATATAGCCGGGAAAAGATTAAAAACAAACTCTAGGGTATAACTGCTATGAAATAAGCAGGAATTTTAGATCATTATATATTTGTTAGTGTTTGGTATTGTTGTCAAATTTTAACCTCGTAAAAAACAAGTCATTTAGAATTTTATAGAAAAATTTCAATATAATTCACCAATAAAATTAAAATTTATGTTTGTTAGCATAAATTTCTGCATTAGAAGAAATAAAACCCAATCTTGGCCAAGTTTACATAAATCATATTAATTAAAGCCTGATCATTTCTTATTGAATTTTGAAAGTTTAGCTTGGTTTAAATATCCTAAATAAATCTATTAAGTGCTTTTTTAATCTTCTTGCTTCTTAACCCTTTAATTGACCTAATCAGTACTTCCCAATGAATCTTTTGATGTTTTTGTCTGATTTCCAACTTCTCTTGGTTGCAACTTAAATCTTCTATAGATTAAAAATCTTTCTTTGCGTATATGAACTCAAACTCATAGTAACTAAAGGCTACCTTATAAATCTCTTTTTGTTTAGATGGATAAAAAAAATGGGTTAAAAATTATTTATGAGACAGAGATAAAAATATTTCTATAGAACAAAATACATTTTTATCATATTTGTCTTTGTTTTTTTTTTTTTTCCGTTTTTGTGCATAATAGTAACTAAAAGCTACCTTATAAATGTAAAAGGAGCTACAACAATAATAAACATATGCAAATTTTTATGTTCTTTAATACAATTATATTCTTAAAAGGTGTTTTTAAGAATATAAAAATATGTGTATGCATGTGATAATATATATTAAAAAATATAAAAAATAAAATTACAAAATATTTAAAGGGACATTTGACGGGAAAAAAAAATTTCATCCACGTCCCTGTACTCGTCTCCATCTTTATTCCTTTTGTCTTTTTTATTTAAAGGAACAAAAAATCAGTTAAAAATGATCTCTAAGACAGAGATAAAAACCTCTCTATCTCTATAACAACACATGTTTTAATGTAAATCATGTGATTATGTGGTCACGTAACCTATACGTAAGAAAGACAAATCCCAGAAAACCAAAGATTCAAGTTGATAGAAGTGTGACACAAAGATTACCAGAACTAAAACACAAATATTATTGAAATGAACTCACACCTAACAAATATCAATTCATGAATGAAAATTATAAAAAAGAACACAACAAAATCAATTATACTCTGATAATTTCAATTGCTCTTTGTTTAAACAAAGAGAAAAACATGTTAGTCAAAGCAAAACACCAATTTTATTCAATAATCCGCGGCTGCCAACTAAAAAAACCTAAGTATAAGCTAAATAAACCTATTTATACTAGGAAAAAAATGTCCTAAACAATTATGAAAAATAATAATAAAAATTCTAAATAAAATAGAAAAAATCCTATATCAACTAGGAAACTAATTTGCAATTCCTGCATAATAGGTTCTGGACCTTAAAACCCAAAACCTAAATTTTCCCGATGTTTGATTGATATGAAAGTTTAACCTAATATAAACCAATATTTTTGAAAATCTTTAGTAAAATTTCAGTTCAATGTAATAGTTGGATAAAACATTATGCTTGTTAGTATAAAACTGTACATTAAAAAGAAATCAACCTAGAACCATGTAGTTAGAATAAATAAGAAATTTTTATAAGAAAAAAATTTTAAAACACTAAAAGAATCATTTCCACACTTAAAAATTATATTTACGCACATTAAAGATTTTGTAAAATTAAAAAAACTTTTAAAAATAAACCAATGAATATTCTTGTATTATAAGAAAAATAATCCTTCCCGGTTAGGAATTTCACGAGTAAAAAACAATAAATAACAAAATCCAAGGTGTTTTTGGTGACACTTGACGGCAAATAAGCGAGATCCCATGCTCGCTCATCTAATATGGAGGCAGGATAGGTACGGATTGCCCCCCCATTCTCTGTATGCCCAAAAGGTGATGCTGGCGCAAATCAAGCTCTAGATGGTTGGTCAACAAAGAGGGAGAGTGACCAATTATCTACGTATATAGCTACTAGAATATGATAAGATCTGAGTGATGCATCATCATCATCATCACTGAGGCATGTCCATGGAAGAGCCACTTTCTCCCCCTACATGCTCTCTCTTTTCCCTGGAAAAAGGAGGTGGGAGGGGGTCCTCTTGACCCCTGAATGGGCGATACAAATAATAACTCCTCCATCTGTCGACAGACAAAAGGATTGCTTTTCTCCATTCTTCTGTTTTTGTTATCCTTTTTGAATGATGATCAAAGGCATGCTTGTGATCCAGCAGAGAATGCAAGCGCAGGGGGAGAACAAGGCCCCAGTTCATAGAACTTTTAAGTTTGTGTGCTTCTATTCTGGTGTATTTAACAGTTTTTTTGCCTACAACCGAAGTAGGCAGCGAGGAAACACATCAGATGCTTGTTTCTCGTCCTGTAATGGATTGTTTTGTCTTCACCCTCGAATAGCAGACATCGTCTTCATTTTGAAATCTGTTCAGGCTGGTTGTAATACAACCGGGAAAAAAAGAGAGAGTTTAATCTTCCTAGGCTTGATGTCTGGTGATGGAAACCATTTTGCAAGAATCTTTATAGCATAAAACAAGAGGCCCATCCTCCAACATGGAAGAAAATAGGGAAAAGGCACGAGGAATGATATGAACTTGGTCATTGATTTGAAATGGCAATTACAGGCTTTTGCTGATCTGCAAAGCCATGCAATGGAAGGTTTTGCAAGAGTGTTTTGTAGTTGCTGATAATTCAGCATATTATCAGCTCAACAATTTATTAGGAATGTATCAGTTACATGTAGACAACTCCCCTAAAATTTAATTAGAAAGATATCTAAATGTTTTTGTTTTTGGATTATGCTTTTTAAAGTTTTTTTTTCATAAAAAAACATAAAATTAATGTTTTTTTATTTGTGTTTTTAGATGATTTTTATATATTAATGTTAAAAATAAAAAAATTATTTTAATATATTTTCAAAATAATTTTAAAAAACATCATCATTTAATGTATATTTGCCTTTCAGTCAACCATATTTTAAAACACGGCGATATAACATAAAACCATAAGCTCCTAAACAGCAGGAGGAGCCCAAGGCTATCACCGATTGCCTATTGAAGAATGAGCCAGCAACTCATATGCAATGACTCGGTTAAAGGAACCATAAGAACCGTGTTTTTTTTTAAAAAAAATTTTTGTTTGAAATTTTATTTTTTTTATATTTTAAATCGTTTTAATATACTAATATAAAAAATAATTTTTAAAAATAAAAAATATTAATTTAATATATTTTTTAATAAAAAATATTTTAAATTATAATAACTACTACCTTCTCAAATATCCTTCAATCTAACCACGCAAAAAAGCATCAATAAAAGTCATGGGACGTCTAATTTATACTTAATAGCTAAGCTATTATATCCATGAGTGCAAAACATCTCAATTTAAAAAAAGGCAACTACCTTTTCTCCATTGATTAAGATTTTCCTTGGATATGCATCATCGAGCCTCAATCCTTTTGTGGTAGTCAATCAAATTGTAACGTTAAGATAAATACTCTTTTTTTTTTTTTTAATTTCTTTTTTGTATGCACATGATCTTGAGGTGATCACATGAACACCATGACTTTTTTTTTTATTTTTTTACCATCTTTCTTAAAAGAAATACGAGCGATTGACCTCACTTATCAAATCAAAATTCTATACTTTCAGGTTTGAATCCTATAGTTGCTAATACAATAGTCATTGAAGACTTACATAATTGTTAACTTTAGAGCCCGTGGGATTAGTTGAGGTATGTATAAATTAGCCCGCAAACCCATGTTAATAATAATAATAAAAATTCATAATTTAAGAACTTTGATTAGAATTAACTTAATCTCAATATTAATTATAATACTAACAAGTTTGTCAACCCAACAAAACTTAAACAAATGCAACTAGGCCACTCATTCCCGTGCATTCACCTCTATTCATTTGTCATTAAAATAAAATATTAAAAAGAAATAAAATATAGTTTTTTAAAAGAAAAATCAAGAAGAAATAAAATAAAATATGAAAAATTCAGTTTTTTAAAAGTTATTTTATAATAAAGGGATAAAGTAAAACTTTTTAAAAATTATAAGGTAACGCAAACTATGGGTAAAATGAGAAAATTGACGGTTCTAGCAAAAATATAGTTTACCCTTAAAGAAAAATATGGTCAGTAATGTTTATTTTTTAAAGTAATTTTTTTATATTAAAAATTAAAATAATCTAAAATTATATATAAATATTTTTTTTAAAACAAATTCTAAATTTTTTTAATAATAAAAAACAAACGCAAAGAAGCGCAAATCTCCTCAAATACCACCCCAGGTTTTACTGCTAATTTTTTTTGAAAAATAAGAGAGAGAGAGAGAGACAGTGAGAGAGAGAGAGAGAGAGAGAGAGAGAGAGGTTGGTAAAAGAGGCAGAAAGCTGAAACCAGAAAGGAGAGTAAAAGGCCCTCTGCACTTTGTTGCGCAAACACAACACAACATCAAGTGAAGTACCTTTCTTGCTTGCAAGCTTCAATAAAACTGATTAGGAACGAAGGATCCTCCACTGTCCACAACCCACTCTTTCTCTTTCCTTTCCAAACCCTTCTTGTGAAGCAGCAGCGCATGCAAAAAACTTTTAGACAAGGATCAGCGTCATCCTAACCGTTTGATTATTTCACCTCACATTGTCTCCTCACTGTCTGATCATTTTGGAGGTTTTTTTTTTTACTCTAATCAATGGGAGCCCGCTGCTCCAAATTCTCTTTCTGCTGGTTCCACTCTCACCTTAAACCTTCAGTCCTCGAATCCTCCGATCTCGGTAAACTCATCAAGCCCCTCTCTTTCTGCCTGTCTCTCTCTGTCTCTCTCTTTCTTTCTTTTTTGGGTGTAAAATGAGGGGTAATAGTTTGCGTAATGTTGTCATTTCGCTGCAGAAAATGGGGGCAAAAGTGACAGAAACGCATTTCCCAGTTTCACCGAGTTCAGTTTCGAACAACTGCGAGCAGCCACGTCTGGGTTCTCTTCGGACAACATAGTATCGGAACACGGTGAGAAAGCTCCCAACGTTGTTTACAAAGGGAAACTAGACAATGACCGTTGGATCGCCGTTAAACGATTTAATCGTCTCGCCTGGCCTGATTCTCGCCAATTCCTCGTACAGCCTTTTTTATTTTAAAGCTTTGTTAAAATGATGAGAAATTACTAGTATATTTAAGGAAATTTTAAAAAATGAATATGGTAAAACTGTAATTAGGAGGAAGCGAGAACGGTGGGGAGCTTGAGGAGTGAGAGATTGGCGAATCTGATTGGATGTTGCTGTGAAGCGGAGGAGAGATTGCTTGTCGCTGAGTTTATGCCCCATGAAACTCTTGCTAAGCATCTTTTCCACTGTGAGTCCTTTTTATCTTCTCTCTAATTTTAATGTTTTTTTTTTTTTTTATTATTTTTGGCTGTTAATCTTCTATCCTTTTATTGTCTGGTTAGTGCTAGGGTGCCCTTTTTCCCTTCCAGCATTTTTCTTCAGAAAATTTTCTTTTTCTTCTTTTTTTTTTTTTTCGTTTTTTGTTGGCCAAAAATGGCTAACGTTGAAAATAAGTTGACCAGATTTGATGAGGTGATATAATGGTATGTATAATAGAGTTGATGAACTTTAAATTTGGAGTAATCTTTGTCTGAATTCTTTATATTTTGGTCTTAAAGGGGAGAGCCAGCCCATGAAATGGGCAATGAGGTTGAGGGTAGCTCTGTACTTGGCACAAGCTCTGGAATACTGTGGCAGCAAAGGAAGGGCGTTGTATCATGATCTCAATGCCTACAGGATCTTATTTGATAAGGTAAATGTGGTTGTCTGCGACTTTGAATTTACTTTGTGGTGCCATTAGTGTCGGTCCTGACTTGGTTTGGTGGTTGACAGGATGGTAATCCCAGGCTGTCTTGCTTCGGCCTCATGAAGAATAGCCGAGATGGAAAAAGTTACAGTACAAATTTGGCTTTCACCCCTCCAGAGTACTTGAGAACTGGTAAGGACTGTTTGTGTCAGCATCACAACTTCTGATTGCTATAAACTGATATGATCTTTGCGTACATAAATGGACCAGTGACATCTCAATCTGATTAGTTTTGGGTATCAAACGCTAGGGAAAAGGTTGAAAATGGTTAAATCATTAGAAATGTCGATGGTTGAAATTACTTCGTAATCCTGGCAGGTAGAGTTACACCAGAAAGTGTAGTTTACAGCTTTGGAACCTTGTTGTTGGACCTTCTGAGTGGCAAACATATTCCCCCAAGTCATGTAAGTAATTTGCTGTTCTATTGCTGTAGTAACCCATCTTGTTGGTTTCTTTGTCCCTGGTACTACAAATGAATTATTGTTATTCCCATTTTGATTGATAACCATTTAAGCATAAAAAGTTTGAGGATTTTCTCCACTCTTTGCCTTGTTTTTAGGCACTTGACCTGATTCGTGGCAAAAACTTCCTGATGTTGATGGATTCTGCTCTAGAAGGCCATTTTTCAAAAGATGATGGAACAGAGTTGGTTAGATTGGCTTCCCGTTGTTTGCAGTATGAAGCTCGTGAAAGGCCAAATGCTAAATCCCTTGTCACTGCACTTATGTCACTTCAAAAGGAAACAGAGGTATATAAAATAGTTGATTGAGCTGCACGTCTTTGTAGAGTACGGACAGCGTAGTTTTGTCAAAATGAGGCCTGCTTCTGCAAGGTTGAATAGTTTTTGCAAATAAGCTTGTTCTTATCTAATATAGTTTTAGCAGGTCCCATCTTATGTTTTGATGGGCATCCGAGAAGAAACTGCATCATCAACTCTGCCATTGTCATTGACTCCTTTTGGTGAGGCATGCTTGAGAATGGATCTCACTGCTATACATGAAATACTGGAAAAGATTGGATACAAGGATGACGAGGGGATTGCTAATGAGGTTTGGCATCTCTTCTCTGTGACTTGAATGGTTTCCTACATTTCATTGCTATGAAAAATAAATAAATAGATAAATGAGATGTTTTTTTACTAGTCATATCACTATGCTTTACACTAAGCATAACAATGCGCCTTAAGCAGGACAAGGTCCTATTGAATTATTGAATAATCAAATTGTATATATCTATTGTCGTTTGGGCTAACAGTCATTTTGTCCATTCTCAAAAAATTAAAAAAAGAAAAGAAAAGCAATGTTAGTTTGTCCACCTAGCAATTACAAATCATGTCAACAGTTCTGAATCTTTTTTTTTCTTCGTAGGATTTTGTGTCGGAATCAAAAAATTAAATCCTAGGAACTAGATACCCAGGGCTTTGGGTGAAGTCTTATTATGTTGCTCTGGCTTTAATATGTAACCTGTTCTTTAACTCTGTGCTTAGCTCTAGATTTTTTTTTCCTGTAGCTTTCTTTTCAAATGTGGACCAATCAAATGCAAGAGACCTTGAATTCCAAGATGCATGGAGATGCTGCTTTTCGAGCTAAGGATTTTGCGACCGCCATTGATTGCTATACACAAGTGAGTATCTCTTGTTATCGTCAAATATGGAACTTGAATTCTTAGGATGGTTTATTTTCTTATTTAGTTACAAGCAGAGCAATGTTATAAATTAGTTGATGAAGTAATTTTCTATTGGATGATAGATGAGTGGTATCATTTCGTCTTGTTAGAGATGAAAGTTTTCTTTTGGGTTGCTTAGCTGACATGAAGGATCATATTCTACCAACAAAGAACAAAAAATCTCATCCCTTGATAAAGTTTCAGTACATGCCTATATTAAGTTAGGGAAATCAAGTTGTTATGGCTAAATTTCTTGTTATCCTGCATAGTTTGCTGCTAGCATAATAGTAAAACTTAATTGAGCCTCTTCCACAGATTTAATGCTGAATCTTTTGTAATAAAATATGGGTTAGTTTTCCTTCTGCATCCTGATGGCAGTAAAACTCTGTTGGCTTGTGAAAGGAGATTTAAGTTTTCCCCGTCTTCTGCAGTTCATTGATGGCGGAACCATGGTGTCACCCACTGTGTACGCTAGGCGCTGCTTATCTTACTTGATGAGTGACATGCCGCAAGAAGCTCTAGGGGATGCTATGCAGGCCCAAGTGGTGTCTCCTGATTGGTCCACTGCCTCGTACCTTCAAGCAGCTTGCCTCTTTAGCCTTGGAATGGAGACTGACGCGCAAGAAACACTCAAAGATGGCACGAACTTGGAAGCCAAAAGAAACAAAAACTGGAAGTGTATAGGTCCTTTTTTATGATTTTCGTTTATTAATTATTGTTTTTTTTTCTTTTTTAGTAATTTTGTGTAGGCTCTTGTGTGTATTCTTGCTTCTCATTTCTCCATCCTCATTTTGACCCATTGTTGACATCACAGGATTCTTCAATTATTTTTGTTTGTGTGGATAAAGTATATGCTTCGGCAGTTCAGCCGTTCCTTAATCTTTTGAGTGCAGTAATTGATACATGCAATGCAATAAGAAAATAGAAGAGTGTTGATGCTGCAGTTTTCTGTGAGCATGGACTCTTTTAGAGGCTGTCTGTTATTTGATCATGCTCCCAACCAGGAACCAGGTTGCTGGTTAACACTTAAGTCTGGGAATCTGACATGCATGAACCTCTGTCGTGAACATAAAAGGAATAACAGTGGCCAAGACTAGAGTTGAAATAAAAGAGAGAACAGACAGTTTTAATGGCTGGGGGATTTTCAAAATGCTTTATGACTATGAGGGAAATCTGGTAAAAACTCTTACAAATCATAAGGTATTGGAGAATATTTCTGCCATGGATCCATCTCCATATTACGAGACATTATAAAGAAAGGAACAACAATAACAGCATCTAGATGAATCAATACAACCTCCAAACACCCATAAATATTTTTCAAGGCAGATAAAGCTCTGATAAATACAAGCGTACGTATGTAGATCAACAAATACCTATGCATTCTAAAGGAAAATGTGCACGTATAAAACCCTACGAGGCACTGAACTCTTCCTCATTCATCACACAACAATCTTTGCAAGTTCTTCTAGAATAATTCTGCTTTCTCTATAATTATTTCTTTCTTTTCCCCCTCAAGCCTCTCCTACAGAAGTTTACGAGGAGGATGGCACATTGAAGTGAAAGAGCCAAGATAATATAAATGCAAATACCACACAAGCAAGCAAGAAATTCAGGAAGCGGTGGCCTTGCCAAAAGCTTCGAGTTTCTGTGGTAGGAATTGATGTTGAGGCTGCTGCCGCCGCGGTATTTATGACATTGTTTGTCTCATTTGAATGCTCAATTGACTCGATGTCACTTGCTAAAACAACATTGCGTGCAATAGAATGACAAATCTCACAGGTCCTGGTACATATCTCGTGAACCGAATAAATATAGGTGAGAAATAAATACCAAAACATATACGAGACCAATTTTCATGAAAGGAACTAATTAGACATACCATGATAGCTGCCACAGGATTAGAAATTTGAAATGAAAGTTAAATGCAAATAAATACTGCTCATTGATCATGTAATATGCACTAATGCAACCCCTAAAGAATATAGCTCATTCATCTGTTCATCCGTGTACAACAGCAAATAACTTAGAACAAAACATTCCCCAAAAAATGGCATAGAATAGATGCCTGGTCCAGAGATAAGGCTAGCGGGCATATTGTGAACTAGAAGATCAGGTAAAAGACTAACCAGAAATGAGAGAGAGAGAGATCTTTGAACATCATACAGTGATAAAGCAGCGATTTTGGAAATTTTAGCCAGAGATATATGGTTAGGTTAAAGCTTCAAATACACAGCATAAAGATAACTTATTCTGATTGACAGACATAGAATAGGGTGATAGCTTAGGAGCCGGAGATACTGCTTTATTACCATTTACCACATCATGTAATAGATGATGAATAATACTGTATTCACTATCATCAAATAATAGATAATTTATATTAAACCTCCACAATAGCTATCTACCATCACTTGTTCCAGCACTTTTTTTTTTATATCTTTTTACATCATATAAGTATTCCAGCAAGGAGAAGTAAGATCCACAGAAGATCCTTGCTACCACTAAAAGTATGCATCAATAAGCACGCGCTGGTGCTTGAATAAACAGTTCAGAATGTTCAGTTTTCTGATCCAAAACATCAATCAAATCATTTTTTTCCAGGCTGTTCTAGTTCTAACTAGAAATTAAAGCAATGTTAAATACAAGAGCAGACCAATCAATTGTCCACGTTTAATAAGTAAACAGCGAAGTGCATTCTAACTGATACCAAGATATTTCACCATTGTTTTGAGTATGTTATCAACCAATATGACACTGATAGTCTGACATAGACATGCCTGACAGAGAAATACTGATTCTGGAACGCATGGACCATAAGTTTTAAGATTCACAACTATCAGGAGATTTCTACCCATCATTCAGCGTCCTACGATGCTTAAATCTCATGCACAATATCATGGATGTCAACTATTATTTTTTTGCTAAGCACATCAGACGAACAGGAAGTAAGGAATCTGCATTAGCAATTATACAAATACAAATATTAAGTAGTGCACCCACAAGCAATTATCTTTTAATCTGCGTATCAACAAGGAGTCAGAACTCCATTGTGATAAAGAGAAGAGAAGCAGAAAGGAGCATTATTTAGATTCCTAAACTTCTAAAAAGTACAGATTGGCAAGAAATTGTCGGTGTAGCGACATTTCATTGGGACTGGTATCTTAAAGCTGTACTCTTTTGCTTTACTTTTTTTTTTCCGTCAACTTGTTTACTAAACAGAAACTCCTTCCACTTTCCGTTTTATTCATCATAATTCTTAACTTCTACATTATGCTTCATATCCCACAAACTAATCAGACTGTAATCCAATATTCAAAAGCCTTAACTAATGAACCCTTTGTCCTCTTTGGTGAAAAAATGTTGTTACTAATCCTTCAAGAAATCCCGCTTCAGTGCAACATTTACACTTAAAAAAAAACACATCAACCAACTTAGATAATACTAAGAAGCACGAAGTGGATATTTACCACTTCTCACAAACAAACAAAGTTAACATAATAATCATCATACCAACACTTTAAATAAATAATTTTTGTATTCAAAAGAGCAAAAGAAAATTTACCAAAGAAATAAAAACTAGAATTCAATCTTGTACTTACTTGTTTCCCTTAATCTTGAACCAAGCCTCTGCACACTGTTTATGAGCAGCAGCCAAATCATCCTTGCAAGAACAACCCAATTCAATAGGAACTCCTGATTCATGGCTATTACTCTCTAAACCCAGATGGCAAATCCTACAATCTCTCTCCACTTTACTCAAATGCACCTTTATTTCAGGCACCCCATTTACAATCCCCACCTCCACTGAACAATCAGACACTGAAGACACCCTCCTAGAATCCAAAACCACACTGTTTATACCCTCAGGATCAGAGACACAAGCGAAACTGTAATTATCATAAGACCCACCAGTGGTTGAATAGAACTGGGAGTAGCAAGACCCATCTTCTGCATCAGAAAAACAACTGGCATCACTTCCAACAACGGAGCGGCGGTGTGTTCCTTTCTCTAAATCGACGTGGGACATTTCATGAACTGACATTTTGAAGATTTAGACACAGGACGAATCAAAAGCTGAAGTATAATTTTGGAAACTTTGGTTGGTTTTTTAAGGAATTTGACATAAATTCAAAGGACTTGATGAAGTGGGTGTTCTTGGACTAGGTGACAACAACAACTACTACTACAACTCCATTAACGTTACCAAAATCAATACTTTGCAAAGAAGAAAAAAAAAAGAGCTAACAATCACCGAAGTAGGGAATTTATTTATATTGATTATATCAGAGAATGTAATAATAAGAGGAAAAAGAAAAGCTTAAGGTTGCCTTTTTCTCATCGAGACAAAACACGTTGTGGTTTTGTTTTTTAAAAGACTTTTGCTTTGGACTGCAGACAACTGCAAAGCAGCTACAGAGTACAGAGACGGAGGTATGCTTGAAGAATTGCAAGGAGATTTCCTTTTTAAGATTATAATAATAATTAAGCGGCCCTACTAAAATTAAATGGCAAACTTTACCTCCAACTATTAATAGAGTCTTAATATAGTCCGTAGACTACTAATTTTACAATTTGTGTCTTCCATCTATAAACCTTTCCTTGATTCGGTCCTACCCATTGAAAATGCAAGCCTATATCACAGGCTTCTACCAAAACCCCCTCACATCACTTTTTTTGTTCCTTTTTTTTAGTTGGTGTTTGTTTTCTGTAAAATGTTTTACGGAAAAAACATTACACATTTTTTTTTATATAATAATTAGTAAATGATGATATGAAAAACTCAATGTGTTATAGTTGTGATGTAATAACGGTGATTATGATAATAGTTATGATGCAAGTGGGGGTAAGAGATAAGGTGGTAACGGTTTAATAGTGATGGATGGTTGTGATGGAATGATAGTGATAATACTAATAGGATGATAACCATATTAAATGTGGTAATGGTAGTGTTGGTAGTAGCAATGATAACGATAATGGTAAAGAGGGGTAGGGGTAATGGTGGTGATGGGTAAGGGTAGTGGTGCTAATTGATATTATTGGATGATATTGTAAATAGATAACTATTCGTAAAATATATTGTAGAATTTTATGAGATGAAAAAACTTTTTAATAGATGAACTAAGTTTAAAGATTGTTTGTAAAATATTTTATGTTGAATAATTTTTATGTAAATCGTTTTATAGTAAACAAGTATAGAAAAAATAAAAAAATATTTTACAAAAAATTAGGTTTTTATCAAAGACAATAAAAATGAGAAAAACAAATCACAATAAAAAAAAATAAAAAGATCAAGATAAAAAACAATTTTGAAAAAAACAAAGTAATATTGCATTTTGCTATTACAGAGAATAAAGAGAATAAGTAAGAATACAAACAAACTAAATCCTATTTAATCTTTAAAGAAGGTTTTTTGTTCCCTAAAAGAATGTTTGGAGCCTTGTTAATTGAATTAATTCACATTGTTCAATCAATTTTTGTGTTTAGAATTCTTTTGTGTTTAGAATTCTTTTGAAGACATGAATTTGAATTCCAAATGGAATTCAATCTCTAAAAATATATAAAATAATATTTTAAAAACAATATTAGAGGGTTTCCATCTGATTTGCTACAATAGTTTTTCATAGAATTGACATTAAAAATAATATTTCAAGCATACTCTTTACAACACAAACCCTATTTCCCCTATATTTTACAAAAAAAGCCCCCACTATGTCTTTCCTTCTCCCTTTCTAACTCTCACCTTCGCTTCTAACACCTCTTGTAGATCTTTTAATGTTGGGATTGTTAGGCATGTCAAGGGTTTATATTCATTGCTAGTGGGAATGAGCGGTTAAAGTTGAAAATTTAACAATATTCATTACACATAAACTATTAAAGAGCTAGACTAAGGTAACTTTAAAAATTACCATGCTGGTTTAGTTAATTACCATGCTTCGATGATCGAGATTCCTTAGTGTTCGTGGGTGTTTTCTTAGAAATCTACACTCATCACTAATCGATCCTCCGTTCTAGGCAAAGAGTTCAATTTCTAATCAATCTTCCACCCTTGGTATGGCTCTGCTGCAAGTTTCCATTGCAAAGATGGTGTTTGCTATGTTATTGAGTAAATCATTTTCCCTCAGAATTGTGTCATTGTTGTGAGCCTTTCTTATCAATGAATTGGGAAGTTATTTTTCATTTATGAGTAACTCGTCATTCATTTCGATTACATCTAATCTTTATTGGAATATTTCTATAATTTGTTTTCTCAACATCCTAATAAAAAGATTAATCTTATCGAATTTCTTTTAACAAATATATAATTTTCTAGTTTTTTAATAAAAAAACTAAAATGAGATAGGTATATATTTTTTTATCTTATTTAAAATGTCTATCTTTTATGTTATTTTAAATAAGTATAAAGGTCATTGCAAGGAAATAAAAAAGTTTTTTTGTAAAACAATAAAAGATTGATGAATTAAAAGTAAAATTATCAAGATTGCTTATTCAATTCGTTTCATATGTATTCCAAATAATATAATTAAATTTAACTATGTAATTTAATATTTTATTCCAAACATAATAATTGAAATAGGTTATCAATTGAATTTAAATTTGTTTATAAATTGAATTTCACATGTGATTTCATACCAAATAAGATGTAAGTTATGGAGCATCTTGGATATAGACTATGTGACAAGATATCTTTAATAAACACAATTCTTTTACCTAAAAGAAAATTTAACAAGGTATGCTTAATGAATTTGAAGGTTCAACGAGCTTAAATTAATTTGGTAGCAGTTTGATCATTCATAAAAAGACTAATCTTATAAATTCTTAATTAAAAAAATAATTTTTAACTAATTGTTACACACACACTTTCTATAATATAGAGTCTTTATATTGAGAATAAATTATATGAAACTTTTATATACAAAATTTAATTTTATGCAAAATATTTTCTCTATTACCCCTTCTAGAATTAGAATGTAGAAGTCAAAATGCTTAAATTGGCACGTAAGCAAGTGAACTAAGTTGAAAAGAATTCCTTTATAAAGATATCAACCACCTATCTAATAAACATTATAAGAAAATCTAACCACAATTCCTCTCTAAAAAACCTGCTTATAAACAAAATATAGATAAACTTTTAAATGCTTGGTGTTTGAATGACTAATCAGATTGACAACAAGATAAGTGATGAGAATATTATCACAAAATACTTTAATAAGAAGACAATGTAAAATTGTTGGAAAAAGACATTAATATATCCAAATTCACAATCCCCAAGTCCCAATTATTTTCTCACTTTATACAATTAAAAATAGGGTTAACCAATCAACAAACTAAGCAATCAGTCAAAATAGATCAATACCTAGATTCTTACATGAATAACCCAATATGGAAAAATAATTACAATATCGTAATCCACTTAAAAACTTTTACTATCAATAATAATAATGGGTACAAAAATTTTCTTATTTAGTTAAAACTAAGGGTTATAAAACAAATTATCAATAACAATAAATTCTTAGAATACATTGACATTAAAGAAAAAGAGTTTAGATGAATATCATAAAAGTGACAACTACGCTTTTGTAAAGAACATGCCAATTTACACACCTTCAATCTTTAATCCAACCATACACAATGAAGAGTTATATATCCAAAACCTTATGTTAAAACTTCAACTCAATCCAACGATGACTCAACTGCTTATCAAAGTTTAAACATAAACTATTCAAGTTGCCCTCTTTTTTCTCTCTCTCTCTTTGTATATGTCAACCAACAACTTAAACATAAGCCAAAACTGACTTTTTATACCTAGTCACGTATATGATCTAAAATACTTTAAGTCTTTGTTCCTCTTTTTCTTAGTTTATATAGGTTATGACATTTGAAAAAGGACTATACCTAACAATTAACCCCTTTCCCGACTCATATAAAAGGCTTCACAAAGCCTGTTTGCCTCGTGTAAAACTTAAACATCTTTTTTGATAAAGACTTGTTCATCATATCCAACAAATTGTCATCAATATGGATTTTCTAAAAAACAATGGACTTTGTCTCTATAGCATCTTGAATCCATTGATATCTAACCTTAATGTGTTTTGATCGAGAATAAAAAGTAGGATACTTATTGAGAAGAATTATACTCTGACTCTCATAATGCAACACAAAGTTCTCTTGCACTAGGTCAAGTTCATGAAAAGACTTATTCATCTGTAAAAACTCTTTGCCCCTTTAAATAAGAGCAATGTATTCAACCTCTGTAGTGAATAATGCAATATGTTTTGCAACTTTGATTGCAACCTTGATGATTGTTGGCGTGATCGGTCATTAAGTATCCCGGTATGGACTTTCTGGAATTAACATCACCAGATATATTTACATTTGTGTATCCATCCAATACATGTTTACCATTTTTGAAATATAAAATAAAATTGGAAGTGTCTTTGAGATACATGAGTATCCATTTTAGCATTGACCAATGTTCTTTACCAAGATTAGAGAGGAAGTGACCGATCACGCCAACAATATGAGTTATATTCAACTTTGTGCAAACTATAACATACATTAAGCTACCAACTATGAATGCATAAGGAACCTTCTTCATCTCACTCATTCTTCATCATTTGAAGGACACTTTTTAGAACTTAACTTAAAATGACTTGCAAGTAGAGAACAAACAGATTTGAACTTGCTTTTGAATCTGTCAAGTACTTTTTAAACATTTCTTTATTAAGATAGCCAAAGCTTCTCATTCTTCCTGTCATGAGTAATCTTCATGCCAAGAATATATTTTGTTGGTCCTAAGTTTTTCGTTACAAAAGACTTGCTTGACTCTCTCTTTAAACTTTGGATCTTTTTAGCATCATGACCAAAAATCATTATATCATCCATATATAGTAAAAGAATAATGAAGTTACCATTAGGAAACCTTTTTATAAACATATAATGATAAAAATGGTCATACCATAACTATGCTCCACCGTGAAAGAATCAAAGTTCTTGTACCAGTTTTCCTTTTAACTTTAACATGAAAATCCTTAAAAACATCAAGCTTTTAATCTTTGAATTTCAAATAAGTAATCCAAATTTTCCTGGAATGATCATCAATAAAACTAGAAAAATACAAAATACCTCTAAGAAATTTATCAGTCATAGAGCAAATAACAATATGAATCAAATTAAGAACTTGTGATCATTTATGTGAACATGATCTTTGAAATGTAACTCTATATTGTTTACCATCTAAATAATGAGTGTAAGTGTTAAAGTTCATACATTTCAAGGGAAGGTAGTTCTTATTGGAAAGGATGTTAGGGCCTTTCCTACTCAAATGTCCAAGTCGCTTTTTACCATAAATCAATAGAGACATCTTCAATTACATTCAATCCTTCTTAATCACCTTGTCTTGTGTCATGTAGATACCTATTTTTACCTATATCAACAATAAAAAAAAATTTAGAGAGTTTTCATTTACCATCTCCAAAGTAATTGTGATAACTTTCTTCATCAAGTATAACTATAGAAATCAAGTGTAGGTGCATATCAAGCACATGTCTAGCATTTTTTAGTTGCAAATTGAAATCGCTATTGGTTCTAACCAAATGTATCCAATGCCTATAACACTAGCCATCCCTTAATTTCCAATCCTAACTTGACCAAAGTCAATAGTAGTGTAGGATATGGAGAAATCTCATCGAGGTGTAACATGGAAAGAAACAACTGAATCCACAACCCAAGTCGTATCCTAACATGTAAGATTAACATAACCATCATAAAAAATAATAGCAACATCATCGTAAAAAAACAACAACAGTTGTATTATTCTCTTCATTCTTGTTTTCATCTTTATCATTTTATTCTTTTTTGTACTTTATGCAATTCTTTTAAATATTTCCAAGCTTGTCATAATCAATAACACTTGATTCCCTTCCTTAACCGAGATCTCCCTCTAGGTCTTCTTTTTGTCTTTTCTATCACCATATTCTCTATCTTACTTGCTTGAAAAAGATTTGATTTGGTTTCTCTTCTAGCTTTCTATAACAAGTATACAAGACTAAAAAATGTCTACCCTTTTCCTCATCTATTCATTAAGAATAATGTCCTTCACTATCTTCAAAGTGACCTTTCTATTCGGATTAGAGTTATTTAGTGACACCACAAAAGTCTCTCAACTATTCTAAAATGAACTTATTAGAATTAATGCTTGTATCTCATCAACTAACTTAAGATTTATCAACAAAAACTAATTTAGAAACCCTTGGAATTCATTTACATGGACTGGAGCAACTTCACCATCTTTCTACTTCAAATTCACAAGGTCTTTAAGCGTGAAAGCCTTATTTTATGCACTTTTCTTAACATTCTTATAGTATTTTCTAAACTTTGTAACAATTATATTCCTAAGAAATATGGTTACTAGAATTAGAAGACAAACATTTTCTAACATTAACAATCACTTTTTTTTATTAAGCGCATTCCATTTTGCCACCTCCATATTAGTGGGTTTATATTCTATACATTCTAGCAATAAAACCAAATTATTGTATTAAAAGTGATCCTCTATCAATGTCTTCTATATGAAATAATTGAAGGAAATGAGCTTTATTATTCCTGAATCTTTCATTTTCATTTTAATCGTACAAGAAAATCAATCTATATAGCCAGACTCTGATACCAATCTATTGAAAAAATGCACCAATATATCCAAAATCATAATCCACAAGTCCCAACTCTTTTCCTTATGCAATTAA
Organism: Populus x sibirica; assembly: GCA_019202695.1. Taxonomy (NCBI): domain Eukaryota; kingdom Viridiplantae; phylum Streptophyta; class Magnoliopsida; order Malpighiales; family Salicaceae; genus Populus; species Populus x sibirica. The sequence continues at coordinate 1,644,496 of JAGMVL010000318.1, forward strand.
AAATAAGGTCAACCAACTAACAAACTAAGTAAACAATCATAATAAATCAACACCAAGATTTTGATTTAGAAAATCCTGATGTGGGGAAAAACCATGAGACCGTAGTGTTGTTCTAGGATTAAGATAACTATAACTCTTAAAATTGGGTGAATTAGGTTTATCACTAATAACGACAAATATTGCAAATTAATTTAAATAAAAACAATAACCAATAATATAATTAAAGTGCTTAAAATAAATAGATAAGAGAGAGAATTTACAAACTTGTTTTCAATATGGTTCGGCAAGCCTACACCCACACCTCAAATACCAAACCACACTTGAGTAATGTATTCCTTCACTAGTCCAAGTTCAAGAGTACAATAGCCACATTATGAATCCACACCAAGATTTGTACACCATTTGATGAATCTACACCAATATTTTTTACCATTTAAAGATATTCTCTCTTCAAGATTTTTCACTTCTTGATGTATCTACACCAAGATTTTTCTCACTTGAAGATATGTCATCTTCAAGATTTTTCCCTGTTGAAATTACCTCACCAATACTAAAAGTTTCTACCTAACTCTCAAAGATTTACAAGATTGATTTTGTTATCACAATTAATCCTCTTAATAAAGTAGATAATACAATTAAAAGATGTAATACCTCTGTAACTCACAAGATAACACTTATAGAATTTGAAGGTGTTTAAGTTAAGTGAAAATGTTGAATACTCTTGTGCTAGATTATGAAGGTTTAATAGTACAAATTAAATTATAATAAATGATTGATGTTTTTGTAGTGTTTTTGCATTTAGAATAACTTGTATATGATATGTTTTCAGAATATATATATATATAGCCATTAAGTCCCACCGAGGACTTAAACAATTGAATGATTTAGATTGCTCAAGTCAATCAGTCGATCGGTTCCCGCAGAATTTCCAGGAGTTCATCATTGATGAATAAGCAATCAACCGATTCATTTGGTCATACCAAACAATCAACCAGTTCATGTAAAATTCCAGTTTTGACAGATTAACCTAGATGGATTCTTAGAATCGTTTATATTAGTTTATTTATCGATCTTTTTAATGTATGCATATTGAAATGTGTAGTTCATTTTACCTGTGCTATCAAGATAATATATAAAGATTTACAATATAACACTAAAATGAATATTTAAATTAAGTCTTCACTTTGCTTCTTATTGGACTTCATGATTGATTTTTTTATGAAATTCTTCATGTTTGTTGATATGATCTTTGTAGAAAACCTGTTTAAAAACTTATTCTCAACCAAGGATATCATTAGTTTAATTTTTATATTATTTTTATCATTAAAATATATAAAAACATAAATGTGTGACCTAAAAGTCAACAATTTCTTCCTTTTTTTATGATGACAATAAATATATATAACTTAGATGCAAGAAAGTGTCTCCCCTTATATTTTGCAATGTAATATATGAGAAACTTTAACAATTTAACACAATTTAAGTAAATATGAAAAGATTGCATAATTAATAATAACTTATGCATTAAGAAAATTAAATTCTTCCATCTAAATGTATGCATATGTTTTTGAAACACATTTCTCCCACATATCTCATCTCTCCTCAATGCTTATCTATGTATTATTGCTCCCCTTTGTCATCAACAAAAACATATAGCATGGAGAAGTAAATGGACAAGTATTTTATGGAAATCATAAATAATAAGAAAATTCAATGCTGAATATTTTATTATTGAATATTTCTCTCTAATATAGTTAGGGTTTACAACTCCTTAAATAGATAAATAGCCAACCTTTAAAAGGCAAAAAAATTATAATCCTAAATTAAAAAGAAAAAAAATATAAAATCCAAAATTAAACTAGAGATCCAAAAATAATAATAAATAACAAAATTGGCTTAAATAGTATCTTTGAAGCCTAATTTGACCCGACCTTGACTAATTATAGCTAGCTGATTTTTTATGGAACTGAGCCTATAAAACCTCATGATCAAATTTGAACGTGATCTAACAGTCAAATTAAAAATTAAGATTTTATTTTTATTTCCCTTCAAACTAATCGTTTGGCATGATCTATGTTATGTAGTTGTGAAGCTTAATAATTGATTATTCAAAATTATTATAACCTTCAAACCTGCCTAATCATTTGAAGAATGGCATTTTTCATGTCCAGTTAATGAATTGTCAGAACCATTTCAACCTAATAGCTTAAGCTGTTAGGTGAGGTTCCAAGATATGATTTATATTATTCTCTAACACACCCCCTCAAGTGAAAAATTCTTTGGGCTTGAAACTTGCACAGACCCACACTACCTTGTGCTTAATTTTTATCAAATAAATAAGGATGGTGAGATTCGAACTCGTGATCGATTGGTCATCAAGGCTCTGATACCATGTCAAAAAATCATCCCAACCCAATAGCTTAAGTTGTTAGGTGAGGTCCCAAGATATGATTTATATTATTCTTTAACATGAATTACTTGACCACGATAATACAGTGCAAGATAGAGAATAACATGGATATTGAAGGCTTAACCATATGGCTAAATATTTCAACGAAATTATATCCTTGTGTAATTAATTGAGACTTATACTTCTCACGAGAGCCATTTACCTTTTAACTTTTATTATTTTTAAAAATTATTTTTTTACCCCATATCCGAACGTATTAATTGTCCTCTGTCTTTGCTTTGCTACTATAAGTGTGTTGTTTTTGTGGTTAAGGTTGAGTTTTGTATATAAAACCCATAAAAAAAACTAAAAAAATAGCTTTTATAGTTAAGTTTTATAAATAATTAAATTATTCTCAACTTAAACCTCAATCGTAACAAAAAAAAAAAAAAAAAAAAAAAAACACACACCTGCCATATTTAATTACTAGCTATAAAGTACAACACTTTGGTTGGTAAGAAATAGTAATTTGTTTTTTTGGAGAGGGAAGGGGTACCGTACAAAAGGGTTTGACAGAAGCGTGTCCTATGGGACTACATTTTTAAAAGCATATAAGGAAATTTCCACGATGTGGAGAGGTTTGGTGCCGATGGTGTAATGGAACCTATGTCCCCATGCAGATTCTGTACCTTTGATGAATCAAGAGACTGATCTCTGAAAAACAGGCATAAGAAACTATCTCACCGCTTGATCCTAAGAAAGGTTCACACATCACAGTCTAAATGCCTGTTTTTGTATGAGTTGTCGATGGGGAGGGTGGGGGATTTGGAGTCTATTTAGGAATGTAGAGAATATGTTTCAAAATGATTTTTTGTTTATAAATTAATTAAAATATTTATTTTATTTTATTTTTAAAATCAATACTTTAAAACACGATATAAAAATATTAAAAACATTATTAATTTAAAATAAAAAAATCTCAATTTTTATTTGGCCGCACTGCTACTCCCTATTAAAGCCAACTTTATTTGATAGAGAAGAAACTTCAAAACTAATGATGCATTTTCATTTATTCTAGGTACAATTTATGTCATATTTATTGATAACTCAAAGTTTTTCAGGTCATGTTAATTTTATTATAAATGAATAGAGTTTGTTTTAATGTTTATTAAATAATAAAAATTTTCTAACTTATTTTCTATGAAATAATTAAGAATAAAAATATAACCATGGAATTCATTTTTCAAAATCAATTTCTTCTTTGGCAAACAAAAAACCTCAAAAAACCAAAAAAGATACATTGAATTGATGAACCATAGTTTTGAAACCTTGGCCCAACTCGACGGGTGACTCGGGGCTGGAACCGAGTCGGGTTAAAGAAAAACAGGGGAAGAAAAAAATCTAGTGTGACCCGGCAGACTCGGCAAGACCCGGTCAAAAATCCGGTTGCGACCTGTTGACTTTTGTTTTTTGTTTTTTTTACTAAAATGACGTCGTTTTGATTAAAAAAAGAATTGACCTGGACGACCCGGTGACCCGGTCAAAATCCGGGATCCGAGCTGGGTCTGAAAACTATGCGATGAAGTATGATTTTTGAGAATAAATTTGGGATGCATCCTTTGCTTTCTTTTTTTTAAGAAAAAAATTAAAGCAATTGGTAGTCAAGGGAACAATTAAGTTAATCCATAAGAAATTAAGAAGAAAAAAAAAGAGGGAAAACACAAACTTTGTAGATTAACCAATAGGCTAATTATTCTGTATGGAAACTAGTCATTGTCATGTCATCAGCTTATCAAAGAAAACAAAAAACACCAATCCTTAATCCTTATCTATTTTTGCCGTGTAAAACGTTTTCTTTTTAATTTTAAGAATAAAAGAAAAAGGAATAGGAGAAGATTATAAGATGCACCCAGAACTAATTGCGATTATGATCTCACCATAGCCTCAATGCCAGCCTTTAAATTAACACTCTCATCTTACGGTGGATATGCTAGTGCACATGAAGAATGAAGTGGAGGCATACCATGTGAATAGTTTTGCTGGGGACATGACATGGAGAAAGCAAATTGACTAGCACTGGGCGATGGCTGACTGACTTCTAGGTGCATGTATGGGCATGAATGTGCCTTTGCGTGAACAACTAAAAAAGCTACTACAAGTAAATTAAGAAATATAATAAATTTGGGTACGGAGAAGAGAAAAAAGAAAAGAATTGGGGGTCATTCCAAAGCTGAAGGGTTCGGAAAAGTCAAAGAAAAGAAAAGGCGACCTTCATGTGCTGGCAACAAGATGAAGCCTTAGGGTGTGCATTTGGAATAGATTATCTAAACGTTTTTTTAGATGTTTTATTGTTCATGTAAACATTGAATTCCAAAGAAGAATTTATTTTCCGAGTTTTATCTCAAGATGGGTGTCCAATGTTATTATTCGAAACTTAGGGGACTCAGAGTTAAAGTGGGCTCATGTAATTTACCAAAAACAAAACCCTCATAACAATGGAGTGATATAAAATGAGTGAACCGATACGGGTTATGGTTCATATCGGGGCTAAGATTGCGGGTTTGGATGTCATTGGGAGTGTGCATGTAATAGAATGAGTGTGCATGTCATTCTCAAAACATCTATTTTAAAATTTTTCAAATTGTTCAATCCATTAAAATTCATTATTGATTTCGACGCAGTATATACCTCATTATTCTCACATGGCTTTTTCAAACATGGATTTCCCTTAAGTTTTAACCAAAGATAGAGCAATGTGTTACGAGGCTCATTGTAAAATTTTAGTCCAATCAGACAGTAGAACTAAGAGTTATGCTCGATAGCGTAAAACTAGTTAATAGATGATTTTACATCAAAATCTAAATTTTTTTATGTAATCATTGCTAAAATTATATCCGTTATTTTAACAAGCTTTTAGAATTATTTTTTATTCTAAAATATATTTATTTTTTCAATTTATCATTTGTTTCATTTACATATTTACTACAGTTTCACATTAATATTTTTGATTTTTAACCAAGATTTACACCAACATATTTTCACACAGTTCTTTCTTAAATTTTTATTTCTCATTTTTATTTTAATTTCTTAGAATTACTTTCTTATTCTCAAAACACATATATTTTAAATTTTTCTAATTTTTTTATTCATCCACACTCGTTATTTGTTTCGACATAATATATACCTCATTTGATTTTTTTTTTGGGCAGGCAAGTGCCCACTTTACCCACATGCTGGATCTGTCCATGTTATCATCTATCCATGTGATATATACTGCTTTTTCAATATTGAACAACACAACACAACGATTATGTTAGCCCCACCAATTTAATTTTAGTCATAGTCATGTATGATTCCTCCATTCGATTTATCACTAACGATGTAAGAGGTTTATTAATGGTGTCTATTTCAAGAAATCAACGACTTGAATTGTGCCATACAAACAAATTATATTAATCTAGAAAAGAAAAAAAATCGAGAATTAAAATTGAATGAGAGAATAAAAAGAAGAAGAACCAAAATGAAAATTAATTTTTTTTAAAATAAAAATCTAATTATTTCATGTATGTCTCTTGAATCTGGCAAACTTCTCTTCATGTTGGATTTGACACCCTTCTATTTATTGTTGTGAGCATTCAATGAGAACCACACAGGAGAAAACTACATGTACAAGGCAGTAGGACCATTCAATGAGTTAAATTTTGTTTCAATCCCGTACTTTTATATGTTATTTTCATTACAAACATATAAATGGTAAGCATTAATACAATATGTCTTGATTTTTAGTATTTTATTACCTATTAAAATCTTGGAAACTTGTTCAATTACAATGCTAATAAAAACATTAAAGAGAAATTAAAGTGGCCTGATCAGGCAACAAGAGGTGGCCACCAAAACACTCTTCCAAAACCCTAAATATTATAACTTGCAGCAAACACTACCAGAAAACCGGAGAAAAGCAACGGAATTACCGACGGAATTTTTCCGTCGGTAATTTATACCGACGGAAATAATTTCGTCTCAAAATCTGTCGGTATATACCGACGGATTTATTCCGTCGGTCATTCCGTCGGTATATATCGACGGAATTTTTCCGTCGGTATACCGACGGTTTCGCCGATGGGGTATACAGTTCGTCTAGAAATATGCAACGACGTGGTGACGTCAGACGATTTTACCGACGGAAAGTACCGAGGGATTCAAACTGAGATAGCCGTACAGTGACGTGGCGCTGTCACCGACGGAATCACGGACGGAAGTAATCCGTCGGTGATTCCGTCGGAAAAACCATTATATGCACCCATCTGCCGACACTCTCTTCCTCTGTTTCTCCTTCTTCTTCTTTCCCATCCCACCTCTCCCCTCTCAAACTACGGCTCCCCTCCCAACTGCAGCCAAACACCCATCCCAAACTCTCCACTATTCTCAACACGAGCACTCAAGTTTCTTATATCTTGTACGTGGTCACAATATCCGTTTCTTGTAGATTTTATCATTTTTTTTGTAAGTAAATCTATCCTTTTTAGTTTTAATATTTAATTGTGAATTTTATCATTTTTTTGTAAGTAAATCTATCCTTTTTAGTTTTAATATTTAATTGTGAATTTTATTGTTTTAGTATATGTATTTTGTTAATGTTTGTACTTGTTTAATTGTTATTTGTCAAAGAAACTTGTAGTATGAATGTATAATTTTGTAGTTGTTATAGTTTGTTTTAGATTTTGTCAAATTATATTTGTTTGTAAATTGTTGAAATTTTGTTTGAATTACACCGAATTAAATGTGTCGTTGTGATGAAATAAATAATTAATAGCTTGTTTAAGTGTCTTGTTTAATTGTTATCAATTATATTTCGAAGTTGTGATTTCTGTAAATTTATATATGTATAAATTTGTATGTATGAACGTTGATAGTTGATAATTGATAATGAATATTTAACATAAGTGTTGTTTTAGTTTGTTGGATAATGTCGGGGAAAACCAATATTTTTGTTATGTTTTATAGAGGTTCAATAGAAGTCATGGATGATCGTTCATGGATGTATCGGGACTCACCCCAAGGATTACGGAGGATGGATTATTGTAATGGTGTCCAGGGTTTTATTAATTTCACAACATCTATTCCGAGGAATTTTACTGATGGTGGTATTAGGTGTCCATGCAGGAAGTGTAAAAATTTAAAGTTTCTGCATCAAGATGTTGTAATGATGCATCTTCTAACCAAAGGGTTCATGGAAGATTACTGTGTTGGTATGCTCACGGAGAACTATTTGTTCCCGATGAGAGCATGGAAGAACAGTGGTTGGGTCAACTTCTAGTGCTAGCAACATGCATGAAGTTGGAAATGAGAACGAGAATCCTTACGAGAATATGGTTATGGATGCAATGAGAATGAGTGAAGGTAATGTCGGGGAATGTCCAATCGTAGAAGAAGAACCTAATGCGGATGCGGCAAGGTTTTTTGATCTGTTGAGAGATTCCGACGAACCATTATAGGATGGCCGCACGAACCACGATGTAAATTATCGCCGTAGCACGGGTGTTCACCATCAAGTTAGATCACGGGTTGAGTGAGGCCGGTTATGACAAGATTATTGAATGGGCGAGAAGCATTTTACCTAAAGGGAACAGCTGAAAGAGAACTTCTATCGTCGCCAAGTCCATGATGAAACCCCTCGGTTTAGGATACCAGAAAATTGATATATACCCTAACTTCGCATGTTATACTACCTTGAAAATGCTGAGATGACCGAGTGCATGACATGCGGGCATTCCCGTTACAAACCCATAACTGGTAGAGGGAAGACTCTCGTGGCATATAAAAAACTTAGATACTTCCCAATCACACCTAGACTGCAGAGAGGTTATTCATGTCACCAAGGACTGCTGAGCACATGACATGGTACCAATCACACCATGCGGTTGATGGAGTGATGGTTCATCCTTTCGACGGTGAAGCCCGGAAACACTTTAACAGTATGCATCCTCCCTTTTCAGTTGAATCAAGGAACGTGCGTCTTGGGTTGTGTACAGACGGATTCAACCCATTCGGGTCATTTGTTGCTCCTTATTCTTGTTGGCCGGTCATACGACGGTTTATAACTTGCCACCGGGGATGTGTATGAGGCCGAGTTCATGTTTTTATCTATGGTCATACCAGGTCCGAGCAGTCCGGGGCGGAATATAGATGTTTGTCTTCGTCCGTTGATTGATGAGTTGACGTAGTTGTGGTCCTCGGAGCTTTGACTTATGACATCTCGAGGAAACAAAATTTTGTTATGAGAGCGGCTTTGATGTGGACTATCAATGATTTCCCAGCTTATGGAATGGTTTCTGGTTGGAGCACGCATGGAAAGCTAGCATGTCCATATTGTATGGAGAACAACAAGGCATTCACGCTAACAAATGGGGGTAAAGCTTCTTTTTTTGACTGTCACCGTCGTTTCTTACCACATAACCACAGGTACGTAAAGAACGAAAGGATTTCTTTGTTGGCGAGTTGAAAATGATGTTGCACCCCGTGTCTTGCCGGTGAAGAATTGTTTGATGTTGTGTCGAGTACGGTGAAATTGTGTTTGGTCTCCAATCGGGTAAGCGAAGTTTCCTGGTTTTGGTTTGACCCATAATTGGGTGAAGCGAAGTATATTTTGGGAGCTTCCTTATTGGAAGACCAATCTTCTCCGCCATAACCTTGATGTCATGCACATTGAAAAGAACGTGTTTGAGAACATTTTCAACACCGTCATGGATGTCAAGGGGAAGACAAAGGACAACATCAAGGCTAGATTGGATGTAGCGTTGTTCAGAACCGTAAAAATATGGAGTTGGTTTGTGATGGGTCACGGGTCGCAAAACCAAGAGCAAGCTTCTTGCTAGAGAAAAACGCACAACTACTAGTCTACAAATGGCTTAAGAGTCTGCGTTTTCCCGATGGACATGCCTCGAACATATCAAGGGCTGGTTAATACGGAGAAATGCAGATTATATGGAATGAAGAGTCATGACTGCCATGTGTTTATGCAAACACTCATCCCATTAGCTTTTCGTGATTTGTTGCCAAAGGGGATATGGGATGCACTAACGGAGATTAGTCATTTCTTCAGAGACATATGCTCCAGCAAGTTGAATGTTGATCACATTGAAAGGCTTGAAAAGAATATCGTCGAGACAATATACAAACTTGAGATGATATTCCCTCCATCATTTTTTGACTCAATGGAGCATCTACCCGTACATTTACCGTTTGAGGTAAAAGTTGGAGGACCGGTCCAAGATGAGATGGATGTATCCATTCGAGAGGTTAGATATTACAGTTGCTATGACATTTATAATTAAATGTTTTTATTTTTATTTTAATGTTTTTAATTGATAATTTTTTATTAATATATATATATATATATATATATATATATATATATATACAGTACTTGTTCAATCTTAAAAAAAAGGTTAAGAACAAGGCGCATGTTGAGGCGTCAATATGTGAGGCGTATATTGTTGAGGAGATCTCAACATTTATCTCATACTATTTCGAACCTCATTTGAGAATGAGGATAAACCATGTTCCACGGCATGATGATGGTGGTGAAGTGCATTCAAGTGGGAACTTGTCAATATTCTCCAATCCTGGACGACCCACACCTAAAAATGCCGTGAGGGGAAGATATTTGTCGAAATAGAGTTCAGACAAGCACACAATTATGTCCTATTTAACTGTGATGAGCTTAGACCTTTTATTAAGTAAGTGGATGTTCGACTTAAACTTTGTCAAGAGTGTACTATTTATGTTTTGTGATACCATACACTCATATACTTTGGAACAACCTTGCGGGCAATATCGACGATACTTACCGTCCAATAACTCACAGGTGACCGAATCCCAGATCTTTCAATTACAAGATGAACAATTTGCCACATGGTTTAGAACATATGTAAGTCCTATCACAAACTCATTATCTCTTGCAATGTAATTAATTGTAGTCAATATTACATAATATCCGTTTATTGATTATTGTTGTATTTAATTTACAAGCTAGGTTTATCAAATGGGAGGTAGTGCTTTGCTATTTCACTTGTCTTTACTATGTCTGGGCCCTGAAAGAAAAGTCAAGTGCTATAATGGATATTTTGTCAATGGATATGTCTTTCATACTGAAGATTACGGGCATGGAAGAAAGACATACAACAACGGTGTTTGTATTAAGGGATCGACTTCTAGTGAGTTTGAAGTTGACTACTACGGTAGATTGGAAGAGGTCATCGAAGTGCAATATCATAGCGAGCAAAATAGAGTGTTTTTATTCAAATGCTATTGGTATGACACAACTGACAGAGGAATCAGAGTAGATCCTCACTATGGTCTCGTTGAAATCAATTCAAAAGCTAGACACCGCAACGTAAACGACGTCTTTGTTTTCGCAAAGCAATGCCAACAAGTTTATTACACATACACCCCTTTCTTTAGAAAGGACCGATCAAGAGTTGATTGGTTATCCGTTTTAAAAACAAAACCCAAGGGTCGTGTCGAGGTTGTTCAGGATGAGAACGAAGACACAAGTGTGATAGATGAAGTCTTCCAAGCTAGTGAGTTAGTTGAACCATACCGAGTTGCTCCGTCGATTGACTTAGAAGAAAATTCGAATTTTCGTGTTTTCAACGATAGTCTTGTTGATGTTGACGCAGAGGAGTTGAATGTTGTTCTGAGCTCTACTAGTGGAAAAAAGAATGTTGTTGAAGAAGATGATAACGAAATTGAAGAGTGCGATGAAGCTGATGATAACAATTCAATAGAGGATAACAAATTACAGGATTTTGCCACATTCACCGACGGATTTTCGACGGCTTTTCGACGGCATTTCAGACGGCAATACCGACGGAATCACCGACGGGTTGTCGCACGTATGCCTGACACGTGTCCGTCAACACTATTACCGATGGACTTTCCGACGTCCCATACCGACGGCATTACTGACAGATAACGCATGCGTGACACTTGTCCGTCTGCACCCGTACCGACAGAATTTCCGACGTCCAATACCGACGGCATTACCGACGGATCACGCATGTCTGACACGTGTTCGTCTGCACCAGTACCGACGGATCGAAAAGTTTGGCGGGATTTCCAAACTTTTTGGTGCGAATTTCAATTAATTTTTGACGGAATTACCGACGGAAATTAATTGCACCGACAGCAAATAAGTTCCGTCGGAAATATTGCTATATATACCACCCATCCCCCCACTTTGTTCATTTTCTCCTCTTCTCCTCTTCTCCCTTTCTCTTCTCCTCTTCTCCTCTTCTCCCTTTCTCTTCTTCCTTGCTCTTCTTCTCTCATTTATATTTAGCTTTTAGAAGGATTTTATTGTTTTGGTGGTAGTTTTAAAAGGTATGTATTTTTTTTCTTTATCTTTTTATTTTTTTATTTTAATTATGATTATTTTTTTTGGTGTTCTTTGTTTTGTATATTGTTTGTAGATAAAATCTTAAATTCAACACATTATTAAGGTAAGCATTTTTTATTCCCAAATTTATTTTGAATTGATATAATGTTTTTTAGTTTTGTGTATTGTTTGTTTTGTGTTTATGTTGTGTGTTGTGTAGTGTTTTTTAGTTTTTTAATTTTATTTATTAATTTTAGTTTTGATATTATTGTTTGTATTGCTATAATTGTTATTGTTGAATTTTATGTTAAAAATATTAATTTATGAATATAATTGTTATTGTTGATTTGTTTTAAAAATGTTAATTTATATATATAGAATTGCATTTAATTAGTTTATCTTAATTTAGGATATTATTGTTTGTATTGCTATAATTGTTATTGTTGAATTTATGTTAAAAATGTTAATTTATAAATATAATTGTTATTGTTGATTTGTTTTAAAAATGTTAATTTATATATATAGAATTGCATTTAATTAGTTTATCTTAATTTAGGATATTATTGTTTGTATTGCTATAATTGTTATTGTTGAATTTATGTTAAAAATGTTAATTTATAAATATAATTGTTATTGTTGATTTGTTTTAAAAATGTTAATTTATATATATAGAATTGCATTTAATTAGTTTATCTTAATTTAGGATATTATTGTTTGTATTGCTATAATTGTTATTGTTGAATTTATGTTAAAAATGTTAATTTATAAATATAATTGTTATTGTTGATTTGTTTTAAAAATGTTAATTTATATATATAGAATTGCATTTAATTAGTTTATCTTAATTTAGGATATTATTGTTTGTATTGCTATAATTGTTATTGTTGAATTTATGTTAAAAATGTTAATTTATAAATATAATTGTTATTGTTGATTTGTTTTAAAAATGTTAATTTATATATATAGAATTGCATTTAATTAGTTTATCTTAATTTAGGATATTTGTATGACTTAAATCTAATGTTAGTACCAATTTAACAATGAATGTTCATAGTTGTAATTCTATATGATGTTATTGAATAAAATGTTGTGTTGATGATGATGAGTTGAGTTGAGATCCAGGATGATTGGATCGGGATGTGAAATAAAATTGGAAGTGTAATATGATTTTGTCAACAACTTGGGACCCCCAAAGACGAGGGGGAGACTCGTCGAATTTTTTTTTTTAAATAATCAAAGTTAATTATGTAATTATTCGTATACATTTGTGTAGATGCGTAGAATGAAATCTACAACACGTCGTCGGAAGACGGTTGCGGCTAGTTCTTCTAGCGGCGAGGAGGACGTATCCTTAGATGCTGATCACGGCGAGGAATCTACGCCAACTTGTGATCTTTGCCTCTTCTAGCGCGTTTCACAGCGCGAAGCGGTGTGCCTTCACAACGGGGTCAATTCACCCGCAAGTACCGAGGCACAATGGAAGGATGACCTCTCAATGTAAGTTTGTTTAGGTTTTAGTTTTTTTTTTTATATACTTATAACATAATTTATGAACAACTAATTAATATTAATTACTACTTTTATTTAATTTCAGGTTCACAAACATTGAGGCTGCAAGGACTATAACATTGGCGTTTAAATCGTCGATGGAGATTCCATTGTTTCAATGGAGCCGGGTTTCCAAACATCCCGAGTGGAAACCTAATATCGATGCATGGTTTAAGCGATTTCGGGTCGGTGTTAATTTTTAATAAATAATTTTTATAATTTTATATCTTGTACTATTTTTATTTTATATGAATTATTTATATACAGAACAAATTTGAGTGGGATAGGGCGGACAATAATGTTGTGAGGAGGGTATGAGAGAATCACGCGGCAACTAGGTAACATCGAAAATAATATTTATTTTTGTTTTATAATTTTATGTTTTAAATTCTAATTTGTTACTATGGAAGTAGGTTGCGTGATTTTTGGTATGACACCCAAAAAAATTCAAAAAGACATGCGAGGGATAACGGTCTTGAAGGATAGAATGAGGTGGCGGTTTGGCAGGAATTCAAACCGCCATTCATCTCGGGGGAAATATGGACGGCATATATTGAGCACGTGACCTCAGAGCGGTTCTCACGGCGCTCACAGTCTGGCGCCGACAACCGGAACCGGCAAATTTATGGTTCGGTGACCATGCACACTAGCGGATCTGTCCCATTCAGCGCACATGCAAAGCGGATGGTAAGATTAATTTTAATGAAATATATCGTTAATTAATTTGTCGTTCCTTATAATATATTTAACTTTCAACCTATTTTTTCCTTACAGGCTGCGTCTCTTGGACGTGAACCGAGTCCAATGGAGCTGTTTCTAGAGACGCATGTGCGGAGTCAAGACCGCCAAAAGGGGGTGCAGCGGTTCGTGGACAACCGTGCTCAGCACTTCGTGGTATGTTCGTTCATTCATTTTATTTTGTAAGTTATTATTTTCTTGAATTACATCTTGAATTGCATTTGATGATTTTTTTACCGATGGAATTTTCAGGAGACCTATAATAGCCGGTTGAGGGAGAGATATGGGGACAATCCGTCGACCCATCTAGATTTCGATCCAGATTTGTGGATGGAGGCGGGATCGTCTGGTGGACCCGATAAAAATAGGGTCTACGGGCTCTCCAACACTACGGCTGACAACTTGCGTTCGACTCGTAGTGTCTCAACTGTTGGAAGCTCTCCATCAGTATCGAACACCCAATCCCGAGGAGTTCATTGCGTTGAAACAACAATATCACCAACTCTCGATGAATTATGATGAGCTCCGTCAAATAGTCATGGAGATGAGATCAAAGATGGGTGACGATACTTGTGCAGCTTCTTTTTGGCCGTATGGTCCCGGGAACAACCAGCCTCCTCCTCCTCCTCCGCCTCCTCCTCCAGCTCCGCCGCTATTCTAGTTTAATTTTGCTTTTTAAACACATTAAATTTGTAATGAATATTATTTAACATTACTTTTACATTATTAATGTTTAATGCATTTCTATTTGTTTATTAAGGTTTTTTACAATTAATAAATTATTTTTTATATATATTTTAAATACCTACCGACGGATATACCGACGGATACTATCCGTCGGTATTTAACAGAGAGTTGCCGAACAATTACCATCCATGCCATCATTATCGACGGCATCACCGACGGATTTAATCCGTCGGTGATTAAATTCCGACGGCATTACCGATGGATAATATCCGTCGGTATTACACAGAGAGTTGCACAAAAATTACCAGCCATGCCATAATTACCGACGGATTTTCCGTCGGTAATGCCGTCGTGTAATACCCTTGAAATTACCGACGGATTTATTCCGTCGGTAATGTTCCCGCGGGAAACTTTTTTTTGGGTGCGCGCGTATCCGTCTGTAAACCGTCTGTAAACCGTCAGCGTTTCCGTCGGTGGGTGGTTTTTTTAATTTGCGACAGAATTAGTGACGGAAATGGGATTTACCAACGATCGTTTGACCGACGGACGTGTTCCGTCGGTGAGTCCGTCGGTATTATTTTCACCGACGGATTTCATTGCTGTCACCGACGGAATGAGTCCATCGGTAACACTGGATAATGTTGTAGTGAAACAATGACCTGATCTAGAGAGGAAACCAGCTCTAATCGTCTCAAGCTGGAGTGGAAACAGCGCCTTTTGTCTTCAGCAAATTAGGAGAGAGCAAGTACACTTGATTCTTCCCACTTTTCCCAGGATGATTTTGGCAAATGAGAACAAAATCCCAAGTTGCTGGCCTAAGATTAGCTACAAAATTTAAGGGTTGAGTCCAAGCACTTAAGGACAATAGAATATGCTATGCTTGCTTAACATATTGTGATCACCGAGCAGTTGGACTAATACAGAAAATTGCAGGTTAAATAAAGTTTGAAAGAGACTGCTCAATTACATGTCTCAGAGCAACAAAAATCATCCTTAGACCATGGACGCACCATGGGAAAATAATCTCTGTGCCCAAATATATTACTGCTATTCTCCTTTTGGTACAACTCCCCCACCAAATTAACCTGGTCAAACCTAAATTTCGACAGCTTCTTAAATGAATTGCATGATCTCTTCTGGCTTATATTTCTCGTCGGTCATTTATGCTAAGTTTGGGTGAGGTTACCTGACAAAAAGCAGGCCAAGCTTGGACTGTACAGTCGCATGCTAATGGCAGCATGGTCATCCTCACATCACGCAGCACTACTAGAGACCAAGAAGTCAGTCTACTAAGATGACGAACGAGTATCTTATTTTGTGATTGTGATGCACATTTCTTTCCCTTCTCACACGGTTTTCCAGCTGATTTGGAGGGGAAAAAATGACACGGCCATTCTTTATTATAGGACCCATGACTTAGAAAAGTGGCACATTGAGCCTCCAATTTCTAGCAACACATGTTACTCCCTGCCGATTGCCCAAAGATGTGTCACTTTCATGCTTCAATGAACGTCCAAATTTCTTTCTAATAGCACCATTTCTGTTGCACAATTGGCATTTACGAAAACAAATAACCCATACCCTTTTCTTGCCTATGGTGTTAGGATCATTGAACCCACATCAAAGAGTGTTGCGATGTCGCGGTCGCACAAATTAATTACCCTAGCTTCAAACACAACACACAAGATAGTATAGAGCAAGCAAGGGGTCGATCCCACAAGGAAGTTTCAAGTCAGATTTTTATGTTGTACATTATGTAATTGGGGGGATTTGGTTTGTGATTATCTAAACTATGGAAGCAATTAAAGTAGCAAACAAAATCAATTAAAACCGAAACTTATCAAGAAAACGAACCTTGGTCGCAAGCACACATCCACCAACGGAAATTAGAACCGATCCTTGAAACGAAAATTGCAGTTTATGTTCTGAAATTTTATCTTTTCTTAACGTTGATTAATTAACGGATCCGCCGTATAACTAATCCTAACCAACAAACAATCAAAGTGTCCGCACTAATGATTCAATTTAATGGTAGCTTTAAGAACTAGATAATTTCATCAAGATTAACATACAAGCTGTCCATGGCTTGTGTCACTTTGTTCAAATGTTTTCCCTAAGTTCAATAACGTAGTTCCGCCACAATTATCAAGCTTAGTTGCTTCACAAGTTCATATATCACAACTCCGGTTTTGATATTAAACTTAGCAATAGATTGTTCACAACAATAACTTAGAGTCCGCTCTAGCAATCATCAACAACAATCATAGGAAATATGCATAGGAAAACAATCATACTCATTCATAACATAAACTGAAAATAAAAGGAAGAATAAATCTCACGGTTCTTGAAATCCGAAGGTTTGTTGTGTCCTTGCAACCAAGAAAAGAGCTTAGCCTTGCATAACTATTGAACAACTACTTCTAAAGAATGAAAAGAGCATGATTTTTGGGTTTGTAGAGGAGAGAATTTGTGTTTATTCTCTGCTGGCTGCTGCCTCCTTCTGCTCTCCCTCTTTTCTGCTGGCTGCTGCCTCCTTCTCTCTTTCTTTTTATATGTTAAGAAACCCTAGTCTCTATTTTACAAAGTAGTCCTCCCTTGAGTTGGCAGTTTACATTTAAGTACTTCAATAACTATTTTTCCTAAAAGGAGAAATAGCCTTGCATGAAATCTTCAAGCTCTGACTTAGAGGAGCTAAATTGCTGATATAAAAACTTGGATGACGGTTTAGATGCTTCGGAATGTAATTTGGACTTGTTCTTCACGAAACCTGTTTGCTGGCAGAATTCAGTTGTCATCTTTGAAAAATCATATCTCCCTCGTATGACATCGTTTGTGGCTGAAACTTGGAGCGTTGATAGGTATTTAAGTTAGGAATCCACGAAAATTGAGTTTGCATCAATTGGAGTTCTGTAGCTCCAGATATTAAATTTTGAATGGCCAAAGGTCAACATTGGCAGAATGCGAGATTTGACTTTGCAGGATGTGATTTCCATGATCTTTCTCTTTTTATTTTTCTTGCATTACATTTCCAGAAAGGTATGGATGTTAGCTTTTTAGTGCCACTGGAATCACTTCATTTCGATCTCTAGAACTCACGCTCTGCAGAAAACATTGACTGAACGTCAAATCTGCCAATTACCTCCAATTTACTCCTTTTTGCATCTTTCATCCAAAAGTGCCTTCAAAACATAAAACAAAGAATATCAAGGCATTTTATATATAAAACATGGACAAAACATTAGGTAGATATGGGTGAAACTATCGAATAATATGGTTACATCAAATACCCCCACACTTATCTCTTGCTCGTCCTCGAGAAAGGATAAATAAAATCAAATTGAAAATAACTATGATCAATCTCTTAATCTCCCATCAATGTCCAAGAATATATGCATTATAAACAAGAATACAATCAAGAATGATAAATAGTATATTTCTCATGAATTCATTTACATGCAAACTTCAAAACTCAATTAATCATCGGGATTTAAATGAAATCTATGCCATGCCAAAGTGATAGGTCCTCTCATTGATATACACTCCAACACTCATGTGTTTAGGGTTTATGTGTTTAAATCTCTCAAATTCAATCAAAGAGTATGTTCTACCATAAGCTTGCTCTTCAATCTCATCTCCATTACTAACATATTACAAACAATGCATGAATCAAAAGGTCTTATTTTTTGGTTGTAATGGGGCTAAGGTTAATGGTGAGGTAAAAGAGAGTAAAAGAAAAGGTTCAAACCAAAGAAAATAGAGCATTCTAAAAAATGATATTTCAAACAAGATATTTCATCAAAGCACATAAATTTTCCTTCTTTAATCACCAATGCTTAGCTTCTTTTGATTTCAAGCTTTTTCAACATAAAATCTCAAGAACATAAAGGAACACTTTTTCTTTTTCTTTGTTTTTTTTTCTTTTTTAACCTTTGGCAACTTTGCCCATCTTTTCATCAAGCATCACTTCTTCTTTCTTTTCACATAATTTCCAACCATAATTCCATGAGATATCATAAGTATATGCTCTACTAATCCTTGGCCAAGGGAAAAGGAAAACATATAAAAAGTTAAGGCTTATACATGGATAAAGCAAAGAAAAGATAAACAAGCTCAAAAGGGGCTCACTAAGGATAATATGCTTTAGGTTGACTTTTTGGTTCAAGTGATTAAAATTCCTAATGCCTTTATCATCTTCATGTATATTTGTAATGGAATATAATCTCAATAAGATATGAAGCAAGTTCTAGAGATACATATCATTGAAAGAATGCACACTCAAAGAATATAATGTTGAAGGCTCAAAAGCTTGCATTGGTATAACACTATAAAGTCAACATGGCATATTCTCAAAGTCAATCCCTAAACCAATTAAACCTTAAAATTTGCATGCATACTTCTTCATTTGATTTATATCTTCATCTATCTCAATTAATTCTCATACATAATACTCATATTCTCAAAAACCAATGGGAGTTAAAAAGATCAAACACAAATTTTTTTTTTTTTTAGAACAACAAAGAAAACTAAAATTCTCCCAATACCCCCACACTTAAAACACAACATTGTCCTCAATGTTGAAATAAAAGCAAAGGAACATAAGAGAATGACAAAAAATAAATTAA
The DNA here is from genome assembly GCA_019202695.1 of Populus x sibirica. Lineage (NCBI taxonomy): Eukaryota > Viridiplantae > Streptophyta > Magnoliopsida > Malpighiales > Salicaceae > Populus > Populus x sibirica. Next base: position 1,663,859 of record JAGMVL010000318.1, read on the forward strand.
AATGCGAAAAAAAAAAAAAAAAATAAGGAAAAAGAAAGCAAATCTGATTTTTTTTATCTTGGGTTGCCTCCCAGTAAGCGCTTTTGTTTTATGTCATTGGCTTGACATGTGGCATGCTCATTCTTCATAGATTGGTTCAGCTAACTCTATAGAAGCGGTGAGTTCTGCCGTCCAACCTTCATAGAAAGGTTTTAAACGATGCCCATTAACCTTGAGTACTTTGTTGGTTTCTAAACTTGTAATTTCAAGCGCACCATAAGGAAAAAATATTAGAAACAACAAAGGGTCCAATCCAACGAGCGCAATTTTCCGGGAAAAAGTTTCAAACGCGAATGATAAAGAAGGACTTTGTCTCCAACATGAAACTCCTTTCTTGTAAGCATTCGGTCATGAAGATTCTTAGTCTTTTCTTTGTAAATCCTTGCATTCTCGTAAGCATCATTTCGAATTTCTTCCAACTCTTGCAGTTGTAGTTTTCTTGCAATCCCAAGCAGCATCATAATCCATGTTACATTGTTTAATGGCCCAAAAAGCTTTGTGTTCAAGCTCCACCGGTAGATGACATGCTTTCCCATAAATCATTCTATAAGGTGACATTCCTATAGGTGATTTATAAGCGGTCCGATAAGCCCAAAGTGCATCTCCAAGACGTAGACTCCAATCTCGCCGGTTAGGTTGCACTTTGTTTTCTCCAAAATGGACTTGATTTCTCGATTTGAAATTTCAGCTTGGCCATTCGTTTGAGGATGATATCTTGTGGAAGTTCGATGAGTCACATGATATTTGCGTAGCAATGCTTCCATGGAACGATTACGGAAATGAGTGCCACGATCACTAATGATAGCTTTAGGGATTCCAAACCATGTCAAATATATGAGTCCCGACAAAATCTAAAACAACCTTAGCATCGTTAGTTCGTGTGGCTTTCGCCTCAATCCATTTGGACACATAATCAACAGCAAGAAGAATATAAAGATTGCCAAATGAAGAAGGAAATGGACCCATAAAGTCAATACCCCAAACATAAAAAATTTCACTTACAAGAATATTCGTTAAAGGCATTTGATTCTTATGAGTGATATTACCTGTTCTTTGGCATTTTTCACATGATTTGCGAAGTGATATGCATCTCTAAAAATAGAAGGCCAATAGAAACCACTTTCAAGTACCTTGTGGGCTGTTCTTTTTGCTCCAAAATGCCCACCACAAGAATGAGAATGACAAAAAGTGAGAATGGAATGAAATTCATCTTGTGGTACACACCTCCTAACTACTTGATCCGCACAAAATTTCCAAAGGTAAGGATCGTCCCAAAAATAAAATTTAGCATCAGCTCGTAACTTATCTTTTTGGGGTTTAGACAAACCTGGAGGGAATTCTTTGGTGACTAAATAGTTTACCAAATCAGCATACCATGGTCTTGTAGAGGAATGCAACATATACAACTGCTCATCGGGGAATGTCTCTCTTATTGTTTCGATCTGTATATCCTCGGTCCTCAGTCGGCTCAAGTGATCAGCCACATGGTTTTCAGCACCTTTTTTATCTTTGATCTCAAGATCGAATTCTTGTAAAAGCAAGATCCACCTAATCAGTCTTGGTTTGGACTCCTTCTTCTTCAAAAGATACCGAGAGCTGCATGGTCGGTAAAAACAATGACTTTTGTACCAAGTAGATATGACCTGAATTTTTCAAGAGCAAACACCACTGCAAAAAGTTCCTTTCAAGTTGTATGGTAATTGCATTGTGCTCCATCCAACATACGAGAAGCATAGGCGATAACATGCAAATTCTTCCCAATTCTTTGCCCAAGCACAGCTCCTACCGCATAATCACTCGCATCACACATTATCTCAAAAGGTTCATCCCAATTTGGTGGTTGGATGATAGGGGCAGATGTGACACGTCTCTTAAGCTCATCATGGGCATCTTTACATGCTTGATCAAACACAAAATCCACTTCTTTGGCTAATAGTTTGCACAAGGGTGTCTTGTAATCTTCGAGAAATCTTTGATAAAGCGTCGATAGAAACCTGCATGGCCTAGAAAAGAACGAACTTCCCTCACGCATGAGGGGTAAGGCAATGATGAAATAACATCTATCTTAGCTTTATCAACCTCTAATCCACGTGAAGACACAACATGCCCAAGAACTATTCCTTGTTCTACCATAAAATAACACTTTTCATAGTTCAAGACAAGGTTAGTTTCAATGCACCTTTTCAAGATTAAAGATAAATTTTCTAGACATTTATCAAAAGAATCACCATACACCGTGAAATCATCCATAAAAACCTCAATTATTCTTTCAACATAGTCGGAAAAATACTCATCATGCATCTTTGAAAAGTTGCGGGAGCATTACGAGAGACCAAAAGGCATTCTTCTATATGCATATGTACCAAATGGACATGTAAATGTAGTCTTTTCTTGATCCTCGGGATTAATAACAATCCGATTGTATCCACTATATCCATCAAGAAAGCAATAAAAAGACTTACCTGCTAGGCGTTCAAGCATTTGATCCATGAATGGTAATGGGAAATGATCTTTGCGTGTAGAAAGATTGAGCTTTCGTAATCAACACACATTCTCCATCCACTCGAGATGCGAGTAGGAATGAGCTCATCATTTTTGTTTTTCACCAATGTGATTCCGGTCTTTTTGGGCACCACATGGATTGGTGCGACCCATTTCTTGTCGGTGATGGGGTAAATGACTCCTGCATCTAACAATTTCAAAATTTCAGCTTTCACTACCTCCATCATAGGCGGGTTCAACCTCCTTTGCATTTCCCTTGTTGGTTTTGCGTTGTCCTCCAATAGTATGTGATGCATACACATTGAGGGACTAATACCCTTGATGTCGGCTAAAGTCCATCCAATGGCCGTCTTGTGATCACACAACAACTTCACAAGTTTTTCCTCTTGCATACTTGTCAAACCTTTTGCTATGATAACGGGAAGTGTATTGTTGTCGCCAATGAATACATACTTCAAATTATTGGGCAAAGGTTTTAATTCTAACTCGGGGGCTGTAAAATAGATGGCAAAAGCTTTTTATGTGAGAGTACTAAATCAACAAAGACATTACCATGGGGAACGGTTTGCAAAGCTTGTAAGGCCAATACTGATTCGTGCACGTTTTGGGGAACACACACGTGCCTCTCCATCTCTTCTATCTTGGTGAAATCATAGCCATAGCTCAAAGCTATGCTTAATCCATCTTCGCAATCAAAATCACAAACTTGCTTTGCACACACTTATCAATTTGGTCATAACATGTGATAGAATAAACATTGCTATAAGGATATTTCATTGCATCATGAAAATTGAATTCAATTTTTTCATCTCCTACTTCCATAGACAAGGTATCCTTACCACAATCAATCTTTGCGTTGGCGGTTTTCAAGAATGGTCTCCCAAACAATATAGGAGTCTTGGTTGATGAATCACAAGAATCATGTTCCATATCAAGAATATAAAAATCACATGGAATAACCAAACTATCAATCTTGACTAGGACATCTTCTATCACACCAAGTGGGTAAACAAAACTACGATCCGCAAGTTGTATTACAATGCTAGTTTTATTCAAAGGCTCAAGACTAAGAGAATCATAAACATGTTTGGGCATAACACTAATGGATGCACCTAAATCGCATAAAGCTCTTTTAAAACTAGCATTACCAATAACACATGGGATAGTAAACGCCACCCGGGTCTTTTTGTTTCAAAGGCAGATTCTTTTGAACAACGGCAGATACAACTTCACCCATACTTACCGTTTCATGACCTTTCGGTTTGAAAGCTCTCTTGGTAGTACACAACTCCTTCAAGAATTTTGCATACTTGGGAATTTGCTTGATAGCATCAAGCAAAGGAATGTTGAGTTCCACTTTCTTGAAAACCTCTAAAATCTCTTTTTCTTTGTCTTCTTTCTTTGACCTAGAAGAACTCACAGGAAAGGGTGGAATTGTTTTAAAACTAGAATTCATTGAGTGAGGAGTTACCTTTGGAGTGTTGGTCTTTATTTCGGTTTGTGGAGGAGGAGGAGGATGTTTGTTCTTTGTACTCAATTCAGTTTCTATCTCTTCTTCTTCCTCCATCTCAATTTGTTTCGACCTTTTCTCTTCAATTTCTTTCCCACTTCGCAACATGATCGCACTAACATTCTCTTTTGGATTCAATGCTTGGGAGGGCAACTTTCCATTCATTTGTGCTTCCAATTTCCCTACACTTGAAGCTACTTGCCCCATTTGCTTTTCCAAGTTGTGAATACTTGACCTTGTTTCTGTTGAAAAGACATGACATTTTGTTGCAAGGTAACGGTATTAGAAGCCAAAGTTTTCATCATCTCACGAAGATCATCATTGGATGATGACCCCATAACATTGGAGTTTGTAAATGGAGGGGGTTGTCTTGCTTGATAATTTTGTTGGGGCTGAAATCCATGGGGATGGAACTGTCGGCCTTGATTGCCTTGTTGGGATGGGTTGCCATAGCGTAAGTTGGGATGATCTCTCCATCCGGGATTGTACGTGTTGGAAAAGGGATCATATTTACGCCAGGGCTGTCCGTTGAATGTTCCATCAATTGCATGAGCTTGTTCAATGTAATCTTCTTGCATTGTTGGGCACATATCCGAAGCATGTCCTTGTAAGGAGCATATGCTACAAACTTTCACCTGCTGCACATTTCCACAAGCCAAAGAACGCACAAGAGAAGTAAGATCATTAACTTTATTTTCAAGGTTAGAAATACTTACCTCATTTACTCGTTTGTTGGAGAAGTCTCCACGAGTGCCAAATTGTTTTGAGTTGGCTGCCATGTTTGAGATCAATTGGCGTGCGGCCTCGGGTGTCTTATCCACCAATGCGCCTCCACTTGCAGCATCAATGATATTACGGTCAGTAGGCATCAATCCTTCATAGAAATATTGAATGAGCGGTGATCGGGTATTTGATGATGAGGACATTGAATGCGAGTTGCTCAAATCTTTCCCAATATTCAGAGAGTGTCTCTCCATGAGATTGCCGAATCCCACATATTTCTTTCCTTATGTTGGCAACTCGAGATCTTTGGGAAATACTTCTCAAGGAAAATCTTCTTCATGGCATTCCAAGTTCCAATAGATCCTGGAAGAATAGAGAAAAGCCATGCCTTTGCTGCCCCCTTCAAAGAGAAAGGGAAAGCTTTCAACTTAACTTGTTCTTCATCAACTCCATTCGGTTTCATGCCAACACAAACCATATGGAACTCCTTGAGATGAGTATGAGGATCTTCTCCTGCAAGACCATTAAATGTTGGTAACAAATGTATAAAACCAGATTTGAGCTCAAAGTTTACATTATTGTCAATGTTTATGCACAATGGTTGATTTTCCACATTAGGAGCAGCAAGCTCCTTGAGTGTTTGTTGCCGTGCAACCGCCATGGTGTTGAGGCGAGCTTCCTTTCTTAATCTGCGTAAAGTGCTTTCTATTTCAAGATCAACCTGCACTTGAATTTGATTAGTAGAACGGGTCACAGGCATAAATTGCTAAGGAAACTCAAAAGAAGGTAACCACACAAGAGATCGAAAACAATGCAAATTGTACGAAAATCCTACGATAGAAAACTAAAACTGTCTAAAAACACTAGAAAACAGCGGAATTTGGCCACAATAGGGTGGGGCTAGTGATTTATCACTAGTCCTGTTCAGAACGTCGTTTCCCTTCAGAAAACAAAAGGCCAATACCTAATTCCACCAAAAACTCTGTTTTGAACAGTACCGTGCCGCAAGTGAACAGTACCGTCGCAAGCAAAAAATCTGTTTCTCTTTTTTTTTTTTTTTTTTTTTTTTTTTTGAATCACAGCAAATAAAAATAACAGTACAAGCACAAGAATCAACTAAAATTACTTCCCAGCAACGGCGCCAAAATTTGTTGCGATGTCGCGGTCGCACAAATTAATTACCCTAGCTTCAAACACAACACACAAGATAGTATAGAGCAAGCAAGGGGTCGATCCCACAAGGAAGTTTCAAGTCAGATTTTTATGTTGTACATTATGTAATTGGGGGGATTTGGTTTGTGATTATCTAAACTATGGCAACAATTAAAGTAGCAAACAAAATCAATTAAAACCGAAACTTATCAAGAAAACGAACCTTGGTCGCAAGCACACATCCACCAACGGAAATTAGAACCGATCCTTGAAACGAAAATTGCAGTTTATGTTCTGAAATTTTATCTTTTCTTAACGTTGATTAATTAACGGATCCGCCGTATAACTAATCCTAACCAACAAACAATCAAAGTGTCCGCACTAATGATTCAATTTAATGGTAGCTTTAAGAACTAGATAATTTCATCAAGATTAACATACAAGCTGTCCGCAGCTTGTGTCACTTTGTTCAAATGTTTTCCCTAAGTTCAATAACGTAGTTCCGTCACAATTATCAAGCTTAGTTGCTTCACAAGTTCATATATCACAACTCCGGTTTTGATATTAAACTTAGCAATAGATTGTTCACAACAATAACTTAGAGTCCGCTCTAGCAATCATCAACAACAATCATAGGAAATATGCATAGGAAAACAATCATACTCATTCATAACATAAACTGAAAATAAAAGGAAGAATAAATCTCACGGTTCTTGAAATCCGAAGGTTTGTTGTGTCCTTGCAACCAAGAAAAGAGCTTAGCCTTGCATAACTATTGAACAACTACTTCTAAAGAATGAAAAGAGCATGATTTTTGGGTTTGTAGAGGAGAGAATTTGTGTTTATTCTCTGCTGGCTGCTACCTCCTTCTGCTCTCCCTCTTTTCTGCTGGCCGCTGCCTCCTTCTCTCTTTCTTTTTATATGTTAAGAAACCCTAGTCTCTATTTTACAAAGTAGTCCTCCCTTGAGTTGGCAGTTTACATTTAAGTACTTCAATAACTATTTTTCCTAAAAGGAGAAATAGCCTTGCATGAAATCTTCAAGCTCTGACTTAGAGGAGCTAAATTGCTGATATAAAAACTTGGATGACGGTTTAGATGCTTCGGAATGTAATTTGGACTTGTTCTTCACGAAACCTGTTTGCTGGCAGAATTCAGTTGTCATCTTTGAAAAATCATATCTCCCTCGTATGACATCTTTTGTGGCTGAAACGTGGAGCGTTGATAGGTATTTAAGTCAGAAATCCACGAAAATTGAGTTTGCATCAATTGGAGTTCTGTAGCTCCAGATATTAAATTTTGAATGGCCAAAGGTCAACATTGGCAGAATGCGAGATTTGACTTTGCAGGATGTGATTTCCATGATCTTTCTCTTTTTATTTTTCTTGCATTACATTTCCAGAAAGGTATGGATGTTAGCTTTTTAGTGCCACTGGAATCACTTCATTTCGATCTCTAGAACTCACGCTCTGCGAGAAAACATTGAGTGAACGTCAAATCTGCCAATTACCTCCAATTTACTCCTTTTTGCATCTTTCATCCAAAAGTGCCTTCAAAACATAAAACAAAGAATATCAAGACATTTTATATATAAAACATGGACAAAACATTAGGTAGATATGGGTGAAACTATCAAATAATATGGTTACATCAAAGAGAAATGGAAATCCTTTCTCCCATATTGAGAGTTTGTGGTATGCAAATTTGAAAGGGAATTCACGGCACCACTCACTAACTTGATAATTTTATAACCCCAGAGGTGGATTTCTATTTCCAATACTGCTATCGTTCTCAACTCGGCATCTTCCACTCGGATTGTTCAGTCATTTTTGAAATTGTCATGGCACGATATTTATTTAGAATAGAAAAGACCACTCGTCGAGGTTCATTGTCACCACGTAGCCTCTTCGACCATTATGTTACTCGAAGAAAGAAAATATTTCGAACACGCTCAAGTTTATGGATGCTCTTGGAGATCTGTTTAGAATTTGGAACATGGCTTCCCATCTTTTTGGGAAAATGCAAGTACAGGATGCTTAGCTTGCTAGAGGAGATTATGTTCATGCTATGTTTGAGAGTTCCTAGCTTAACCCAGGGATGGCACTGCGTGCTACTTGCAGTAAAGCGTGGAACATAACTTGTAAAGAAGGGAAATACTTGAGATAATTTGCACCATCTGATGCAGAAGCTAAAGATATCAACAAACACAAATAATTGATAAACTTTAAATTCACAACTTTATTCTCTCTAAAAAAATATTACCGATTAAGTTCACTATCTTGGGAGGTTTAGAAAACCTTAAATAGACCAAAAAACCAACCTCAACTAAGAAACAAAATAACCATCCAAAAATACTAAAGAAATAACCATAAAATTTGAAACAAAGTAAGAAATTCGAGAAAAACACAGAAAATAACAAAATTACCCAAAACAAGGCCCAAGATGAAAATTTTGTTATCTTAAGATCCAATGATCTGCATAGCGCTTTAGGGGTTACTAAAGGAAAAACGGCTTCTGAAACTCTTGTAAAAATTTGAGCCTGATCTAACGATTGAATAAAAAGTTATGGTTCTTTTAAGCTATTATTCTGGTCTGATGGGACCAGATCTCCTCTTAAACCTAAACCTGTCCCACTAATTCATAAATACATATGTTAGGCTATCCACATAATCTATCTATGGTAGATCATCATCTAGTTGTGGTAGATTCACACTTGATTGCTCGGAATTGCTTGTTATCTCAAGCCCGACTACATCTTTCTCCCTGGGTTGGAGAGAATTCGTCATCGAGTTCTATTCTTCATTCAAATAAAATGTCAAGTGTTGGACATTGAAGACATTAGAAGTCTTCAGATGATTAGGAAGACGAATCTTGTAATCATTATTATTTATCTCTTGCAACACCTCACAATGATTTGTTTTCCTTTCTATCAATTTGTTATATTCACCCACTAGAAACTTCCCTAAGAACTTCTTCGAGTTGGATAGTTTCTCGTTGAAGAAGGTGATTGGACAGCTATCCTAGCTAAGAACTTCCCTAATGCCTACTCCAGAAGCATCATAGTCTACTTCAAACAACTTCTCAAAGTTTGGTAATGCCAACACTAGAGCTTCAGTCATCTTCTGCTTCACCAACTGAAAAGGGGTTTCAACCCCTTCTATCCACTAAAAAGTACATCCTTTTAGGCACTCCACAATGAGTGCAACAAGGGAATTGAAGTTCCTAATAATCTTTTATAAGAAGATGAAAGACAGTGAAAAATCCAAACATTATGAATGCTTCTCGATGTCAGCCACTCAGCAATCGCAAAAATCTTACTTTGATAAGCCCGAATACCATTAACAAACACAATAAAGCAAAAAAAGGCAACAATATCAATAAAGAACTTACACTTCTTTCAATTGACATATAGTTGTTCTTTTCTCTAAGTATTAAAAATAACTTGTAGATGCTCCAAATAAGACTCCGAAGTGGGACTATATATTAGAATTTTATCAAAATAAACCACAACAAATTTGTTCATGAATAACCTTAATACTTGATGCATGAACATTATAAATGTGTTAGAAGCATTGGGTAATCCAAATGACATAACCATCCACTCATTTAACCAATGGTGAGTTTTGACGGTTGTCTTTTATTCATCTTGTAGTCTAATTCTGATTCGACGATACCCACTTTCGAGATCAATCTTGGAGAATACTTTTGACCCTGCCAACTAGTCTAACGTGTCAACTAGATGCGGTATGGGGTACCTATATTTTACTATGATTCATTTGATGGCCCGACTGTCTACACACATATACTATGACCCATCCTTTTTGGGGATTAAAAGGTTGGCATGACACAAGGACTCATACTTTCCCAGATAAACCCATTCTCTACCAACTACATTGCCTGTCTTTGTAAATCTTTAGCTTTTTTAGGGCTAAGTCTATAAACTTGTTTGTTTGGTAGGTTGAAACCTGGTATCGGGTTAATGTAAGGTAAGCCTTGGGGAAACTCATTCGACATCAACTCTAAAAATTCTGCCAAAATACATTGTACCTCTTCCTTGATTATACTCTTAGGCATTAGGGCATACACCAGTCACTCACTCCTTATTTCCTCCATAAACTATGATAAGGATATAAAATTCTTCCTATCGTCAGCTTTCGTCTCCATTGTCTCACTTTATATTTCCTCCACAAACTCCTTTAATGCTAAGGGTATAAATGTTCTTTTTGCCATAATGAACAACATTTTTATCAAACTACCATGGCTTCCCTAGCAAAATATTACAAGCATTTATTGATACCACATTTCACCAAGCATTATCAATTTTTTTTAACCTATAAAAAAAGAAACAAGCCAATGTCTATTCATGATTACCTCGGTATCTCTGTCCAGTCGTGTTAGCTTGTAGGGTTTAGGGTGACTTTCAGTTGTCAGCTGAAGTTTCTTTATTACCTCTATGAATACCATATTTTTATAGCTCCCACTACCTATGATCAAATTGCAGACCTTGTCTTTGATGTTGCATATAGAGTGGAAAAAATTGTTACGCCTCTAATCCTCATCTAAATTACCCTTGGGTGTCAACAAACTCTTCTTGATCAAAAGGGTTGTACCACAATCTCCTTATAAAACATCCCCATTATTGTCTGAATTATCTTTGTTGTTAGTAAAATTTATGGGATCCTTATCTACTAGTAGATTTTTTTTTTGGATGACTCTCTAGTTTGTTACATTCGCTAATCCAGTGTCCCAACTCACCACATATAAAACAGCAGTCTAAAGCCATAACCTTGATCTGTTGCCCATTGATTTTTTTTGGTTGACCTGGTCTGGTTGGTGATCTAGTTTGGATCACCATTGTGTCCTCAATTATTTTGTTATGCCTCAAAATTTCTGCTAACAACCTTATCTTGTTGCTTCTACACCGTAAATCCTGTTGATGTGCCTCTGAAATTGTCCACAAGGCCTGAAGACACAATACATCCTAAATAGATTTATGTAGGCCACCATGATACCTTGCCACCCGCTACTCCTTCGTTTCTACCATATCATTCTAGAAACTAGCTGGTAAAACTCATCAGTGTAGTCATTGATATATTTACCTCATTGTTTCAGCATGTTGAGCCTCTGATATAAAGTTTGGGAGTTGCTAAAAGAAAGAAATTGCTATTTCATCTTCCTTTTCATCTTATAATAGTCTTTAATCCTAGCTTTCTGATTAGTACTTAAAAGTGCATTTTTATCAAGGTTTTATATCATCATTTTGCACTTGAAGTATCAATAACTCCTTAACTAAAGCATGTTTTATAATAACATATCTAATAATATAAGATACCTTTAATTTATGGTAAATGTTCATCTTAAATGCAGGCCTATCACATAAATGAAAGAATTGATTGATGAGTTGAAGTACTGAAATTGAAAGGACAAAGAGATGGCCAAACTTAGAAAAGAGATGTTGGTGCAGTCCAAACTGGAACACTGTTTGGTAATTGGATCATATCTGGAGCTGTAGATCTCGGATTTAGGTCTACCTTATATGGATGGAAAGCTAAGACATAGGCCTACAACTTTCATGAGGAGTCCAAGATTTAAGAAGGCCGTTTTCAAGTCCAAATTGTAGCAACAACGAAGAAGTCTGAATCTGTCCTGCAGCCCAGACACTGTTTAGTGTTCAGCCCATATCTCGAGTTCTAGAAGTCTAAATGATCTCAAATATTTACCCTGGAAAGATGAGACAATTGCCTAGAACTTTCATGATTGAAGTCTGTTCAAATTATGACGTCATCAATGACGTTTGTGGCAGACAAGAAGATAAGAATTGTCATCAAGTCAAGATGTGGCCACCAATTCATCAATTAGTCAACAAATCAATAGTTCTGAATTTTGGCCTATAAAAGGAGACATTTGCCATGTATTTAGGCATCTTGGTGTTCAGATCAAGATCATGCTCTTGCTCTCTCTTTATATTTTGTAATGCTTAAGTTTTGCTTATATTAATTTCTTGCTTATGCTTTTCATTTCCTTTCCTTGTTTATTTATGTTTCTTTCTTTCATTATGTCTAGCTAAGTTAATTATGTCAAGGTGAAAAGGTTACACTAATGGTGTAAGGATAAGTATAATATAAACTCAACATGGACTTTAATGTTGGATATTAACATGCTTTATATTTGTTATCTTATTCACTTTTAATACTTTGCTTGTTAAATGGTTAATCTAGATTTATGTTGTATAACACTTGGTACAACAAATACTTGGCACTTTCATAGCCCATACTGTATGGTATAACCGACACACGAGATATGAAAGGAACTTGATTTGTTGTTAACATAAGTTATAATCATGAATGCACGAAAACATTTACAAGTATTAGCATTATTCGAATAAGATAGCTAATGTAATCATGTTAACAATTTATAATCCGATTGGAACCTCCTTGTGTGTGGTTTCCAATTGAATAATAAGGGTTTATACTATACTTGTTTGAAATACCATTAGTGAATCCTCTAACCTTGACATTTGTTGTTATCATTGTTTGACCCTTACATTAATCTTCCATCTCAAAGTTCTCATCAACTTCTTCTTCCTTATTATTATTATTATTATTATTATTATTATTATTATTCTTGTTGTTGTTGTTACTATTGTTGTTGTATTATTGTTGCTTATAATTTATACAAGTAACCTCCTTGTGGTTCGACCCGGTCTTGCTTAGGGTTATTTATTACTTCGACACTCCTGCACTTGGGAGAAGACATCAATCTTTTGGTCGTGTCACTTTCCCTTGTATTTCCTGTGTTTTTCTTCAACTGCTCCCACTAAATAGATGCCTTACCTTTTAATATGATCACAATCAATTTCACTCGTGTCTATTCAGGCATATCCTTGTATTAAAAATTCCTCTCAACCTTATTCATCCATTTTATGAATCCTTTAGCATTTAAAGTTCCTAAAAACTAAAAAAACTTAATACGAGTTGCCATTCTTAATTGACCCTTCAATAGGAAAGTAACTGGGAAGAGTGCTACCAAAAAAGCAAAAAACCAAGGCTCTTGCCTTGAGGCTAAAAACAGAAGGACGATGAGTAAACAAAAACAGACGCACTTACAACTGTTGCAACCATCAAAGGGATGGAGTCTGAAGAAAATCTTCAATACAATATGATGGGGGTGCCCAGCTACGAGTAAGATCGTTGCAATAAGAAGCCATGCTGGCTAGGTTGGCTTTGATGAAGATGAAATCCCCAAGTCTATTCTCTTATTGCTTAAGAGGTTGTCTCCTCTGAATATATTTTTTATTGTTATAATTGGTTAATGACCCATGATCACTCTCGTGGTCCTAGTTACGCTGCCTCTAATCTCATAGGTTCATCTCCTTTAGCCTACGGGTTAGTTTCATGATCTGCCTTTGCATATCTTCGATGATGAGCTATTAGACACCTCTCTTGAATGGAGGCTCCTTACCCCCTTCTTTGCCATGCTCTACTCCATGACCTCTTTCCACTATGGTTTGTTAGCGGCATACAACAAACAAATATTTCTCTTTCATGGGATTGCAGCACACAAGACACACTAAACCTGGGATCTTTGGATTCTAATACCAACAGGTGAATATGAAAGCTAAAGATAACAACAAACACAAAACACAAATAATTGATAAGCGAAAGAGTTTGCAAATGGGAACTCCAAATACAGCTTTATTTTCTCTAAAAAAAATAATATTGATCAAGTCTGTCTCCTTCGGAGGTTTACAAAACCTTAAATAGGCTAGAAAACATACCTCAACTAGGAAACAAAATAAAAATACAAAAATACTAAGGAAATAACCATAAAACCCGAAACAAAGTAGGAAATCTGAGAAAAAATAAGAAAAAAAACAAAATTTTCTAAACCAAGGCATTGGGGCGAGAATTTTGATATCTCAAGATCTAATAGTCCATGTAGCCTTATAGGAGCTATTATAGAGAAAACAACCTCTGAAAACTCATGTAAAAATTTGAACTCGATCCAACAGTTAGATCAAAAGTTATGGCTCTTATAAGCCATCATTCTAGTTTGGCACCACTAGACCTCCTCTTGGATTTAGGCATGTCCCACTAGTCTATAAATGTACCTATTAGACTATCCACATAATCTCTATAGAACAAATCATCATCTATTTATAGTAGACCCACACATGACTACTCACAATTACTTATTATCCCAAGCCCGACTACATCACCATTAACCTTAGATTGGAGAAGCTCTTAACAAACAATTTGATGTGTTGAATGAAGCTGGCTTAAGTCCAATTGAGCTAAAACAAACACATTAACAACAACAAGGTTAAGGACATAGAAAGCTTGACATTGTTAAGAAGAAACCATACCTATTCATGGAATATAGGTGCAGACGTGCAGTACATAATAATAGGTTGCATTCATATCTTCAATTCTTTTTTTCTTGACAAAGCATCCACAAACGCAACAACACAACATCGCTAATAAACAGGCATTATATCAACCATTGTCTGAGTCCTCTGTAGCATATCATCCAACATCCAAATATAAGACCTCTTCGTTAAAATGTTACTGAAAAGAAGAGCTTATTCTCTCGCCATGACATAAAAGTAAGGAAAAGCTCATTCTCTCATTATGATAGTGTTTTTCGAAAAATTTTGAGTGGCAACCCAGTGGTTGTGGACATGATACTTATATCCCCCCATCCATGTTCATCTTGACCTTCAAAATGTTAGAAACAACAGTTTTATGCGATTATCCCCACTCTATATATAGTGTTAGCAACCTCTCTTGCTCTCTGAAGGGAAAAGGGGGAGTTGTTGTTACAAATCAGACTTTGCAAATGTTGCTTGCACCCATCATTTCAGGACCAGGATTTTCACAATATCCTGGCTTAGAGCAGCCCGAAAGACTAGTCTCTGTTATATTCTCTGTATCTGCGCTATTCCTTGCTGAAATCTTGACTAGCAAAACTACTTGTGTGTATCCAAGTCACACCCCAAGCAGCAGATAATGTTGAAATTTATAAGATTTAAGAATCCAAAACGCCATTGATGATATGATCATTAAATAGGAAGAGGGGGGAGAAGGAAAAAACAAGAAGGCCCCAAAGCTCATGGCAACTGGTATACGTTACCGTAAAAAAGCTAGTTAATGTCTAACCTTAAATTCGAATTCATCCAGAAAGTGCAGAACAAATTTTAATCTAACCCTTAAGAACCCAAGCGCGCAGAGATTGGCTAGACAAAATGTAAAGCCCGTTTTTAAATGGCCTTGGGCCTGCTTCTACTTGAGCGCAGACGAAATGCCTTCTTTTAATAAATGTTTTCCTTTGAACATAGAAATGTTGAGGCCTCCCTTTGATTGGTTTTTTGGAAAAATTACATAAAAGTTTAATTTTGTAAAACAAGTTATCTAAGATTTCTATACTAATATTTTAGAACCAATACGTTTAATTTTATAGTTTATTTTCCAAAAACAATTATATTTAATTGTGCTACTTAAATTACTCGCTTCATACACTTGAAAAACCACCAATTAATTGATTTCTTTTCTTTTCTTATTAGTTTTTTTAATAAAACCTTTCATAATATTTTTTTGAATGTAAAATTTCTATGAATTTTAAAATAATATCTAATTTAATCTATTTATTATATTGTAGTTACTGTAAAATTATATTAAAATAAAATTCTGAGAGTAAAACTAGATAATTCTTCATATTTATAAATCTTGTTTTTTTTGTTCATTAAAATGAAATTATAAGAGTAAAATTATATATATATATATATATAAAATCAAAAAAATAAATTAAAATACTTACATAATAAAACTTGTTGTAAATTATTATCCAAGAAAAAAAGTTAAATAAAAAAATTTCACACATTTTTTGAAGGATTTTGTAGGAAAATATAGGAGACATAAACTTGTTTAAAAGATAAACCTAAAAATTGGTCATTTATTTTTTGAAAATAAACTTATTAACCCATAAAACCAGAACACAAACAACAATATGAAACTCAAGAAACTAAATCCATGCAACTAAATCATCAGTTTTTCAATGGACTCTCCATTTGACCAAATATATAATCCGTGATCTGATTTCTCTCTTTCTCTGAATACGTGTGAAGTTCACAAGAAACAAATACTACAAAGATTAGAAATATCATAGAAATTACATTGCAAACACCATGCATGGTCACGTGATATCACACACACACATAGATTAAAGTGATTGACTGTGTCCCAATTACGTCCTCACAAGTTATTGAGTTTCTCCTCTTTCTGGGTTTGTCTGTGTGGGTGGAAAAAATCAGGAGCAAAAAGCATATAACTTATTAAATGGGTGCAAAAGTCGACGCATAAATCTAAAGTTTTAAAACTCGTATATTATATGTGAATTTCTAATGTTCTATTGCTTATATATGTATAAATATATAGATGATAATGACCAAGTAACAAATATGCCTTCTTAAAAAGAAAAAGAAAAAGAAAAAAAGGGAAGCCTAGCTAGCTGACGTGCCCATGCTGAACTCCTAATCCCGACCGAACTTTCTCCAACTTGGCTTTAATTAATAAGCCATTAGCGTGTGTAGTAGCTCTTTGCATTGCCCCAGCCTTCTGATCTACGTCTCTGCTCCTTATTCATCACCCACAAAAAAAAAACTGGATTCCTTGAATGAGAGTATAATTAATGAAAAGGAAATTAATTATCTATTAATTTGGGTGTGTTTATCTCCCTTTATGAAAATTCAACTATATTAATGGTGCCAAGGATGATTTTCTTTGTTTTTTTCTTTGGATTTCTTTGTTCTCACACAAGTAATTGCCCTTTCCAAGTTTCTTGTTTCTAAATTTGACTGCCATTACCAGAAGCCAAATTTAGAGCTTTTTTCCACTTTTTTTTCCCCTTTGTCTCTTGAGATGCCCAACGGAACAATTTGTCTATTCAAGTTAAACTCAACGACTACATTTTTTAATATATCCATGAACACGATTAATCAAACATAAATAGTATATCATGCAATTTATTTAAACTTGAATTGAATAAATCCACTCTTTAGTGTTTGAACCAATTACACACACACTAGCTCCAACTAAGCTATTTTACCCATATTTCATCACGGATCATATATTTTTTCCTGCAAAAAAATTATATACACAGGTTTTTTCAACGTGTTTTTGCAGTTAAAAAAAATTCCAAGGAAAAATAAAATAAGTACTTTTTACAGTGTTTTCAACGGGTCATATATTTGACCCGTGCTTTGCCTGCGTGCATGAGTTGGGTTTTATTTATTTAATTTTTTTTTTAAAGGGATAGACAACCTATTCAGACGATGCATCACTTGCCAAGGCAGATGACATGTCATCTACTAACCCAGATTCTAGCAACCACTATGGTGGCCGGAAAAACAAGGCAATGTTCTTTTTACCCAAAAAATCCAATTTTTATGCAATTTCAATGCAAAAAACCTCACTAACACCTTGAAAACACCTACAAATCAACTCACCAACCCAAATAACCCAAAACAGGGTTCAAAAACCCGAAATCAAACTGGGTTAGATTTATCTTCCTTGATTTAGATTTTTTTTCAAGCAATATTGAGGCTGTAAAACACCACCATCAAACTTATCTTGCCATATGGAGCCTGCTTAAAAAAAATATATATATATATATTTTGGTGGTAAAAAATGGCTTGAAAGACAACTTTCTCTCTCATCGCTGGAATTCAGTAATTCATCTCTCTCTCCTTTTTGTAACTAGGTATTTAAAAATTTTATAAATAAACTTTTGTACCAAAAGCGAATTTTTTTAATTTAAAGGAACCTAAATTATATAACTTGTGTTATTTTTAAAGTTTAACGACCTAAGTGTGTTTTCATGAAATTTTTGACTTTGAGGATTAAAATGAATTATTAAAAAATAAACAGTATGTCCACAATGTTTTGTGAGTGGATGAATAGTGCATCGACAATGAAAAACTCACACCCTTTACTGTTTTATATAATATTTTTATGTACTGAAGTAATCCTTGGTGAAACAAGAATTTTTTTTTTTAATGCCCACAATTCACTTATATATAGTTAAGACTTGGCTTGAGCCTCCCACTTTATTGCAGGCCTGATCAAAATCTAACTAATGCATTAAACAAAAGTTGGTGTAGCTTATTCGACCTAACATGGTAATAGAGCACTGGTTGCCCTGTTTAAATGGTGACTTGGTGAAAAACAAATTAACGTTGTCATTGTTTTAACCCCTACCTAACTCTAGTTCAAATGTGAAACAATAAATTGTCCAATGATTAAATCACAAAAAACAAATATAGGGAGTGAAATAAAAAGATGGCGACACACTGTATTGACCCGTGCTAACCCGTAAAATCAATGACTAGGATAATGAACACGACCACAATGAGTTAACTTTTATTCTCCTTCCTATTGAGCCTTGACTGGGTCTCAATTGAACTTGGGTTCATTTAAAGAATGAAGAGAAATTTTAAAAATAAATAAATGTTGAAGGATGAAACTAAAAAAATATTAGCTTAAAAAAGAAAAAAAAACATACAATGCCAAACAAATCTTCTAGACAGGGGTTAATTCTCCAAACTCACAACCGTGAAATCCTAGATTTCAGTTCAATCAAGAAGCCCAATTCTCAACCAATTTAATGTTAGAGGATGAAATCATAAAAAAAAATTAAATTAAAAAAAGAAATTGTCGAAGCAAAAGGAATGGCAACAAAAGATAAAATAAGTAACAATTAAAAGAATGGGACCAAATCTGATAGATAAAAAAAATTAAAGAATAATGAAATTGAAAAATAAATAAATTTTAAATGATGAAACTGAAAATTAAACATTATCTTTTAAAAGGAAAGAAAATAAACCAAGCAAACCCATGTGTTTATCCTATACTTAAGTTAATCTTTCAAACTAGCAACCCATGAAATCTTAGATTCGGGTTCAATTAAGAAGCTCAGTTTCCAATCAATTTAATGTTGGAAGATGAAATCATAAAAAAAGGTTTAATTAAATTTTTTTCCAAAGAAAAATGAATTGCAAATGAAAAAAAAAATGAGGATCAGATCCCATAGGAAAAACAAACTAAAAGATGATGAAATCAGAAAAAAAAAACTTCAATTCTAAAATTTGTATAAAACAAAACAAATAATAATTAAAAAAATAGGGGCCAAACCTAACAAATAAAAATTAAAGGAGGATGAAATTGAAAAAATTATATTTGTTTAAACTATCTCAAATAAAAAATAGTAATCAAAATAACATGGATCAAATTTGAATTGCAAATGAAAAAAAGAATGAGGATCAGATCCCATAGGAAAAACAAACTAAAAGATGATGAAATCGAAAAAAAAAACTTCAATTCTAAAATTTGTATAAAACAAAACAAATAATAATTAAAAAAATAGGGGCCAAACCTAACAAATAAAAATTAAAGGAGGATGAAATTGAAAAAATTATATTTGTTTAAACCATTTCAAATAAAAAATAGTAATCAAAATAACATGGATCAAATTTGAAGGAAAACAAATTGAAAGGCTGGTTTGAAATTTTGCAGTGCCATGCGTGGAAACTAAGAGGGAGAAAGAAAAGTAGGAAAAAAAAAAATCCCACTCCAAACTGGAGGTTAGGAACACCCCAAACGTCAACGTAGAAGGGAGTTGGTTGCCAAGACCAATATAACCACACCAAGAAAGCTCATCATTGATTTCCGTAAGCTTTTGCATGTGTAGCATGAAGGCAGCGAAACGCCCGAGGTCTTGATGCGTGCTATGTACTCGTTAACCATTTGTTTTTTATATTTATGGAAAGATTAATATGTCTCTAATACAACATAAATATATAAAAAAAGTAAAAAGATAGAATAACCCCTGGATGATTGGCCATCAATTTTTGTTTTTTAAGGGTAATAATATCATTTTATTGTGTTGACCAGATTAAAAAGGTGAAACTGACCCTAGATGTAAGTTTATTATATTTTGCTTTTGAAGGGTAATTTAGAAGTTTAACCGTGCTAAAAAAATATGCAAATGACATCGATCTGCCAACAATTTCTCACTGACAATTTCTCACTGATAGCTCCGAAAAAGGTCGACCTTACCAACAATTTCTTTAGTTTATTTGCTATTTCGCAAGTGTCTAGATATGACGCCCTAGATTGAATAAGCATGCTCTCAATAGCTTGAGCAAAACTTCATTAAAAAGTGACTGGATCACCCTTGAGTTTATTAAATCCATTCTTAGTCGTTTGAACCGATCTTTACATATGCCAGCTCCAATGTTTTCTGTGCGGAGAAGTTAGTGAAAATAATAAATAAAGAAGACGAGGAGGAGGAGTTGACACCTGCAATTCACTCTTTTAAAGCTAGAACTTAAAGCTATCTGAAACGACAAAGAGGAATGACATTTGTTTATCATTCAGAGCTCAGCTGTTATATGTTAGTGCTTTCACGGAATATTATATGTTTCGCCATTGCAGCAGGTACTGGGTTAGAATCAAATCATCATTTGATGTTCGATAGCAACATAAATTCAGGGCAGTTTTTATTTTATTTTTTTTTTTAATTATGAAGAGTGGATTTGTTCAACTTGAAAGGTCATATCGAGTCGCGTTTTAATAAAGTTTGGTTCAGGCAATTAAGAGTAGATTTATTCAATTTTAGGCATTATATTGAGTCATATACGAATGATGCAAGTGTATTAATAAAATAAGAGCAGCAACGCGTAGCAATTTATTAGTTCTTTGAAAAAAAAAAACCCTTTCAAATCTTATTCTAACTTGCACAATAATTTCATAATATTCAAGAACATATGAAATATTTTTTTTTAAATTCATCTAAAATGATTAATCATCATTTCATCACTCAAACACCTTCATATAATTTGTGTTACATTTAATATTTGTCAATTCATTAACTTTGATCAATATAATTTGGTGATCTAAAGTTTAAGAACCACTTATATAACAATTATATAAATCTTTTCATAGACATGTGTAATCTTTTCATATGAAATCTTTATGTATGTTAGTTCAGTGTACTTGTATTTTAATAAGTACCTGCATATTAATTTCAAATATTTTTAAAAAATTAATTTATGAGAACAATTGTTTTTTTTCATCAAGAAAAAAACATAATATATATCAATTTCAATAACTCTAATTAATGTTCAGTCTTAATAGAATATTGACTATAAATATTTAAGAGTAATACTTTGATGCAAAATCCTTATAATTATAACCATTTGTTTTATAAAATATTTTTATTTCAAGAACTTTATCTTTATTATATATTTATTAATCAAAGTTAAATAATTATTAAAGATAAATAATATTTTTTTATTCACTTCACACCAAAAAAAAAAAGTAAATATAACATTATTGGAATTTGATATAGTCGAATCCTACTTTCTAAACTTACAATTAAGGGTATGTTTAGAAGACAATTCAAAATGTTTCGAATATTCCTAATCACTGCATTGTTCGTGTCAGTTTTAAGGGTAGGTCTTTTCACTCTTCCTAACTCAGTATATATTCGAGGTTTCATATCACTTTATGATGGAAAGAAATCAAGATTTACTTATCGATCAAAGGGATAATACGTAGTTAGTCATTTACGATCTCTTCACAAACAAGATTTATCGGTAGCTTGATTTTCCACGGGCAGCCAGTAGGATAGCAGAATTGATACATAGCCATAGGCCCATAAGAGTTATCTCCACTCTTGGAGGCTAAGGCAAGTGGGCGATTTTCATTTATCTCGAAATTTTAAAAGATTATTGTCAACGTGCTACCAAATACAGGAACAAGAACTGTTCCAAAACGTCTGGTATTTTTTTTCTTCGAGATTATAATTAATGAAATGGATTACAAGCCTTTGAAGAAAAGATAACGACATGACGTGACCTGGTGCTTTAATTAATGCATGTAATCATTAAAAGAATTCGTAGACTTGTTTGCTCTCCAAGTGTATCCGCCATTAGATGTACCTTATATATGTTTCTGGTTGTTGTCTTTTCAGTTCTTCGATAGAGTAGTTATAATTTTTTTAAAGATTTTTTTTGTTTGAATATATATTAAAATAATATTTTTTTAATATTTTATAAATTATTTTTGATATTAATATATCAAAATAATTTGATAACATCAAAAAAAATATTAATTTAAAAAAAAATTAAAAATTAAAATATTAATATATTAAAATAATCAAGATTCTGTTGTTGGTGAAGTCTCTGAAGTACCAAGCTTTCATGGTTGAGTGTATACGGTATTCTCCACTTAAATGATACTTTTTAGATATTGCTGGATTTGGAGGGAGATTCGACAGATGGATGATGGATGCATGAAGATTGAATGGCAAGAGGAGCAAATGTTTTTTCATATACTATAAGAGAATCAGAGGCACAAAGAATATGAAAGAAATTTCAAATGACTATATACGAACTTTGAATGTTCAGTCAAAATTCTAGAATAATGGACAATTAGCATTACTGGGATTTCTTAATTCCTTTTTTTTCTTTGAAAAGAAACGGAAAAAAACCATGTTTAAAAGGGAATGTTTGAGAGTGTGGTAGTGATTACTTTTTAAAGAGTTTTTTACTCAGAAATACATCAAAACAAGTTTTTTTTTTAAAATAATTTTTGACATCATGATATAAAAACACAAAAGAAAATATGAATTTAAAGAAAAAAAATAAAAAAAATTAATTTTTTTTAAAAATACTTTTGGAATGTAAAAATAAACAGGATGTAAACATGCGGTAAATGCTACTCATGCATGGGTGGTGATTTTGAAGGAAAAAAACACAAAAAAATATGAATTCAAAAACAAAACTTAAATTTTTTCAAAAATATTTTTAAAATACAAATATAAACAGGATGCAGATATGCAATAAATGCTACTCATGCATGGGCGGTGAAACTATAGAAAAACTTCCCAACACTTTCTCATTAATTGAATTCCAAAAATTTGACTAGAGGCTATCTTTAGTCCATGTAGGATTAACCAAACAACTTGACTTGGTTGGGTGTAACTTGTTTATACTGAATCAAGTTAATCTATTTGTTTTATTTGCATATGCCAAGAATTCTAAAAAATAATTGTTTGTTAAATTTCAAAGGATTTTTGCCTACAATTCAAAAATACCAAATTATTTTTAATATATGAGATTATAAACTTATACGGAAGACATATTCTTAATATTAAATAAAAAGATAATTTATTTTTATTTTTATATTTGCATTAGAATGGTTAGGTTTTTAATATGATAAGATAAGGACCTCCGTACCGATAAAGACTTTTCTTCAACCTTAAATAGACCACCAATGAGAAAAACACAACATTTTCTTAGTTTATATCAGATAAATAAACAATGCAGGTTATTTCAGGTAAGACGTATTTACGATGCTCATACCTTTCTTTTACACAATCAGTGTCCTTTTCTAAACTTTGAGACCGGTTAGGATTCTTAGTAATCAAAATATTAGGTGGCGACTCTCATTCCCGACTATCCCAACCTGGAAGGATGATCATCATGACGCCGCACACATGAGACAAGAATAAGAGAAAACAAGAGAGAAAATAAATAAAATAAATATTTTTTTTTTATCATAGGTGAATATTTTTATCAATTTTAGGAAGACCAAATGTGATTTTTTCTTTCATCATCTACGGTCAAGAACCTTGCAGGTAAAATAACTTACCAATTGGTTGAATGAACTAAAGATATTTTTGAGTATAAGGAAGTCCCGGAGTAGATAAAGGAAAAGCCAATCACAATCATATTAAAAAGGTGAGCTTCTGCTTGGTGGAAGTAATTAAAGAGATCTCAAGGAAGATGAGATAAATGAAAGTTTAGTGATTGGGAAATGATGAAGAAATAGATATATAAAGGAGTACTTTCTTCCTTTCAATGAACTTTCAGACTTTGTACTAACGAATCAATATATTGAGAAAAGATGGTAGAATTGTTGATGAATACACTAATAATGTTTACCAGACAATGGCTAGGAATGATCTATAAAAAAAAAAATGAAAGGGTAGTTGGTTGCTAGGTATCCAAGTGGTTACAACAATCCATTTAGGACGTGATGTGTTTGTATTCTTTATGGATAGTTTCTAAATCCTATTAGAGGGCTTTGACTATAGAGAAATAACATGTTACTAGGGAACTAATAGAGGTGGTTTCTAATGTTACCAGAATAAGGGGTGCATATTAGTAAACAAATATAATATATTCAACCTGAATCAGCAGCTAAACAAACCATAAGTTAGCTTTCTAATTATGGATCTATTTTAAATTTTTGGTATTTTAGATATGATGAGTTGGAACATTGAATGTTTAACTGCAATAAGCTACAAAGTCATTCAAGTGGAAATCCTTTGATAGAAAAACATGATGTGAATGCAAGTGATCCTGCTTATATTGATTCAAATGGTAGTGATGAGATTTTACAAGGTGATGACAATGTTACCATACTTATCCAAAAAAGATTGCTTGCTCTTAAAATATAATTCGAGCAGGGACCAACTACACACTAGTCTCTTCTATTCAACTTGTAATTTCAAGGATAAAGTATGTAATATGATCATCAATAGTTATAGTTGTGAGAGTGTGGTGTCGATCAAAGTAGTAGAGAAGTTACAACTCAAGTTAGAAAAACACCCTAAGCCTTACAAACTCAACTAGCTGAATCAAGATACCAAGGTAATTATAGAAAGAAGCTGTGTTGTTTCATTTTCTATAAGCAAAATAAATTTTAATAATGTTTGACATGATTTAGTTTCTATAGATGCATGTCATTTGGTTTTAGGCAGGTAATGACAATATGATAAGAACATCATATATGATGGACAATATATTACATACACTCTTAGTATAAAAAAAAAAGTGTATAGTGTTGACACCTGCAAAGGAGGGGGAATTTGTTGAAAGCAAGGGTAAGATTTGTTATTTTTATCTTAGTTTATGGAGAGAAAAGAAGAAGAAGAATGAGAGTGGAAAATTAGAATGGCATGAAAAAAGATACAATGTAGAATAAACCATTGATTGACAAGTAGTAATTATCTTGTAAAGATTGAGAGTGTTTTAGAATTTGATATTTGGAATACTTTATCTAAGTAAGCTAATTGTACAATGTTAGAATGCTAAAGCTCAATGAAGTAAAAAGACACTAACACTTCTTTAAATGGTTAACAATAATGGTAACATATATGGATGGATGGCCAAAACTTGAAGACATGTTTTTTTCAATATAAGGAGACTAATTCATGTGGTTCTGATAAGTCAATTATACATCTATCATAATTGAGCTATGAAGATAACCATGCAAACATGTTTATAAACTGATGGGACAAGGCTAGACCCAAAATAAACATGGTTCATACAAGGTGATCGCCCATAAAAAAAAGCTTATAATTTTTTATCCAATCATGATACCATGTTTAAATTTTATCATAAGATTCTGCATGTCGATTTTTATAAAGGATCAGCTTGTTGTAACTAGCATAGGTCCAAAAAACCCTTTATAATAAGCTTAGAAAGTGCTACTTGGGCTAATTTTATTTCTTTAGATTTCCTAGGTTTTTTTTTTAACTTTTATTGCCTTTTCTTTTAATTTTAGGTTTTTAAACTTGTTTAAGTGAATTTTTATGTTTCTTTAAGGAGTTTTATATCTCTTAAAAAGAAAGATTACTTGAAGAGAAAATATTTAGTAATAAAATTTTGAATTAAGATTATTTGTGTGGTGACCTTATTCGATAAAATTTTTGGTTGTTTGTGCTTGTTGTTTATCTTATGATGTTTCCATCTATATCGCTAATATAAAGTTATAAATATATATTAGTTTAACTTCCATTAACTATATAATTAATTAGAAATAGAAAAGCTAAGTTACTTTTTAATGTAATTTCACTTCATTAAATATAAATAACGATTTATAATCACGAAGTGAAATTACCCATATAGCTATTAGTTTAAAGTAATTGAAGCCATAATGATTAATTTCCAATTATATTAGTAGTTTTACATGGAAAGTAGTAGGTCTATATTTAATTTTTGGAATTATTGCGTTACATATTATAATTAGCAATATTTGGCATAAATCTCACTAGAAAATACAAAAGAAAAACATTTTCTTTGATTAATTTAGTTTTAATCCATTTGTTAATCCCAATTAATATTGGCTTGGTGTTTGAAAATTAATTTTAAAAAATTATAATATACAATAATTGAAATTTTCTATTTTTATTTCATATTTTTAAAAATTTTTTACATAATTTTTAATATTGAAAAACATTACAAGTATTTCTTGAAGGAAAAAAAAAAAACAAAAAGAAACAAGACCGAGTAAATATTGAGATTGCGGCCATGAAATGGCTGGACATGAACTTATTATATGTGCTGTTTTATAAATTTATTATATGTGTGTATGTTCTTTTCTTTTCCATTAATTATCATATTATCATATTATATTTGTCAAAAATATACTTAAAATATTACAATTATAATAACTTAAAGTTACTGTAGTAAGAAAAAAAAAACTTTGGCAGCATTATTTGCACCATCCTCCCTTCGGCCTCCAAATGTGGAATTAAGCAGTGGAATAATTCATGAGTTATTTCATTGTTTATTCGCTTGATTGGTGTCCAAGGAAGTAAAAGTCCAACTCTCTCTTTCGTAGTGTGCTGTTGGCATCTCTTTTTCTTTGAATTGTTATTTTCTTTAGCGCCATCACGCCTGCAATTTTTTATTCGATCTTTTTTCGCGATGACTGCTTCCCAACTCCAGGTGTTTTATGTATATATAGATATTTGATTGCCCAGTTCTTGGTGTTGGAGTTATATTAGAATCCGCATATTATTAATTTATCCTCAACCAGTCATGAAAGGGTAAATGTTTATTCAATAATCCTTTTGTTTTTGTCGAGGAATATATATATATATATATAATGAGGAAATTAATTTAAAAAGAATATTTGGTACAATAACACAAATACCCTAGCTATTCGAAAATATTGTTTGATTGAGCAATCAGGATTCAAGCCCTTGCACTTTCTATACTTACATTTTGATGGCATAATTGACGCGTGACAGTAATTCAAAAAAATAAAAGCAGGGAAAAAGAAAACTAAAAATTAAAAGCAAAGAAAAAAAAGTTAGGAAGAAGAGAGAATTTAGAGGAGGAATAATCCGTGATTTTTATTCAATTCATTAAAATTATCTCATAAACTGAAAGAGAAATATATACATTTCTTAAACCTAAAACATCCAACTATTGAGCTTATCCCATCAATTAAAAATATCTAACATAAATAATCCAAATAAATATAACAAATTAAAATTATCTAACATAAATAATCCGAATAAATAAAACAAAGAAAATGACTAGATGAGCTTAGTATCCCAGCCAAAGAGTGATAGGCTGGGCCATCTTTCACCGCCTTCGTCCATATACTCGTGTAATTTGCGATGTGGATCTGGTGTCCCCACCAACTCTCTCAAGGTTAGAGAAACTCGACTTCGTCGAGTGTAGCTCTAAACGACTCTGATCATCTGTTGTAATGTATTTCTAGTGATCCAATTAGGTTAGCCCACCCAACAAACTAGAAACAGTTGAACTTCACCATTCCTGGTAAAAACAACTTGTTCATTTAGAATAGCATTAATATTATCCTTTTGTGTTGATATTAAAGTGAAAGGGGTACGAGGTTTTAATAGGATCACCATGAGGAGTATTAGGTGGCACTTCAAATGGATAATTTGGAATATGATGTGGTTTCTAGTATGCAACTAGATCCTCAATGTTAAATGTGGATCTAATTCTAAAATCAAATGGTAAATCAATAACATAAGCATTTGAACCAACCCATTGTAGCACTTTGAATGATCTAGTAATACAAGCATGCAATTGTCGATTAGTTCTCGAAGGATATTGTTCGGGTCTAATCCATGTCATAACATAGTCTCCAACATTAAATTCATTGTGTCGTCTATATAAATCATCTCGAAGTTTATATTGAACATTACTTGCTTGAATCTGCTTAGTGATCTCAACATGCAAATCTTGAACTCTACGTGCAAATGACTCGGCAGACTCAAACACCTTAGCATGGGGAGAGATGAGAAAAAGGTATAAAAGCTTCCTAGGCTTGTAATAATGTACACCTCCTAAAGGACTCATGTCTATTAACCTATTGATAGAGTTATTATAGGCAAATTAGATTGTAGGAAGAATCAAATCCCAATTTCTATTATGATTATTTACTAAACATCTCAAAAGGTTGTTAAACTCCTATTAAACATCTTGGTTTGACCATCAGTTTAGGAGTGGTAGGCACTAGAAAACTCCAACTTGGTTCCCATCATATGCCAAAGAGTTTTCTAGAAATAACTTACAAATCTAGCATCCCTATCCGAGACTATAGCTTAGGGAAAACTATACAGCTTGACAATATTATCAAAATAAAGTTTAGCAACTTTAAAAGCATTTGTGGTCTTAGTACAAAGAATAAAATGAGTCTTCTTAGAGAAGCGATCATAAACCATAAAGATAGAATCATCCTTCTTTGCAGTATGTGGAAGCCCAAACATAAAATCCTTACTTGCATCTTGCCAAGGGCAAGTGGGAATAGGTAATGAGGTGTAAAGACAAGTGTTCTGTTTTCTATGTACAACTAGTTGATATGTTCGACATTAACCTAACAACTTAACTACATATTTTTTTAAGCTAGACCAAAAAAACTAACAATCCACCTCTTCAATGGTTTTATTTCTCTCAAAGTATACGAAAAGACCTCCAACATGAATCTCTTACACCAAAAAATCATGCACTGATGTTTTTAGGATACAAATTTTATTATCTAAAACAGAATACCCTTTCTAAAAGTAATAACCATCTATAACACGATTACTCTAATCTCTTAATGTCATATATATTTCTTAAAATTTTTCGGCAAGATTCATACTCCTTTTTAGTCTCTCAAATCTAGTAACTTCAACACTCATTACAAATAACAGCATTACCTAGCAACTCAAGACATATGTCGCCTTATTCTCCATTTAGATTTATGTTTCAATACAAATGAATAGGTTTGCAAATACTCAACTCAACGACCATGCCTATAGTTGAGCTTTTTTTGGGAGTTGAGATAATGAAGGGCCTCATAGTCGGAGTAAAGAACAAACTCCTTTGATAGTAAATAATGGTGCTAATAATGCAAGGCCTGAACTACTGCGTAAAATTCTTTATCATAGGTTGAGTACTTTTGTTTGGCCTTGTTAAGTTTCTCATTAAAGTAAGCTATAAAGTGATGTTCTTGACTAAGAACTCCACCAATACCAACTTCTAAGGCATCACATTCTACTTCAAACACCTTTGTAAAATCAGGAAGCCATATTACTAGAGCCTCTATAATTTTCTTCTTAGCCTTCTCATATGTCTTATTAACTCCTTTACTTTATTGAAACTCATCTTATCTCAAACAATCTGTGATAAGAGACATGATGATGCTAAATCGTTTTTTGAAATGATGATAGAAAGTCATGACCCCAAGAAAACTACAAACCTCATGAATATTCTCAGGTTCTGGCCAATCTACAATAACTTGGACCTTCTAGAGACCAACAAAGATTCCCTTACATGATATTATAAGCTTAAAAAAACCACTCGATCCATGAAGAAAGAATACATTTTGATATTGACATACAAACTTTTCTTCCTTAGGGTGGTACAAATTTGAATAAGGCAATCTAAATGCTCTTCCTTAGTTTTGCTATAAATAAGGATGTTATAAAAAATACACCGCCATGAATAATCCTATAAAAGGCTAAGCACTTTTGTCATTACTCGCATAAAAGTACTTGGTGTATTAGAAAGGCGAAAATGCATGACTAGCCACTCATATAGTTTATCCTTGGTATTAAATGTTGTTTTTCATTCATCTTCCAAGCGGGTTCTAATTTGATGATACCTACTTTTCATGTCAATCTTAGTGAAGATTTGAGCTCCTGCTATAATATCTAACATGTCATCCACACGAGGAATAGGGACACAATACTTGAGAGTAATCTTGTTAATGGCTCGACTATCCACATATATTCTCTATAATCCATCTTTCTTAGGTGTTAAAAGGGAAAGTACTGTATAAGAGCTCAAACTCTCTCGTATAAATCTTTTTGGTAACAATTCATTTACTTGCCTTTACAATTTGGCATATTCACTAGGGTTCTCCTACAATGAGGCAAGTTTAGCAATATGGCACCAGAGATAAAATCTGTAGCGTGTTGAATGTCATGCATAAAGGGTAACACATATGGTAGGTTAGAGGGAAAGACATTTAGAAATTCTTTTAACACTTCCCTTATCTCTTCAGGTGGTTCATCTGAAAAATTTTCTATAACCTCCTTGACTATTAAGACAAACACAACAAACTCTTTACGAACCTTCTTATAACTTATTATGTTAAACCTCTTTTCTTTCACCTTTTCCTTCTTCTTGTTACTATCATTAGGCCTAGGTGATAATCTAGTGAGTTGAATCTTTTTACTATGGAAAGTGAATGAGTAAGAATTTGATCGTCCAAAGATAGTAATGTCTAATTAATTCATATAACTAAGGCCTACAAAAAATGACATGTCCTATGTTCATAGGAATTACATCACATCAAATTTCATCATGATAGTCCAAAATCTTTATGGGGAAAAGATATCTCTCCTTAATTGCCATGGATGTATTGTTAACTCATGACACATATATGGTTTAGGATGTGGGACAAACTTTAAGCCTAAGCAGGATACGCTACTAAAGAACATTGCATTGATATAACTCCAACTATCTATAATGATCTTGCAACTTTTATCTCCATATTTAATGTAAATGTAAAAGATAGTAGTTCTCCTAAAATCCTCGATTCCTTTAGGTTATATTAAGGCACATCTAACTAGATTTAACTTGGTTGTCTTCCATTCTACAAAGTCCTGCTCGATCTGAGCGGATATAGACCTAACACATCCTAGCAGGATGGACTCTTTCTCCTCATCATTTAGATTCTATAAATCATCAGGATTATGTTCATACACCTTATCATCATAATTTTCTTCCTCACCCATATCCTCTCGATCCTTAATGAATAAAACCTTATTAGGACAACTAGAGACAAAACCCTGACACTTAATACATTGAATCCTTGAGGTCATATTAGGTGTTACATGGATAATAACCTTGCCCTTGTCTTCCCTAGGCATCTAGGAAATAGTAGGATTAGGTTTACAAGGTGAGTCACCCAATAAAGAATTATTATTATCAGGTTGGGACCTAGGAGGGATACTACAGGTGACTTGATGTCCTGTCCCCTGACATTTTATGACCAACTCGTAGTTTTGCACTAGGATATAAGCTTTATCAAGGGTGGACACACCTCTAAACACAACCTATCTCTTAAGGTCATCATTCAAGCCTTTCCAATATCTACTTAGAGTAAGTTTCTCATCCTCCCTAACCACACACTTTATACTATATTCATCAAATTATGCCATATATTCATTAGCGATGCCATGTCGATGATGTGGCGCTAGACTAGTGAATTCTACCTTAAGAGACTAGTTTCTTTGTTGCTCTGAGGTTATGGCTGGTGTAAAAAGGGTAGATCTGATGGTGTGTTGTCATCTTCAACCATTGTGCTGCTACTATTAAGATCGACATTGTTGTAGTTAAAGGAGTGACTGCTATCTGTTGCTAAAATAAATGGAGAAAATTTGTTGATGTTTTATAGTTGTTGTCGCTGGCATGGGAAGATCTGGAATGTTGGAGGTGGCGAATTGATCTGGATTTGTGGGCAGCGACTGCTGCTAATCAAGGTTGTCAATTCCGTTTCGGTAGGTGTTTCGCTTTTTTCAATTGGAACGGAATGTTTCAGTTTCGGAGTGTTTTCGCGTGCCGCTTCGGGGTTGTACTGTTCATATATATATATATATTCAACAAACATAATTCAAATTCAAGATAAATTAATTATAAATTATGCAATACAAACACAATGCCAAACAAATATAATTTCAAAATTTAAAATATTTCTAAATAGTCAAGATTAAATAGATCTTTAACTTAAAGTAATTCAACTTAAACAAAATATCAAAATATTATGAAAGTAAAATGTTTTAACACAAATATTTTAAATATAAAGTTAGGTCAATGTTATTAAGGCTAATGGAATCTAAAGCATCCCTTGTTTTACTCAAATTTCTACAAAGTATAAACATGAAAAAAACAACATGAATATAAACCATATATATTAGTGATAAATCTAATTTTAAAAAATTAATATTATTGTTAATGAAAATAGTAATAATAATTTTCAATGTTATTATTAATATCATTGTTATAGAAAATAGTAATAAAAAAGAGCTTTTTATAATTGGGTGGTTTAATTAATTAAATTGAATAAGGTTCAATTTGATTCAATAGCTTTTCAAGAGCGGAACGGAACATGTGGAATGGAACCGGAACGTTTCGGCGGAATTTAGCCGAAAAATCCGGAACGGACCGAGATTTAAAATGAGATGAAATTTGTTCCGTTTTGTTCTGTTTTTTGAATTGGTATGGAATGTTTCGGCCATTCCGGGCGGAACGAAACGGAATTGACAACCTTGCTGCTAATGGGTAGTAGTTGTTGGCTGAGGGAACAATATGTCTTTAAGGATGAATGAGTCTGTAAATAGAAAGATTAAAGGATTTTTCTTAGTCTAGATCATCTATTGATGATGATCAACCTAGAAATCTTCATAAGCCCTAAGAGATCGATTAACTGTAAAAACAATTAAAAGTCTGTGCTTTAATACCAAAGATGATACAGAACAATAAATAAAAGAAATAAAAGTAGGGAAAGAAAGAAAGAAGCCAAGAATTAAAAGCAAGGAAAGAAAAGCTACGAAGAAGAGAGAATGTAGAGGAGGATAATATGTGATTTTCATTCAATTCATCAAAACTGTCTCACAAATTCAAAGAGAAACATATAAATAATATAATCCTAAAACATCAAACTATTAGGCTCAGTCCATTAATTAAAATTGTCTAATATAAATAACCTAAAAAATATCAGGTTGGACCATTCTTTATTGTTTTCATCTATATATAATTGCTGTGTAGATTTAGTATCCCACCATTAACTTAAGCCGTAAGTTGTTAGATAAGGAAGTTTTTGCTACCACATTGAATTTTTCCAACTCAAATTTCTTACAAGAATCTCCATAAGAATTTAACTACCTAGACACGCAATCATGCCGAGGCCATGGACCTCTAAACTTTCTAAACTTACATAATTCTACTCTCTCTCTCTCTCTCCCCCCCCCCTCTATATATATATATATATATATATATATATATTAGTTGAGATATTGAAATTTCAACAACAAACATTTTCTGAAGCTATCTTTGTTATAAATTAGAGCTTCTCTTCCCTTTCCCTCTTCATCATTCGTCGCCTCTTCAAACTCTTCTCTCTGGAAACATGTTGCGTCTTCTGTTTTTGTTAACTTGTGCTTTGTCTCTTCTAGCTTCTTCAGTGGCTTCTGCTGCAATTGTGGAACACTCATTCTATGTAATTCTTCTTCTTTCTTATATTACTACTAAGATGTTTTGTCGACGTAGAGGAAGTTGAATCGTGGTCCTTGTATATAGTTTCCCGTTTTGGTAAATTATCTCATGCAAAGGTTGCATTAGGATTGTTGTCGTTAATTAAACGATATATGAGTGGCCCTGTTATACCTTGAAGTTCTTGACATAGGAAAAACATTCATCAAATTAGCCATACCCTTTTGTTTCATCTTAAGCTCCTAATTAAGATCAAAATCATGTTCACGCTTAAATGGAAGGGATCGAGGGAAAAGATACGACCTTTGCTACTGCAACGTCCCAAGATTCAATATCCACTTCTTATGGTCACAAAAGAGGCTCAAACCGAGATATCCTACTAGAAAAGAAACGTGGGTGTCAATTGAACTACGTTCTTTGGCAAATTCAATACACTTCTTCCCACGATCATCTAAGTTATGGAATTTGTTTTTTCATCCACTTTGGACCGACCTAGATTTGCATATCCTCGCAATATTAGTCTGTCGGAGAGTGTATATATATAGGCATGCAAAGATATTTTCTACTTGCTTAAACCTTTGCAGATTGATGGGTTTAATTAATTTATTGTGATTGTTTTAGGTGCAAAACCTTACAGTTCGTCGGCTGTGCTCCGAGCAAGTGGTAACTGCAGTGAATGGAAGCTTGCCAGGCCCAACGCTTCGCGTTCGAGAGGGAGACACCCTCATAGTCCATGTTTTTAACAAGTCACCCTACAACCTGACTATTCACTGGTAAATTAATCCTTGGTTATTTATTTAAGAAGCTAGACAATTGTAAAAAGTCTAATTAGTGTATTAGAAAATAAGCACGTTGATTTGAATACTCTGATGAAAATTAAGACTACACGTTTCCAGCTTGCCAAGTAATTTCACTAGAAATTAGCAGCTTAATAACAATATTCTTGCACATCTTTTTCTGGTA
Organism: Populus x sibirica; assembly: GCA_019202695.1. Classification (NCBI taxonomy): domain Eukaryota; kingdom Viridiplantae; phylum Streptophyta; class Magnoliopsida; order Malpighiales; family Salicaceae; genus Populus; species Populus x sibirica. Next base: position 1,698,339 of record JAGMVL010000318.1, read on the forward strand.
TATAAAATAATGTTGTCTCTCGTTCGATTTGCACTAACAGTCAGTCGTTTCTTATTATTTGTTTTAACTCAACCAAGATACCATCCTTTTCCTTAGTCAACCATAAAATTAGAACATAATATCAAATTTGTCTTCAAGTATCCAATAAAAAAACTATAATTGAATACATGAGAAAGTTATTCTTCAACTGCTGTAGGCTAATATAATTATGATTAACAAATTTACTAAAGACGTGGTTCTGTAACTGTCATCATCGTAGTCGTCATCATCACTATTATCCCTCTTAATTTTAAATCTATCATTAATTACTGATTATGTACTTTTTTTATGAAGGCATGGAGTGTTTCAATTACTTAGTGCGTGGGCCGATGGACCTAGTATGGTAACTCAATGTCCAATACCCCCTGGAGGTAAATACACCTACAAATTTGAACTCCTCCAGCAGGAGGGCACGCTATGGTGGCATGCTCATGTCAGTTTTCTCCGAGCAACAGTTTATGGGGCACTTATTATCCGTCCAAGATCTGGTCATCCTTACCCTTTCCCTAAACCCCACAGAGAAGTTCCAATTCTATTGGGTAGGTAGCTAGCCATTGATTTTTAATCTAAAGCCAGTTCATTAATGCTGAAACTGTTATTAATTTGTTGAGATCATGCATGGTGATGCATATATGTTTATATTATTGCAGGAGAGTGGTGGAATGCTAATGTTGTTGATGTCGAAAACGAGGCAGAAGCCATTGGTGCACCACCTAACATTTCGGATGCCTACACCATAAATGGACTCCCTGGGGATCTCTACAATTGCTCTCAAAACAGTAAGTAATTATATATATGCCATCATCATCATCAATCATTAATGATATTCATGATAGAGATTTACTGGTCTATCAGAGATGGAACAGTAAAAGTTGAATTTTTCCACAAGCATATTAATTAATGCTGACACATTTTTTTTTTATTTTTTTATTTGAAACTGTCTTGACTCATTATTTTATGGTTTATTTTGCCCCTAAAATTCCAGGAATGTACAATCTTAAGGTGAAGAAAGGGAAGACTTATCTCCTCCGAATAATCAACGCTGCCCTCAATAACCAACTCTTTTTCAAGATAGCCAATCATAATATGACAGTCGTTGCGGTCGATGCAGGGTACACGGTACCCTATGTCACGGATGTTGTTGTCACCGGCCCCGGCCAAACCGTGGACGTTCTTCTCGCAGCCGACCAGGAAGTTGGGTCTTATTTCATGGCTGCAAACGCATATGCTAGTGCTGGTCCTGCTCCTCCTGCTTTTCCTGCTCCACCCTTTGATAATACAACCACAAGAGGAATTATTGTCTACGAAGGTGCACCCACATCAGCAACTCCGATAATGCCACTAATGCCTGGGTTCACTGACACCCCCACTGCCCACAAGTTCTTCACCAGCATTACTGGCCTTGCTGGTGGGCCTCATTGGGTCCCAGTCCCACGTCAAATTGATGAGCACATGTTTGTGACAGTAGGCTTGGGGCTCTCAATTTGTCCAACATGTTTAAATGGGACGCGACTCTCTGCTAGCATGAACAATTTCTCTTTTGCGCGCCCTTCAAGTTTGTCAATGTTGCAAGCCTTCTTTTTCAATGTGAGTGGAATCTACACTCCTGACTTCCCTGATACTCCTCCTGTCATATTTGACTACACTAATGTCATCAACGCCGTAAATCCATCCCTGTTAATCACACCAAAATCAACAAGTGTGAAGGTGTTGAAGTATAACGCTACGGTGGAGATGGTGTTACAGAACACAGCCTTACTTGGTGTGGAGAATCATCCCATACATCTTCACGGTTTCAATTTCCATGTGTTGGCTCAAGGGTTTGGAAATTATGATCCTGTCAACGACCCTAAGAAGTTCAACCTTATCAATCCACTATCACGGAACACTATTAATGTGCCGGTGGGAGGATGGGGAGTCATAAGATTTACAGCCAATAATCCAGGTGTATGGTTCTTTCACTGTCATCTGGATGTGCACTTGCCCTTTGGATTAGCCACCGCTTTCGTGGTTGAGAATGGACCGACCCCGGAATCTACTTTGCCACCACCTCCAGTTGATCTGCCTCAGTGTTAGTAATTGTTCAGAATCCCGACGACTCGGTCTTCATTGTTGTTTCCATATAATACGATTCTCTCCCTTTCATTTCTTTCCCTGCAACGATGAAAGTTGTGGATCAATTATCACTGTAGCTGTTTAGAATTGCGTTCAAATAATGTTTAATGAAAATTTAATTTTTTATTTATTTTTGTTGATGTAAAAAATAATTTTAAAAAAATAAAAAGATATTATTTTAATATATTTTCAAATAAAAATACTTTAAAGAACAATGACTAATATACTTTTAATCATACCCTCCATACGAGTTCAAATTCTTTGATTGGATGTAATAATTATAATTTTATTTTTCAAACACTACCACAATCTTTATATTTACCGATGGATTTTTCGGTCGGTATTTGCATTACCATTCCGTTGGTAATTAATTTACCAATGAAATCACCGACGGAGATGTTCCGTTTGTGAATCTTTCGTCGGTAATTTTTTGTATGTTGGTAAGTCTGTTGGTAATAAAAATATATTATTACCAATGGATTTACTGATAAAAAAAGCGAGCAAAAAAAAAATTACCCGCTACATTCCGTCAGTATTTCCCTCGGCAAAATACCGTATGTAATTCTATCGGTAATTATTTAAAAATATTTAAAAAAAATATATTTTAAAAAACTATAAAATAAATAAATTAATATAAATCAACACTCTATAATACTCAAAATGCTTGGAAAAAGGAAGAAGAAAATCAACTCAAATAAATTTGCAACAAATAAATAAATCAACTAAAAATTGATCTCATATGAAAACAAATCTTACAACAACATTCATACAATTATTAAGAACAAAAACAATTAAAAATAAAATAAAAAACAAATATAGTGAAAAAAACACGAAAAAAAAAGAAAAGAAAATCTTTAAAGAAGAATGACTAATATACTTTTAATCATACCCACTACCAGAAAATCGGATAACACCAACGGCATTACCGACGGAATTATTTTCGTCGGCAATTTTTACCGACGGAAATAATTCCGTCTCCAAATCTGTCGGAATTAACCGACGAAAAAAATCCATCGGCGATGCCACCGGTATATACCGACGGAATAATTTCGTCGGTATATACCGGCGGCGAGAAATTTTTTTTGAAAATTGCAATGGCGGGATGACGTGGAGTTTTTTCAGACGAATTTACCGACGGAAATACCGAGGGATTCAAACCCAGACAGCCAAACGGGGACGTGTTGCTAACACCGGCGGAATCACCGATGGTGTTACCGACGGAATGTTTCGTCGGTGATTCCGTCGGCAAATCCAGTATATACTGCCTCTGCCGATACTCTCTCTTCCTCTGTTTCTCCTTCTTCTTCCCCTTCTTCTTCCCCATCCCACCTCTCCCCTCCCAAACTGCAACCAACCACCCATCTCAACTCTCCCCTCTTCTCAACACAAGCTAGCACTCAAGTTTCTTATACTTTTGTACGTGGTCACAACATCCGTTAATTCTTGTGGATTTTATCATTTTTTATAAGTAAATGTTTCCTTTTTAGTTTTAACTTTTAAATGTGAATTTTATTGTTTTTTTAGTATATGTATTTTGTTAAAGAAACTTGTTGTATGAATGTATAATTTTGTAGTTGTTATAGTTTGTTTTAGATTTTATCAAATTATATATATTTGTTTGTAAATTGTTGAAATTTTGTTTGAATTACATACACCGAATTATATTATAGCTTGTTTAACGGGTATGTTTTAATTGTTATCAATTCTATTGCGAAGTTGTGATTTCTGTAAATTTATATATGTATAAATTTGTATGTATGAATGTTGATAGTTGATAATTGATAATGAATATTTAACATAAGTGTTTTTTTAGTTTATTGGATAATTGATAGTGAATATTTAACATAAGAAACCAATATTTTTTTTTATGTTTTATAGAGATTCAATAGAAGTCATGGATGATCGTTCATGGATGTATCGAGACTCACCCCAAGGATTGCGGAGGATGGATTATTGTAACGGTGTTCAGGGTTTTATTAATTTCGCAACATCTATCCCGAGGAATTTTTCCGATGGCGGTATTAGGTGTCCATGCAGGAAGTGTAAAAATTTAAAGTTTCTGCATCAAGATGTTGTAACGATGCATCTTCTAACCAAAGGGTTCATGGAGGATTACCTGTGTTGGTATGCACACGGAGAACTATTTGTTCCTGATGAGAGCATGGAAGAACATGTGGTTGGGTCAACTTCTAGTGCTAGCAACATGCATGAAGTTGGAAATGAGAACAGTAATCCTTACAGGAATATGGTTATAAATGCAATGAGAATAAGTGAAGGTAATGTCAGGGAATGTCCAATCATAGAAGAAGAACCTAATGCAGATGCAGCAAGGTTTTTTGATCTGTTGAAAGATTCTGACGAGCCATTATGGGATGGCTACACGAACCACAGTAAATTATCGGCCGTAGCATAGGTGTTCACCATCAAGTCAGATCACGAGTTGAGTGAGGCCGGTTATGACAAGATTATCGAATGGGCGAGAAGCATTTTACCTGAGGGGAACAGGCTTAAAGAGAACTTCTATGCTGCCAAGTCCATGATGAAACCCCTCGATTTAGGATACCAGAAAATTGACATGTGCCCTAACTTGTGCATGTTATACTACCTTGAAAATGCTGAGCTGACCGAGTGCATGACATGTGGGCATTCCCGTTACAAACCCAGAACTGGAAGACTAAAGACTCTCGTGGCATATAAAAAACTTAGATACTTCCCAATCACACCTAGACTGCAGAGGTTATTCATGTCACCAAGGACTGCTGAGCACATGACATGGCACCAATCACATCATGCGGTTGATGGAGTGATGGTGCATCCTTTCGACGGTGAAGCCCGGAAACACTTTAACAAGTGTGCATCCTCACTTTTCAGCCGAATCAAGGAACGTGCGTCTTGGGTTGTGTATAGACGGATTCAACCCATTCGGGTTATTTGCTGCTCCTTATTCTTGTTGGCCGGTCATACTGACGATTTATAACTTGCCACCGGGGATGTGTATGAGGCCGGAGTTCATGTTTCTATCTATGGTCATACTAGGTCCGAGCAGTCCGGGTCGGAATATAGATGTTTGTCTTCGTCCGTTGATTGATGAGTTGACGCAATTGTGGTCCTCTGGAGCTTTGACTTATGACATCTCGAGGAAACATAATTTTGTTATGAGAGCAGCTTTGATGTGGACTATCAATGATTTCCCAGCTTATGGAATGGTTTCTGGTTGGAGCACGCATGGAAAGCTAGCATGTCCATACTGTATGGAGAACAACAAGGCATTCACGCTAACAAACAGGGGTAAAGTTTTTTTTTTTTTTACTGTCACCGTCGCTTCTTGCCGCCGAATCATAGGTACAGAAAGAACAGGAAGGATTTCTTTGTTGGCAGAGTTGAAAAGGATGTTTCACCCCCGCGTCTTTCCGGTGAAGAATTGCTTGATGTTGTTTCACAGTATGGTGACATTGTGTTTGGTCTCCAATCAGGTAAGCAGAAGTTTCCTGGGTTTGGTTTGACCCATAACTGGGTGAAGCGAAGTATATTTTGGGAGCTTTCTTATTGGAAGACCAATCTTCTCCGTCATAACCTTGACATCATGCACATTGAAAAGAACGTGTTTGAGAACATTTTCAACACCGTCATGGATGTGAAGGGGAAGACAAAGGACAACATCAAGGCTAGATTGGATGTAGCGTTGTTCTCAGAACCGTAAAAATATAGAGTTGGTTTGTGATGGGTCACGGGTCGCAAAACCAAGAGCAAGCTTCGTGTTAGAGAAAAACGCACAACTACTAGTCTACAAATGGCTTAAGAGTCAGCGTTTTCCCGATGGACATGCCTCGAACATATCAAGGCTGGTTAATACCGAGGAATGCAGATTATATGGAATGAAGAGTCATGACTGCCATGTGTTTATGCAAACACTCATCCCATTAGCTTTTCGTGATTTGTTGCCAAAGGGGATATGGGATGCACTAACGGAGATCAGTCATTTTTTCAGAGATATATGCTCCAACAAGTTGAATGTTGATCACATTGAGAGGCTTGAAACGAATATCGTGGAGACAATATGCAAACTTGAGATGATATTCCCTCCATCATTTTTTGACTCAATGGAGCATCTACCCGTACATTTACCGTTTGAGGTAAAAGTTGGAGGACCGGTTCAGTACAGATGGATGTATCCATTCGAGAGGTTAGATATTACAGTTCCTATGTAATTCATAATTAAATGTTTTTTTTTATTTTTTTATTTATAATTTTTGATTAATTCTATATATATATATATATATATATATGCAGTACTTGTTCAATCTTAAAAAAAAGGTTAAGAACAAGGCGCATGTTGAGGCGTCAATATGTGAGGCCTATATTGTTGAGGAGATCTCAACATTTATCTTATACTATTTCAAACCTCATTTGAGAACGAGGATCAACCGTGTTCCATGGCATGATGATGGTGGTGAAGTGTCTTCAAGTGGGAACTTGTCAATATTCTCTAATCCTGGACGACCCACACCTAAAAATGCCGTGAGGGGAAGATATTTGTCTGAAATAGAGTTCGGGACAAGCACACAATTATATCCTATTTAACCGTGATGAGTCGAGATCTTTTATTAAGTAAGTAGATGTTCGACATAAACTTTGTCAAGAGTGTACTATTTACGTTTTGTGATACCATAAACTCATATAATTCTGACTAAACCTTGCAAGCAACATCGACGATACTTACTGTCCAATAACTCACAGCTGACGGAATCCCAGATCTTTCAATTACAAGATGAACAATTTGCCACATGGTTTAGAACACATGTAAGTCCTATCACAAACTCATAATCTCTTGCAATGTAAATCACTGTACGTAAATATATATTACATAATATCTCGTTTATTGATTATTGTTGTATTTAATATACAAGGTTTATCAAATGAGAGTTAGTGCTACTATTTCATTGTCTTTACTAAGCCTGGGCCCTGAAAGAAAAGTCAAGTGCTATAACGGGTATTTTGTCAATGGATATATCTTTCATACTGAAGAATATGGGCATGGAAGAAAGACATACAATAGCGGTGTTTGTATTAAGGGATCGACTTCTAGTGAGTTTGAAGTTGACTACTACGGTAGATTGGAAGAGGTCATGGAATTGCAATATCATAGCGAGCAGAATAGAGTGTTTTTATTCAAATGCTATTAGTATGACACAACTGACAGAGGAATCAGAGTAGATCCTCACTATGGTCTCGTTGAAATCAACTCAAAAGCTAGACACCGCAACGTAAACTATGTCTTTGTTTTCGCAAAACAATGCCAACAAGTTTATTACACATACACCCCTTCCTTTAGAAGGGACCGATCAAGAGTTGATTGGTTATCCGTTTTAAAAACAAAACCCGTGGGTCGTGTCGAGGTTGTTCGGGATGAGAACGAAGACACAAGTGTGATAGATGAAGTCTTTCAAGCTAGTGAGTTGGTTGAACCATACCGAGTTGCTCCTTCGATTGACTTAGAAGAAAATTCAAATTTTCGTGTTTTCGACGATAGTCTTGTTGATGTTGATGTAGAGGAGTTGAATGCCGTTTTGAGCTCTACTAGTGCAGTACAAAATATTGATGAAGAAGATGATAACCACATTGAAGAGCGCGATGAAGCGGATGATAACAATTCAATTGAGGACGAAGATGAAAATTTTGACTAAACATGCTGTAAAACCTTATTTTTATAACGTAATATTTTGGAACATGAAATATTTATTCTTTTTTAATTGTCGGCTCCGTTATTGTCTTGTGTGTGATCTAAGTGTGCAGGAGGATAGAAGAAAATTTACGTAGAAGCCGTATAAATATTGATTGTTTTACCGACGGCCTTTTCCGACAGAATAGTGCCGTCGGTATTTCACAGAGAGTTGGAAACAAATTACGGGCTTGTGCCACAATTTCCGACGGACTCACCGACCGAAGCAATCACCAACGGAAATACCGACGGAATAGTTCCGTCGGTATTTCACAGAGAGTTTGAAAAAAATTACGGGCTTGTGCCACTACTTTCGACGGCATCACCGACGACAATTACCGACGGAAATCACCGACGGAAATTACACATCCCGAAGCGCACGCCTGTCAGAGCCACCACTATTACCGACGGATAAAAACAAAAGGCGGCATTTTTGAAAATTTTGGTGCGCATTTCAATTTATTTTCCGTCGAAATTACCGACGGAAATAAATGCCACCGACAACATTTAATGTTCCATCGGTAATTCCGATGGGAAAATTAGCATATAAACCCCCCTTCCCTTCCCCCCCCATTTCTTTTTTTCTCTTGGCTCTCATCTCTATTTCTTCTCCTCCAGGTTTGTAGTTTAAGTTTTGGAAGAGATTTAATTGTTTTGGTGATAGTTTTCAACATATTAAAAGGTATGTAATGGTTTTTCTTTATCTTTGTATTTTATTTATTTTAATTATCATTATTTTTTTGGTGTTCTTTGTTTTGTGTATTTTTATAGATAAAATCTAAAAATCAACACTATTAAGGTAAGCATTTTTTATTCCAAAATTTATTTTGAATTAATGTATTGTTTGTTTTGTATTTAGGATGTTTTGTTTAGTGTTATTGAAATATAGAATTAAATTAAATTAGTTTATATTAATTTTAGGATATTATTGTTTGTATTGGAATAATTGTTATTGTTGAATTTATGTTATAAATGTGAATTGAAATATAGAATTAAATTTAATTAATTTATATTAATTTTAGGATATGATTGTTTGTATTGGAATAATTGTTATTGTTGAATTTATGTTATAAATGTGAATTGAAATATAGAATTAAATTTAATTAGTTTATATTAATTTTAGGATATTATTGTTTGTATTGGAATAATTGTTATTGTTGAATTTATGTTATAAATGTGAATTGAAATATAGAATTAAATTTAATTAATTTATATTAATTTTAGGATATGATTGTTTGTATTGGAATAATTGTTATTGTAGAATTTATGTTATAAATGTGAATTGAAATATAGAATTAAATTTAATTACTTTATATTAATTTTAGGATATTATTGTTTGTATTGGAATAATTGTTATTGTTGAATTTATGTTATAAATGTGAATTGAAATATAGAATTAAATTTAATTAATTTATATTAATTTTAGGATATGATTGTTTGTATTGGAATAATTGTTATTGTTGAATTTATGTTATAAATGTGAATTGAAATATAGAATTAAATTTAATTAATTTATATTAATTTTAGGATATGATTGTTTGTATTGGAATAATTGTTATTGTTGAATTTATGTTATAAATGTGAATTGAAATATAGAATTAAATTTAATTAGTTTATATTAATTTTAGGATATTATTGTTTGTATTGGAATAATTGTTATTGTTGAATTTATGTTATAAATGTGAATTGAAATATAGAATTAAATTTAATTAATTTATATTAATTTTAGGATATGATTGTTTGTATTGGAATAATTGTTATTGTTGAATTGGTATAGATATTAGGTTGTATATATGATGTTGATGGAGATTATATGGATTGTGGTTATTGTAAAGATTGTAGGTTTGAAAACTGTGGGTAGTCTCTAATATAGGGGAGGTGTTGCGAATTTTTATTAATGATTGAATTCCTAATGATATTAGGTTGTATATATGATGTTGATGGAGATTATATGGATTGTGGTTATTGTAAATATTGCAGGTTTGAAAACTGTGGATAGTCTCTAGTATAAAGGAGGTGCTGCTGAATTTTTTTTTTAAATAATTAAAGTTAATTTATGTAATAATTCATATACATTTGTGTAGATGCGTCGAATGAAATGTACATCACGTCGTCAGCAGACGGTTGCACATAGTTCTTCTAGTAGCGAGGAGGACATCTCCTTAGGTGCTGATCACGGCGATGCATCTGCGCCACCGTGTGATGCTTCCTCTTCTACCGCGGTTTCACAGCGCAGAAGTGGCGTGCCTTCACAGCGGGGTCAATTCACCCGCAAGTACCAGGCACAATGGAAGGATGACCTCTCAATGTAAGTTTGTTTAGGTTTTAGTTTTTTTTTAATACTTATAACATAATTTATGAACAAATAATTAATTTTTTATTATTTAATTTTAGGTTCACAAACATTGAGGCTGCCAGGACAATTACAATGGCGATGAAATCGTCGATGGAGATTCCATTGTTTCAATGGAGTCAGGTCTCCGGGACATCCCGAGTGGAGACCTAATATCGATGCCTGGTTTCGGCGATTTCGGGTAGGTGTTAATTTTTAATTTCAGTTTATTTTTAATAAATAAATTTTGTAATTTTATATCTTGTACTATTTTTATTTTCAATGAATTATTTATATATACGAATAAATTTGAGTGGGATAGCACGGACAACAATGTTGTCAGGAGAGTATGGGAGAATCACGCGGCAACTAGGTAACATCGAAAATAATATTTATTTTTGATTTATAATTTTATGTTCTAAATTCTAATTAGTTACTATGGATGTAGGTTGCGTGATTTTTGGTATGACACACAAAAAAAGGCGAAAAGATATGCGAGGGACAACGGTCTTGAAGGCTGGAATGAGGTGGCAGTTTGGCGGGAATTTAAACCGCCATTCATCTCGGGAGATATATGGGCGGCATATATTGAGCACGTGATGTCTGAGCGGTTCTCACGGCGCTCACAATCCGGAGCCATCAACCGGAACCGGGAAATTCATGGTTCGGTGACCACGCACACCGGCGGCTCCGTCCGTTCAGCGCACATGCGAGCGGATGGTAAGATTATTTTAAATGAAATATATCGTTAATTAATTTTTTGTTGCTTATAAATATATTTCACTTGCAATCTTTTTTTTCCTTACAGGCTACGTCTCTTGGATGTGAGCCGAGTCCAATGGAGCTATTTCTAGAGACGCACGTGCGGAGTCAAGACCGCCAAAAGGGGGTGCAACAGTACGTGGACAACCGTGCTCGGCATTTTGTGGTATGTTCGATCAATCAAATTATTTTGTAAGTTATTAGTTTCTTGAATTGAATATGATGATTTTTTAAAAAAAAATTCAGGAGACCTAGAATAGCCGGTTGAGAGAGAGATATGGGGACGATCCTTTGATCCCACCAGATTTCGATCCGAATTTGTGGATGGAGGTCGGATCGTCTGGTGGACCCGATAAAAATCGAGTCTACGGGCTCTCCAACACGACGGCCGAAAAATTACGGTCGGCCCGTAGTGTCTCAACCGTTGGGAGCTCTCCATCAGTATCGAGCACCCAGTCAGAGGAGTTTTTAGCCTTGAAACAACAATATGAACGCCTCTCGACGGATTATGCTCAGCTCCATCAAATGGTCATGGAGATTAGATCAAAGATGGGTGATGATCCATGTGCTCCTTCTTTTTGGCCGTACGGTCCCGGCAACAACTCCTCCTCCTCCTCCTCCAGCTCCGCCACTATTTTAATTAGTTTAATTTTGTTTTTTTAAAACATTAAATTTGTAATGAATATTTCGATGAATATTATTTAACATTAATTTTACATTTTTAATGTCTAATGAAAATTTATTTGGTTATAAGTTTTTAACTGTTAATTAAGAATTTGTTTTTAAATATTTTAAATTTATACCGATGGATTTACAGAGAGAATTTGTCCGTCGGTATTATAGTATCGTTTACAATATTTACGGCCGTGCCCCAATCACCGACGGACATTCCGTCGGAATTACCGTGTCTTTTACCGACGGATATTCCGTCGGTAATTACGTTGAATTTTACCGACGGATATTCTGTCCGCATTACCGTTGAATTTTATCGACGGATATTCTGTCGGTAATTACGTTGAATTTTACCGATGGATATTCAGTCGGTAACTTGGTGGCGGGAATTGTATTTTGGCGCGCTTATCCGTCTGTAATGCCGTCGGCATTTCTGTCGGTATTGTTTTTTTATTACCGACAGAAATGGCGACGGAATTAGAATTACCGACGCTCATGACGCCGACGGAATCAATCCGTCGGAGATACCGTCGGTAATAATTTTACCGATGGTTTTTGTTCCTTATACCGACGGAATGAATCCGTCGGCAAAACTGTATAATGGCGTAGTGACCCTCCATACGAGTTCAAATTCTTTGATTGGATGTAATAATTATAATTTTATTTTTCAAACACTACCACAATCTTTATATTTACCGATGGATTTTTCCGTCAGTATTTGCACTATTATTCCGTTGGTAATTAATTTACCAACGAAATCACTGACGGAGATGTTCCGTCGGTGAATCTTTCGTCGGTAATTTTTTGTATGTCAGTAAGTCTGTTGGTAATAAAAATATATTATTACCAATGGATTTACTGACAAAAAAAATGAGCAAAAAGAAAATTACCCGCTTTATTCCGTCGGTATTTCCCTCGGCAAAATGCCGTATGTAATTCTATCGGTAATTATTTAAAAATATTTTTAAAAAATATATTTTAAAAAAATATAAAATAATTAAATTAATATAAATCAACACTCTATAATACTCAAAATGCTTGGAAAAAGGAAGAAGAAAATCAACTCAAACAAATTTGCAACAAATAAATAAATCAACTAAAAATTGATCTCATATGAAAAAAATCTTACAACATTCATACAATTATTAAGAACAAAAAAAAATTAAAAATAAAATAAAAAACAAATATAGTGAAAAAAACACGAAAAAAAAGAAAGAAAAATCTTTAAAGAACAATGACTAATATACTTTTAATCATACCCTCCATACGAGTTCAAATTCTTTGATTGGATGTAATACTTATAATTTTATTTTTCAAACACTACCACAATCTTTATATTTACCGACGGATTTTTCCGTCAGTATTTGCACTATTATTCCGTTGGTAATTAATTTACCAATGAAATCACTAACGGAGATGTTCCGTCGATGAATCTTTCGTCGGTAATTTTTTGTCTGTCGGTAAGTCCGTTGGTAATAAAAATATATTATTACCAATGGATTTACTGACAAAAAAAGCGCGCAAAAAAAAAATTACCCGCTTCATTCCGTCGGTATTTCCCTCGGCAAAATACCATATGTAATTCCGTAGTTGTGAAATTAGGGATTCTAGGCTTTTTATTGGTGCGTTTTACCGACGGATAATTAAATATTAATATTTTTAATTATTCTGTCGGTGATTCCGTTTGTAATATTTAATTAAAATTTTTAATTTAATCAAAAAATTAAGAAACCGCCAAATATCACCGATGACTTTTTAATCCGTCGGTGATTCCGTCTGTAATATTTAATTTAAAATTTTAATTTAATCTAAATTTTTCATTTAACCGCCAAATAATGCCGACGACTTTTCAATATGTCGATGATTTTGTCTATAAAGAACAATAATTAACAATGCAATTGTGACGTGAATAGTGTCAGAGCTCTCAGGAAAATACATACGGAATTTTCCGTCGATGATTCCCTTTGTAATTGACATGATGAACAATGTTCATAGTTTACCATCGCTTTTATTACCAACGGATTTTACCGTTGGTAAAAATGACATGTCATCATTTTTTTTGCCTTGTTTTAATTATTTTCTTTCCCACTGTAATTCCCTCGGCATATACCGAGGGAATATATCCGTCGGTAAAATCTGTCGGTAAATTTCCGATGAAAATATTCCCTCGGTATTTCTATTTGTATTTATCAATTTTCTAGTAGTGAAACTTCTGTGATATTTGTGCATTATATTTATGAGGAATAAATATTATTTTTAGTGTTTTATACCTTGAAAAGTGTATTTTTGTTATCTCTATTATTGATTAAAGGGTTAATCTATCATCATTTAGCATTAACTACATTCATTTGAGAATTTTTAGGTAAAGGATTCCGAGTTTAAGTAAAAGAACACATTTAACTGTAACTGAAAATTTGTACATTGACCTAATAAGAATGATGAATAATGATCTGTAATTTTAAATGCTGCCCTTTAATATAAATTTGTGGGCACATTTAAGTGGCCTACTCTACTAAAATTGAAGAGGCAAATATCAATATTATTGGAAAGAAGAAAGTCGGAGAGGTCCTGCTATTGTGAAGGTTTTGAGTCGGGCATGTGGTGGATTGCCTAACTCTTTGCATCAGATACTGCATGGAATGCAAGCTAAATATTTTCGAGTTATTGATATGGAAAATAGGGTTTATTTCAATTGCTCAGTCCACTGGTAGGTTATTTGGAATTTTTAAAATTGAATTCAATTCTAAAGGTTAATTTTTTTTATATATATATATAGTTTGGAATATTTTTAAGGATATTAATTTGAATGCAAAAAAATAGAGTTTTCTATAATAATTCTCCTTGAAATTAATATTAAAAACAATATTCCAAAAATACTCTTAACAACATAAACCCTATTTTTTTTTTAAAAAAGAAAAAAACATTGTCTCTTCCCTTTTCTTTTTCTAACCCTTCCATCTCTTCTAACATCTTCAGGATCAATTTTTCCATCACCTTTTAAATCTGCATCACAAAATGTCAATTAACCAAATAAGCATGAAGCAGTGAAGTTTGACACAGCAAAACCAAATTGTACCTTGTCCACAATTGTTTCAACATCATCGGACAACAATAGATCCGATTCATGCAGAAGTGCCAATATCATCTCCTTCAACTGTTTAATAACATAAACTCCTGAGAAAGAATATACATGCGGAAACATATATATACTGGTGGCAATCATCAGTATATATATAATAATATGTAAAAATGGCGAAGAGAGGAATTGTAGAACTCAGCTCCTCGTTCAATGAAACCAGTTTGCCTTAAATCATATAATCTAAAAGCAACTGCAAGAAATTCCCCCTTGATTAGTAAATTATTCTGGAGTACGTGCAAAAAATGGTTAAGAGACTAATTAACTCCCAGTTTTTATGGTTTAAGTGACATCCAGGAGAAAACGTGAGTGTGTCTACACTGAAGCCCCTACTTGTATATCATCCTAGAGAAACATTAGACTTACAATGGATCTTGTCTTCAGCAGGTGCATTTAGATGAAAGACACCCAAAGAACAAATTGTCCAAACTCAATTACTCCATTAATACGCTTGACACCAAATAAATAAATAAAAAAACGCAGAAGTGAAGCAAGGAGATGCAACTTAGAAAGAAGGAAAAATGCCATGGCGTCAGGTAACTATTGCTATATTATAGGAAAAATACATACCTCGTCTGCAAAAAGGCTCCTTCTATGTTCCTGAAGAGTGCCAGCTAAAGTTTATCATTGACTATCATTTATTTGTGTTTGTGTTGCAGGAGATATTTTAGGCACAAACCAACAATTCATCTGAATGCTACTAGAGTTCCATTAAAGCCCAACACTACACCATTAAACAGTTTTACCGACGGACTAATTCCGTCGGTGACAGGAATGAAATCCATTGGTGAAATAATTACCGACGGCCTCACCTACGGAACACGTCCGTCGGTATACCGATCGTCGGTAACTCCCATTTCCGTCACTAAGTCTGTCGCAAATAAAAAAAATACCCACCGACGGAACACCAACGGTCGTACAGACGGATACACGCGCGCCAAAAAAAAAGTTTCCCGCGGGAACATTACCGACAGAATAAATCCGTCTGCAATTTCAACGGTAATTACCGACGGCATATCCATCGGTAATTATGGCATGGCTGGTAATTGTTTGCCAACCCTCTGTGAAATACCGTCGGTAAATCCGTCTGTATTTAATCACCGACGGGTAGATTCCGTCGGTAATTATGGCATGGCTGGTAATTGTTTGGCAACTCTCTGTGAAATACCGACGGATATTATCCGTTGGTATATCCATCGGTATGTATTTAAAATATATATAAAAAATAATTTATTAATAGTAAAAAACCTTAATAAACAAATAAAAATGGATTAAACATTAAAAATATAAAAGTAATGTTAAATAATATTCATTACAAATTTAATGTGTTTAAAAAACAAAATTAAACTAGAATAGCGGCAGAGCTGGAGGAGGAGGAGGAGGAGGAGGCTGGTTGTTCCCGGGACCATACGGCCAAAAAGAAGCTACACAAGTATCGTCACCCATCTTTGATCTCATCTCCATGAATATTTGACAGAGCTCATCATAATTCGTCGAGAGTTGTTGATATTGCTGTTTCAACGCAATGAACTCCTCAGATCGGGTGTTCGATAGCGATGGAGAGCTTCCAACAGTTGAGACACTACGAGCCGAACGCAAGTTTTCAACCGTAGTGTTGGAGAGCCCGTAGACCCGATTTTTATCGGGTCCACCAGACGATCCCGCCTCCATCCACAAATCTGGATCGAAATCTGGATGGGTCGACGGATTGTCCCCATATCTCTCCCTCAACTAGCTATTATAGGTCTCCTGAAAATTCCGTCGGTAAAAAAATCATCAAATGCAATTCAAGATGCAATTCAAGAAAATAATAACTTACAAAATAAAATGAATGAACGAACATACCATGAAGTGCTGAGCACGGTTGTCCACGAACTGCTGCACCCCCTTTTGACGGTCTTGACTCCGCACATGCGTCTCTACAAACAACTCCATTGGACTCAGTTCACGTCCAAGAGACGCAGCCTGTAAGGAAAAAATAGGTTGAAAGTTAAATATATTATAAGGAACGACAAATTAATTAACGATATATTTCATTAAAATTAATCTTACCATCCGTTTTGCATGTACTGAACCATGAATTTGCCGGTTCCGGTTGTCGGCGCCGGACTGTGAGCGCCGTGAGAACCGCTCTGAGGTCACGTGCTCAATATATGCCGTCCATATTTCCCCGAGATGAATGGCGGTTTGAATTCCCGCCAAACCACCACCTCATTCCATCCTTCAAGACCGTTATCCCTCGCAAGTCTTTTTGATTTTTTTAGGTGTCATATCAAAAATCACGCAACCTACTTCCATAGTAATAAATTAGAATTTAAAACATAAAATTATAAAACAAAAATAAATATTATTTTCAATGTTACCTAGTTGCCGCGTGATTCTCCCATACCCTCCTCACAACATTGTTGTCCGCCCTATCCCACTCAAATTTGTTCTATGTATATAAATAATTCATATAAAATAAAAATAGTACAAGATATAAAATTATAAAAAACATTTATTAAAAATAAGCTGGAAATTAAAAATTAACACCGACCGAAATCGCTTAAACCATGTATCGATATTAGGTTTCCACTCAAGATGTCCGGAAACCCGGCTCCATTGAAACAATGGAATCTCCATCGACGATTTAAACGCCAATGTTATAGTCCTTGTGACCTCAATGTTTGTGAACTTGAAATTAAATAAAAGTAGTAATATTAATTAGTTGCTCATAAATTATGTTATAAGTATATAAAAAAAAAAACTAAAACCTAAACAAACTTACATTGAGAGGTCATCCTTCCATTGTGCCTGGTACTTGCGGGTGAATTGACCCCACTTGTGAAGGCACACCGCTTTATTTGTGAAACCGCACTAGAAGAGGCAAGCATCACAAGTTGGCGTAGATTCCTCGCCGTGATCGCACCTAAGGATACGTCCTCCTCACCGCTAGAAGAACTAGCCGCAACCGTCTTTCGACGACGTGCTTGTAGATTTCATTCTACGCATCTATACAAATTTATACGAATAATTACATAATTAACTTTGATTATTTAAAAAAAAAATTCGACAGAGTCTCCCCTATACTGGGGGGTCCGATCCAATCATCCTGGATCTCAACCCAACTCATCATCATTGTCGCACGTCCCCCGCGCGGCGTCCGATGGCGATTTTTCATTGGTTTTCGGGTTTCTTTTTTTTTGTGAATAAGGGAGTCGCCACCTAGTATTATGGTCACTAGGAACCCTAACTGGTCTTTCAGAGATTCTAAGGCAAGGGACTGGTTGCGTAAAGGGAAGGTATTAGCACCCCTAGTACGCCCTACCTAAGGTAAGCTGCTTGGTGTTTGGTTTGTCTTATAATTGCTATGGTGTTGGTGTTTTCTAATCCCATCGGTTTTCTCGGTTTGATTCTAACTAAATTTATTAAGATAGAAATCCAAGGAGATTCCATGTGCTTTACAAGCTCATTTTTCCCTTGGTATTTCATAAGTTTGCGACTCATAAATCGCAAGGAGGAGGGACAAAAATTTAGAAATCTAGGGTGCTTTAAAAACCTTTTTTTTTGTCTTAGTGTTTTATACTCTCACGGCTCGTAAACCGTGGGGTAAAAAATTGAAATGTCCTCGATTATAATCAAGGCTTCTTTCAAGGATGTGTGCGGATTTATTATTCCTAGAAAATTATTTTGGATATTTACCACTCTGGGTTTCTTTATCCAAATATTAACAGTGAATAATAACAAATTACTCCCAATAATATTTTGGATATTCGTCCTTTAAGGATTTCTTTATCCAAACATTAGCGGTGAATAATAGATGAATTCCCCCCAAAATAAGATTTTTATATTTTTTGGAATATTGGCCAATACCCTTTGGAGTTTTACAAACATGTTGTAAAATCCAGAAATGCAAGAAAATAATTTTTCTTGTGTTTAAGAAATCCATGTGAAAACACATTTTCGAAACTTCCAATATTTTTTGTATATAAAAAAAAAGCGTTCAAAACATGTTAGGGTATTAGCCGTATGCAACACACAAGAAAACATTTTTAAAAAAAACCAGAATTTAGTGACAGTGTTCATCCCCATAAACCCATTTTAGTGACGAGTGTTCATACCCACAAAACCCCTTTCTTTGACAAAACTAAAACCCGCTTTAACTCCCCCACACAGACAAAGAAGAAAGAAAGAAAGAAAGAAAAAAAGCATGCTCTATTCATGTATATAGGAAAAACAAAACCATGGCCGGCTAATCTCTCAAGAAGCGGGGAAAAAGAACGAACAGAGAAAAGGGAGCGATGATGAAGAAACAACAGCCCCCTCCCACGGTTCCTTATGAACCAGCGAAAGAAAGACAAAGAAAAAAAAGAAAACAGGTTTTTTAAAACGTCGGGAACAACAAAAGGCAAGCGTTCATTGTAGTCTAAAATTGAAAACGAATGTGCAGAGCAAAGATAAAATAGGTACAAAAGATTTAAAGGCAGCAAAGGAGGGGAAAGTTAAGACTTACCCGAGGTCTCACCGTGTTCTTTTGCCGCGAAGATGAAATAAAACCAAGCAAACGTTCTTTGTCAAGGTTTTAGCAGCAAAGCTCCCTCTCCGTCTTGTATTCTTTCTCTCCTCTTTCCTCACAATAACACCCGAACGCAAGAAAGAAATCTCCCTCTATTTGCTGTGGTTTTTACTCTGCCTCTCTTACATTTTTCTTGTCTGTCTTTGGCTGTTTCTTTCGCCGCTCTTTTCTCTCCGTTTTTTCTCTTATTTTTCTGCTCTCCCTCTCTATTTTTCTGCTCTCCTTTTGCCACCTCTGTTAGGTCATTAGAAGGGCTTGTATATAGCCTACATATGTCTCTATTTAGAAAGGATTCAATGCCTTAATCCTAGGACGCAAATCCCTACTGATTTGCAGTAAAAAAACGCAAAAAAGGAAACGCAATATTCGATTTTGTGTTGGTGCTTTACGTCGATTTCTTTCCAGTTTTAGAGGATGGTGTGGCTCTTTTCTTTCCTTCCATAGGGCCAGCTGCTCCCTTTGAAATGAGGCAACAAAAACGTGGTCTTCAGCTCCAAAAATCAGGCGTGATGAGAAAGGAAAACGAGAGACAAAAAGAAAGAAATCATTTGGAGGGTGCATTTGCAAGGTCCTATTTTCCTTATTCGGTGTGGTAAAAATCCTATCATTTATGATGATCCAACCCCCCTCTCCAGCTTTCAATATCATTCTTCTATTCAATCCCTCATTTTAACACTTTTCGATTCAGTCCTTGGTCCAAAAGAAATCCTTCGAATCGGTCCGCGAACTTGGGCTATATCCTTCCCGTGCAGAATTTTCTGCCCTCGCGTTAGATATTCAAATGGGAATATCTTGAGCTTCGATATCGAAATCAAGCGATTCAAAAGCCCAAATTCATCTATGCATCCAGGACTACAACTTTGATGAAGGAGTCAAAGTGAGATAAAATCATTTTAGAGAACAGAATCTGACAGTAATCTAGTTGGTCAAAAAGGTTCTTGATCTGACAATGTTGAGCATCCAAATCGGCGAGAATGTGCCCTAAGAACAATGATCCCTAGGACCTAATAAAGGTGTACGCCAATTTGCAACATGTCATGAGTGACATAATATACCTAGGATGGTGAGATATCGTACGAAACCGAGTCAGAATCGGAGCCTAAGTTGGAACAAAAAATTGCGACAGCAGCAGAAACATTTTTTTAGTGCAAATTCTGAGGGATTTATTTAACCTTAAAGACCAGATAAAAAAGGAATGAATTTAGCATTATGAAGACTCCTGATCAACCTAAGAAAACCTGATGATTTTGGTAGTAAAGGGGAAGGATAAAAAGAGCGTAAAACTTGCTCAAACAAGGTTTCAAAAAAAAAAATTTATTTCTGTGCTTTTTGTCAATCTTCCAAGCAAACATGGGGTCCAAAAATGAGTAACAACAATCATCAACACAACATTTTATTCAATAACATCATATAATGATATTCAAGTAAAAGAATCAATTTCAACTATGAACATTCATTGTTAAATTGGTACTTAGAGTCACAAACATTAGATTAAAGTCACACATTCAAATTTACGGATTAATATTACATTTCAAGTTTTAGGAGACAAGACTCTTAATTTATAAATAATTACATGGTCAAAAGCAAAAGGTAACTAAATCAATATCATTCCTAACACGATCGACCCTAATGGACCTCAAAATAGAAATTAACGTGTACACATAAATATAAAAATGTAATAACAAGCAATTACAATGACATGTAAACAATAATATCCTAAATTAAGATAAACTAATTAAATGTAATTCTATATATATAAATTAACATTTTTAACATAAATTCAACAATAACAATTATAGCAATACAAACAATAATATCCTAAATTAAGATAAACTAATTAAATGTAATTCTATATATATAAATTAACATTTTTAACATAAATTCAACAATAACAATTATAGCAATACAAACAATAATATCATAAAATTAATAAATAAAATTAAAAAACTAAAAAACACTACACAAAACAACATAAACACAAAACAAACAATACACAAAACTAAAAAACACTATATCAATTCAAAATAAATTTGGGAATAAAAAATGCTTACCTTAATAGTGTGTTGAATTTAAGATTTTATCTACAAACAATACACAAAACAAAGAACACCAAAAAAATAATCATAATTAAAATTAAAAAATACAAAGATAAAGAAAAAAGAATACATACCTTTTAAAACTACCACCAAAACAATAAAATCCCTTCTAAAAGCTAAATATAAACCGAGAGGAGAAGAGAAATGGAGAAGAAGAGAAACGGAAGTAGAGAAGAAAATGAACCAAGTGGGGGGATGGGGGGGTTATGTATAGCAATTTTTCCGACGGTATTACCGACGGAAATTAATTGAAATGCGCACCAAAAAAGTTCAAAAATCCTGCTAGACTTTTCGATCCGTCGGAAACTCCGTCGGTATTTGTGCAGGCGGACACGTGTCGACATGCATGCGCTTCGGGATATGCGTAAATCCGTCGGTGATTCCGTCGGTATTTTACGTCGGTAAAGCCGTCGGTATTTGTGCAGACGGACACGTGTCAGACATGCGTGTGCTTCGGGATGTGCGTAAATCTGTCGGTGATTCCGTCGATAAAGCCGTCGGTATACCCGTCGGTGATTGTGGCACAATCCTGTAATTTTTTTGCAACTGTCTGTGAAATACCGATGGGTTATTGTCTATCGGTAAAGCCGTCGGTGATTGTGGCACAATCCCGTAAATGTTTTTCAACTCTCTGTGAAATACCGACGGGTTATAGTCCGTCGATATACCCGTCGGTGAAACCGTAAATTTTTCTTATTTTTTTACGTAACCCTGTCACAAAATCTTGAATTGCAATCTTACAAAGACACACAACACAATAACAAGGGTGACCATTAAAGAAGAATAAATATTTCATGTTTCAAATTATTACATTATAAAATAAGGCTTTATAACATGTTTAGTTAGTCGGAATTTTCATCTTCGTCCTCTATTGAATTGTTATCATCAGCTTCATCGCACTCTTCAATTTTGTTATCATCTTCTTCAACAACATTCTTTTTTCCACTAGTAGAGATCAGGACAACATTCAACTCCTCTGCGTCAACATCAACAAGACAATCATTGAAAACACGAAAATTCAAATTTTCTTCTAAGTCAATCGACAGAGCAACTCGGTATGGTTCAACCAACTCATTAGCTTGAAAGACTTCATCTATCACACTTATGTCTTCGTTCTCATCCTGAACAACCTCGACATGACCCTTGGGTTTTGTTTTTAAAACGGATAACCAATCAACTCTTGATCGGTCCTTTCTAAAGGAAGGGGCGTATGTGTAATAAACTTGTTGGCATTGCTTTGCGAAAACAAAGACGTCGCTTACGTTGCGGTGTCTAGCTTTTGAGTTGATTTCAACGAGACCATAGTGAGGATCTACTCGATTCCTCCGTCGGTTGTGTCATACCAATAGCATTTGAATAAAAACACTCTATTTTGCTCGCTATGATATTGCGGTTCGATGACCTCTTCCAATCTACCGTAGTAGTCAACTTCAAACTCACTACAAGTCAATCCCTTAATACAAACACCGCTGTTGTATGTCTTTCTTCCATGCCCGTATTCTTCAGTATGAAAGACATATCCATTGACAAAATACCCGTTATAGCACTTGACTTTTCTTTCAGGGCCCAGACATAGTAAAGACAGTGAAATAACAGCACTACCTTCCATTTTTAAACCTAGCTTGTAAATTAAATACAACAATAATCAATAAACGAATATTATGTAACATTGACTACAATTAATTACATTGCATGAGATAATGAGTTTGTGATAGGACTTACATGTGTTCTAAACCATGTGGCAAATTGTTCATCTTGTAATTGAAAGATCTGGGATTCGGTCAGCTGTGAGTTATTGGGTAGTAAGTATCGTTGATGTTGCCCGCAAGGTTGTTCCAAATTATATGAGTGTATGGTATCACAAAACATAAATAGTACACTCTTGACAAAGTTTAAGTCGAACATCTACTTACTTAATAAAAGGTCTCGGCTCATCACGTTAAATAGGAAATAATTGTGTGCTTGTCTGAATTCTATTTCAGACAAATATCTTCCCCTCACGATATTTTTAGGTGTGGGTTGTCCAATATTGGAGAATATTGACAAGTTCCCACTTGAATGCACTTCACCACCATCATCATGCCGTGGAACACGGTTTATCCTCGTTGTCGCACGTGTGCGGCGTCGCGGCGTATTCCACTTTAAATCTAGACAGTGTGTGTGGTATCTATCTGGCAAATGTGGGGAGACAAGAAAATATTGTCTTTTATCTGTGAAAAAAGGAATGGGAGTCGCCACCTAGTATTTTGATCACTAGGAACCCTAACTGGTCTTAGAGATCGGGTACGGGGACTGGTTGCGTAAAGGGAAGGTATTAGCACCCCAAATACGCCCTACCTAAGGTAAGCTGCATTGTTTATTTGTCTAATAAAATCTAAGGTCTTTTCGTGTTTCCTAGTTGTTGGTATGGTTTAAGAAAAGTCATCCTCGGTAAGGAGATCTTTATCTTATTGGGTAATTCTGACGTTAACAAAAGAATTTAATATCCGGAATACGTCTTACGTATAAGATCGTAACCCTAGATATTAAAAGAAAACAAAATAATTTTTTTGGAATTTTTGAAATATTGGCCTAGTTCTCATGGCTTGAATAAACTGGTTATTAACGCCAAAATGCATGTTAATACATATATTGTTTTGAAACTTCTTTTGTTGTATGAAAATATAATGTTATAATATTTATATATATATATATATATATATATATATATATTGGAGAGACTAGGCCGTATGCATGAAAACAAAACATTTTTATTTTATTTTATTTTTTTATATCTTGACGAAAACCGGGTATTTTAATACCGGATTTGTATCTTTACAATATAAAAATATAAACCGATATTGATCAAAATACAGTAATAAAATTACATAAAATCACATACTTTTGAAAGGGTTTTTTTGGCATTTTCACCTGCATAGTAACACATTAATTAATTAGCCGGTTACTGTGCACATGCACAGTAACCGGGTAATTATTTTCTTGCTTGCAGAACATGCACAGTGCATGTTCCGCATGCAAGAAGATGAACAGTAAAAAGAGATAAGGGTTAGAGGGCTGACCTGTGGTGGCTCTGAAGGCGGTGCTTCTTGTGTTCTTGATCGGAGGATGGCTGGGCTAGTGGTCGACCTTTCTTCCTTTCTTCTCTGCTGTTTTTTTCTTACTCTGTTCTCCTTTGTTTCTGCTGCTCGCCGGGTTGATGTCAACTGGGAGGGCAGTGGCAGCTGGCGGCGATGCTGGTGGTGGCGGAGAGGAAACCGACGATGCCTCCCGGTGGTTATGAAGATGACAGTGGCTGGGAAGTCCAATGACGGTGTTGTTTACTCCTTCTTCTTCCCCGTGCGGAGGAGCGAGGTCGCCTTTTCTTCAAATGGTGCGGCGCGGGTGGGAGGAAGATGATGAGGCGAGGCGGGATGGTGGTGGCGTTTGGCAACGCCGGTGCGATTGGCGTGTTCTGCGGCTGCTCTTTCTCCTCTCTCCGCTGTTTCGGCGTTACTTGGTTACGATGGAGAACGGCGGAGGTTCTAGTTTGGTGTGGCGGTGGGATGAAGGAGATGATGAGGCGACGGTGGCGTTGCGGTGCTCTTCCTCCCCTCTTTGTTTCAGCGTTGCTTGGCCTCTTTGTTTCCTTTGCTTCTTTCCCGTTCCCCTCTCTTTCGTTCAAAAACTTTCCCCCTCTTTTAGTTTTCCAGCCCTCTCTCTCGTTCCAAAAACTCTACCTCTCGTCCTTCCCCTCCCCCTAAACCTCCCCTGTTGCAGCTGCTAAGGGAAGTATTTATAGGCGAAGGGGGAGTGGGCAAGGTGTCGCTGCTCATGGGGAGTAGGGGAGCGGCCTGCTGGTCGGCCAGACAGGGGGCGTAGGGCTTTAGGTTCGGCCACTGTTCCATGTTTTAAGGGGGCGTGGGGCTTTAGGCAGCGCGTGGAGAGAGAGAGAGATGAACAGTGTCTGCACTATTTTGGGTTTTTTTTAAAATTTTTTTTTATTATTCTATTTGTGGGGACCCAAAAATGGGTTACAACACTCGTTCTTAAATGAGGTTCGAAATAGTATAAGATAAATGTTGAGATCTCCTCAACAATATATGCCTCACATATTGACGCCTCAACATACGCCTTGTTCTTAACTTTTTTTTAAGATTGAACAAGTACCTGCATATATATATATTAATAAAAAATTATCAATTAAAAACATTAAAATAAAAATAAAAACATTTAATTATAAATGTCATAGCAATTGTAATACCTAACTTCTCGAATGGATACATCCATCTGTACTGAACCGGTCCTCCAACTTTTACCTCAAACGGTAAATGTATGGGTAGATGCTCCATTGAGTCAAAAAATGATGCAGGGAATATCATCTCAAGTTTGCATATTATCTCGACGATATTCTTTTCAAGCCTTTGAATGTGATCAACATTCAACTTCTTTGGAGCATATATCTCGAAGAAATGACTAATCTCCGTTAGTGCATCCCATATCCCCTTTGGCAACAAATCACAAAAAGCTAATGGGGTGAGTGTTTGCATAAACACATGGCAGTTATGACTCTTTATTCCATATAATCTGCATTCCTCCGTATTAACCAGCCTTGATATGTTCGAGGCATGTTCTTCTAGGAAATGCAGACTCTTAAGCCATTTATAGACTAGTAGTTGTGCGTTTTTCTCTAGCACGAAGCTTGCTCTTGGTTTTGCGACCCGTGACCCATCACAAACCAACTCCATATTTTTACGGTTCTAGAACAACGCTACATCCAATCTAGCCTTGATGTTGTCCTTTGTCTTCCCCTTTGTCATCACCCAATTTTGGGTGATTCCCCAAAATTCATTTTTTCCAAAAAAAATAAAAAAAAATAAAAAAATAAAATAAAATAAAGGCTGCAAAAATAGGCGAAAATCAAATTTGCAATTTTCGGAAGAATTTCAAGGCCTAATTGTACCTGTTATGCCCAAAGATAGAAAAATGCAAATTCAAAGGTCAAATTAAATGAGTATTGGACGAATTTGCATAAAAATTAAGTCCAATGACATAATTAAATTTTAATGGGTCAATTTGATTTAATCATGGGCCAAATTGAATTTTAATTATGTTTAAGAATTAATTTGGGTCCAATTGAAGGATTTAATTAAGTGCAATGACTTAATTATACTTTAAGCGGGTCAAATTAATTTTAGGGCTTAATTGGTGAAAAATTAAGTTTGGGAGCTTAATTTGGACTTAATTGAAAAATCAGAATTTTAAGAGACCCAATTTAATTTTTACCAAGTAAATCAATTGAAATCAGGGGCCAAACACAAAACTTCAGGGACCAATTTTGAGACCCGAAAAAATACTCGCCTATAAATAGCGGCCTTTAACTCAAAACACAGGGGGCATTTTTGACAAAAAAAAAAAAGGAAAGAACAAACCCTAAAAAACCTAACCCTACAAAACTTATTCTTCTCCTTCTTCATCCGAGCCGCCGCCCCACCCGGTGAAAATTTTCTTCCTCTTCGGCCGGTTCTCCTAAGCAACCAACGCACATCATCTTCTCCCTTTTCCCCCGTTGGCTTTCATTTTCCAGCCGGTTTCACCACCTTCCTTCTTCCTCTCGCCGCTTTGCACAAGTCATCATCTCCAGCTCCTTCACTCATCTTCCCTTCCCCGGCATCTTCAACCTCCAGCACCGAAACCTTCCCCTCAGCAGCGTCTTCAACCTCCAGCAAGCACCCCAACAGCAGCAGCTTCTCCCCAATGACAGCTTCTCTCCTTCTCGGCCGCTCCCTTCTCTCCTTCTCGGCCGCTCCTTTTTCTCCTTCTCCCACAGCGCCGATCCTCCCTCTCCACTGCCGTCAACCGACCAGCAGTAACAACCCACAATCGGATCCCTTTCAACAGATCCCATTACTTCCCTCCGGGTCAAAGGGCGAACCCAGCTGATTAGTACTTAAAAGTGCATTTTTATCAAGGTTTTATATCATCATTTTGCACTTGAAGTATCAATAACTCCTTAACTAAAGCATGTTTTATAATAACATATCTAATAATATAAGATACCTTTAATTTATGGTAAATGTTCATCTTAAATGCAGGCCTATCACATAAATGAAAGAATTGATTGATGAGTTGAAGTACTGAAATTGAAAGGACAAAGAGATGGCCAAACTTAGAAAAGAGATCTTGGTGCAGTCAAACTGGAACACTGTTTGGTAATCGGGTCATATCTGGAGCTGTAGATCTCGGATTTAAGTCTACCTTATATGGATGGAAAGCTAAGACATAGGCCTACAACTTTCATGAGGAGTCCAAGATTTAAGAAGGCCATTGTCAAGTCCAAATTGTAGCAACAACGAAGAAGTCCGAATCTGTCCTGCAGCCCAGACACTGTTCAGTGTTCAGCCCATATCTCGAGTTCTAGAAGTCCAAATGATCTCAAATTTTTATCCTGGAAAGATGAGACAATTACCTAGAACTTTCATGATTGAAGTTTGTTCAAAGTATGACGTCATCAATGACGTTTTTAGCAGACAAGAAGATAAGAATTGTCATCAAGTCAAGATGTGGCCACCCATTCATAAATTAGTCAACAAATCAATAGTTCCGAATTTTGGCCTATAAAAGGAAGCATTTGCCATGTATTTAGGCATCTTGGTGTTCAGATCAAGATCATGCTCTTGCTTTCTCTCTTTGTATTGCTTATGCTTTGCTTTCATTAATATCAAGTTTATGCCTTTCATTTACTTTCCTTTACTTAGTTAACTTTTATCTTACTTATGTTCTTATCTTGTTTATTTATGTTTCTTTCTTTCATTATGTCTAGCTAAATTAATTATGTCAAGGTGAAAAGGGTACACTAATGGTGTAAGAATAAGTATAATATAAACTTAACATGGACCTTAATGTTGGATACTAACATGCTTTATATTTGTTATCTTGTTCACTTTTAATACTTTGCTTGTTAAATGGTTAATCTAGATTTATGTTGTATAACACTTGGTACAACAAATACTTGGCACTTTCATAGCCCATACTTGTATGGTATAACCGACACACGAGCTATGAAAGGAACTTGATTTGTTGTTAACATAAGTTATAATCATGAATGCTTGACAACATTTACAAGTATTAGCATTATTCGAATAAGATAACTAATGTAATCATGTTAACAATTTATATTGGCACCTCCTTTGTGTGTGGTTTCCAATTGAATAATAAGAGTTTATATTATACTTGTTTGAAATACCATTAGTGGATCCTCTAACCTTGACATTTGTTGTTATCATTGTTTAATCCTTACGTTAATCTTCCATCTCAAAGTTCTCATCAACTTCTTCCTCTTCTTCTTCACTATTATTATTATTGTTGTTATTGTTGTTGTTGTATTATTGTTATCTATAATTTATACAATTAACCTCCCTGTGGTTCGACCCGGTCTTACCGGGTTATTTATTACTTCGACACTCCCGCACTTGGGAGAAGACATCAATCTTTTGGTCGTGTCAAGTTTTTGGCGCCGTTGTTCGGGGAGGTAAATTCTTGTACAAATTATAGTATTTATTTTATTTTCTCTTTTACTTTTATTGTATTTAACTTTGTTTCTTTTGTGTTGTTTCTTTTTCTTTTGTTTTCTTCTTCTTTTTATTCTCTTCTTACACGTGCATGAGAGTGTGGTCACGTACATTAAGTGGTAGACTTTGTAGGGTATCCTCATCATTTTCGAAAAATATGGTGAAGAAGATAACCAATCGCTTCATAATGAGAATAATGAGAATATTCGGGTTAGAACTCTTAGAGACCACATGAATCCCACAAGAACAAGTGCACCCTCATGCATAGTTTTTCCTCCCGATGCATCTCATTTTAATTTTAAGACAGGCATTATTCAACTTTTACCATCTTTTCATGGCTTAGATTTAGAAAATCCATACTTGCATTTAAGGGAATTTGAGGAGGTTTGCAACACGTATAATGACTCAAATTGTAGCATGAACACCATTAGATTGAAGCTTTTTCCTTTTTCATTAAAAGATAAAGCTAAAACATGGCTACAAAATTTGAGACCGGATCCATTCGTGCTTGGGATGATATGCAACAACAATTTTTAAAGAAGTTTTTTCCATCTCATAGAACGAACTCTTTCAAAAGACAAATCATTACTTTCTCTCAAAAACCAGGAGAAACATTTTATCAATGTTGGGATAGGTATCGGGACTTGCTTAATACTTGCCCCCATCATGGTTTTGAAACATGGAGATTAGTTTCACATTTTTATGAAGGGTTAACTCCTAGAGATAGGCAAATGGTTGAATTGATGTGCAATGGAACTTTTGAGGATAAAGACCCTAATGAAGCAATGGAGTACTTAGATTTGCTAGCCGAAAATGCACAAAATTGGGACACCACAGGTACTTATGAGGCACCAAGTAAAACCCAACCTCATACATCTAGTGGGGGTATGTACAACCTTAGGGAAGATCATGACCTCCAAGCCAAGTTTGCATCTTTAGCTAAAAAAGTCGAAGCGCTAGAATTGAAAAAGAGTGGTCAATTAAAATCTGTTCAAGACATTGCATGTCAAATCCTGTGAAACCAACGAACATTCAACCAATGACTGTCCAACCTTGCCTTCTTTTAAAGAATGTCTCCATGAACAAGCCCATGCATTAAACAAGTTTTCAAAGGCCCAACCATAACCCATATTCGCAAACATATAACCCTGGTTGGAGAAATCATCCAAATTTCAGTTGGAAGAGTGAGAACAATAATGCTCAAACTTCACGACCACCGTTTCAAGCACAACATAATTTCCAAAATTCTCATGGATATGCACCTCCTTATGCTCCACCTCCTAGAAGAAATCTTGAGGAAACATTGCATGCATTTATGGAAAAGCAAGAGGCAATTAACACTCAACTTGCTCAAAGCATGACAGATTTTAAAGATACTCTTGCAAAATTGACATCCGCTCTCGTTTCCAAGAGAAAGGTAAGTTTCCATCTCAACCACAACAAAATCCAAAGGGGCAATACAATGTGAATGCAAGTAGTTCTAGAAGCCAACACATGGATCATGTAAAATCAGTCATCACTCTTCGCAGTGGTAAGGTTATTGAAAAACCCAATCTTGAACCTTGTGAGAATGACGATGAGTCAATCTCTGAGGGTAAGGAAGGGGTTGAATCTGATCATTGCAAAGAAAAGACTGATTCTCCGTCAGCACTTCCATTTCCTCATGCCATGGCTAAACAAAGGAAAGTCAATCACAACTCGAAATCTTTGAAACTTTCAAACAGGTAAGGATCAATATACCTTTGTTGGATGCTATTAAACAGGTTCCTTCTTATGCTAAATTTTTGAAAGATCGTGCACTTGTGAAGAGAAAACTAAATGTGAAAAAGAAAGCCTTTTTAGCCGAACAAGTAAGTGCTATTCTTCAAAACAATAATGCTTTGAAATATAAAGACCCTGGTTGTCCTACAATTTCATGCTTTATTGGAGAACATAAAATTGAAAAAGCCTTACTTGATCTTGGAGCTAGTGTGAATTTACTTCCATATTCAGTTTTCAAAGTCTCAATCTAGGTGAGTTAAAACCAACCTACGTAACTCTTTTACTTGCCGATAGATCTCGTAAAAGTGCCTAGAGGAATAGTTGAAGATGTGTTAGTACAAGTCGATAAGTTCATTTATCCTGTGGATTTTATTGTCTTGGACACACAACCTGTTGAAGCATGTAATTCATTTCCTGTTATTTTAGGGCGTCCATTTCTTGCAACATCTAATGCATTGATTAATTGTAGGAATGGACTGATGAAGCTATCATTTGGGAACATGACATTGGAGATGAATATTTTCAACATTTGCAAGCAACCTAGAGATGATAATGATTTACAAGAAGTAGATTCTATTGAAGAATTAGTTTATGATCAACTTGAATCTACTTTGAGTAAAATTGAGTTGGATGAATCTGAAGATTTGCAAATGACTTATTCTCAGGAAGAAATCATGGATGAAAAAAGCATTGAAAATGTTGATGCGAATCTTTTGTTAAGAGTGACAACAGATTCGATATCCGACATCACACCAATCGACGATTACTTTCCTGATGAATCCTTACTTTCTCTTAGTTCAATGCCTTGGTTTGCTAAAAATATCAATTTCCTTGCCTCAGGAGATTTGCCAACTCATTGGAGTACCGAAGACAAAGGTGAGTTTCGAACGAAGTGAAGAAATTTTATTGGGATGACCCTTACTTATTCGAATATTGTCCGATCAAATATTTCGAAGATGCATTCCCGACAATGAGGTAAGTAATGT
This sequence comes from Populus x sibirica, assembly GCA_019202695.1. NCBI lineage: Eukaryota > Viridiplantae > Streptophyta > Magnoliopsida > Malpighiales > Salicaceae > Populus > Populus x sibirica. The sequence continues at coordinate 1,730,059 of JAGMVL010000318.1, forward strand.
CATTAAATTTTGTCATTCTGAAGCATGTGGGAGTCATTTCTCGTCAAAAAAGACCATTGCGAAAATCTTTCAAAATGGATTTTATTGGCCCACCATGTTCAAGGACACGCATGCATTCTCGCAAAGCTTGTGAAAATTGTCAAAAGTCGGGATTTATTTCAAAACATAAGGAATCTTTAGATAATCTTCTATTGACTTTGGAGACATATCCTGGTGGAGATGTGCATTGTGCATTTCAAGACTTATGACCCCATTTCCATAAAGAACGTGATCGACTTAGTCTTGGGAATCAATTGCTGTAAAAGACCATGGTTTGCCGGTTTTAAGAAAACTAGATGGAAAGCCTATCCCCGACCCATAGAGGGCGTTTAAGCCGTTCTTGGACGTAAAACCAAGGGAAGATGTGAGCCACAATCACAACTACGATTTAAGTCCGAGTGATGCATAAAAAATTTATGTCTTTCGGTTTTATTAATAGCATAATATTTTTTCTGTTTTGTTATCTCTTATATTTGTTCAAGTGTGTTTCTGGATTGTCGGTGTTCGTTTGTTTCGGGTGATGTCTTCTATACTCTATCTTTCTATCTTATGACATTGAGGACAATGTCTCGTTTTGGTTGGGGGGAGAGGGTAGTAGTTGACATAAAAAAAAAATAAAAAAAAAATGAGGGTAGTAGTTGACATAAAAAAAAAAAAAAAAACTAACCAACTAACTGTTTTTGTTTTAAAAACCATTTGGCAAAACTGTTATCACTAGGATGGCAGAGTAAGGAGGAATTTTAGTGACTCTTGAGACGCATCTTAGTAAACATTTTCCAATGGTTATTTGCAATATTCATAACAAGGCCTATTAGAATACTTCTTGAAATATTCGGGTTTACAAACTCTCGCATTGTTATCACTTGATTCCCGCTCATATACTTATTTAACAAGTATTCTTAAACCTTCATTTTCACACACACACTTTAACATATGATTGTGGGTTGCACATTGGATTATTACATTATTTGTGTTCTTTTGTTAAAGGTAACAACTAAGGGATAGGGATAGTCTATAATTTGCAAAAAAAAAAAAAAAACAAAAAAAAAAAAATGATAATAAAAACGTAGATAAGTTTGATTTCGTAGCCTCCCTAACCTAAGCAATTAAGCCCGAAGGGGTGTTTTAACACCTAATACCCTAAAGTCAACTGACTTGGGAGCTATTGGCCCAAAGCTTGTTACATGGGTTAAGGAGAAAAGCTTAAGGGAATCAAACATTGCACTATCTACGTATCGGAATCTTCGAACCCGAGTTACTAAGCTCGTAGGGGTGTCTCAACACCTAATGCCTTAAGATCAAGCTGGTCCGGGAGTCATTAGGAAAGCTCGTTACATGGGTTAAAGATGCATTGTGTTTTAAGAATGTACATATATTAAAAAAAAAAAAAAAAAAGAAAAAAAAAGAAAAAAAAGAGATAATAATCCCAACCCAAGGAAGTTAACCTTAAACATTAGAACCAAATATTGTTTTCTTCCAATAAAAGCCCCATCATCTATGTTTTTGTACATTGAGCACATAACAAGGAAGGTTTATTAATATCTTGTTTAAGAGGTATTGAGCGAGATATATAAATTTAATGAGAGTTTGTTTATCCGGATAGATTAATGGAAGTTGAATGATGAATGCCTTGCTTTGTGAAAGTTGCAAATTGTTTTTCTATTTTAGCGCTTTGATTACTAGGGACTAGTAATAAGCTGGTTGCGGGGTGTGATTAGTACTTAAAAGTGCATTTTTATCAAGGTTTTATATCATCATTTTGCACTTGAAGTATCAATAACTCCTTAACTAAAGCATGTTTTATAATAACATATCTAATAATATAAGATACCTTTAATTTATGGTAAATGTTCATCTTAAATGCAGGCCTATCACATAAATGAAAGAATTGATTGATGAGTTGAAGTACTGAAATTGAAAGGACAAAGAGATGGCCAAACTTAGAAAAGAGATCTTGGTGCAGTCCAAACTGGAACACTTGTTTGGTAATCGGTCATATCTCGAGGCGTAGATCTCGGATTTAAGTCTACCTTATATGGATGGAAAGCTAAGACATAGGCCTACAACTTTCATGAGGAGTCCAAGATTTAAGAAGGCCGTTTTCAAGTCCAAATTGTAGCAACAACGAAGAAGTCCGAATCTGTCTTGGCCCGAGACACTTTAATCGGTGTTCAGCCCATATCTCGAGTTCTAGAAGTCCAAATGATCTCAAATGTTTATCCTGGAAAGATGAGACAATTGCCTAGAACTTTCATGATTGAAGTTTGTTCAAATTATGACGTCATCAATGACGTTTTTAGGAGACAAGAAGATAAGAATTGTCATCAAGTCAAGATGTGGCCACCCATTCATAAATTAGTCAACAAATCAATAGTTCCGAATTTTGGCCTATAAAAGGAAGCATTTGCCATGTATTTAGGCATCTTGGTGTTCAGATCAAGATCATGCTCTTGCTTTCTCTCTTTGTATTGCTTATGCTTTGCTTTCATTAATATCAAGTTTATGCCTTTCATTTCCTTTCCTTTACTTAGTTAACTTTTATCTTACTTATGTTCTTATCTTGTTTATTTATGTTTCTTTCTTTCATTATGTCTAGCTAAATTAATTATGTCAAGGTGAAAAGGGTACACTAATGGTGTAAGAATAAGTATAATATAAACTTAACATGGACCTTAATGTTGGATACTAACATGCTTTATATTTGTTATCTTGTTCACTTTTAATACTTTGCTTGTTAAATGGTTAATCTAGATTTATGTTGTATAACACTTGGTACAACAAATACTTGGCACTTTCATAGCCCATGGTGTATGGTATAACCGACACGAGCTATGAAAGGAACTTGATTTGTTGTTAACATAAGTTATAATCATGAATGCTTGACAACATTTACAAGTATTAGCATTATTCGAATAAGATAACTAATGTAATCATGTTAACAATTTATATTGGCACCTCCTTTGTGTGTGGTTTCCAATTGAATAATAAGAGTTTATATTATACTTGTTTGAAATACCATTAGTGGATCCTCTAACCTTGACATTTGTTGTTATCATTGTTTAATCCTTACGTTAATCTTCCATCTCAAAGTTCTCATCAACTTCTTCCTCTTCTTCTTCACTATTATTATTATTGTTGTTATTGTTGTTGTTGTATTATTGTTATCTATAATTTATACAATTAACCTCCCCGTGGTTCGACCCCGGTCTTACCGAGTTATTTATTACTTCGACACTCCTGCACTTGGGAGAAGACATCAATCTTTTGGTCGTGTCACCAGCCACGACAACCGCTCCTTCCTCTTTGGAGCCACTCGCCCGCCATTAAAAGAAATCCATCTCCGGCCACTGACCTTCAACAACCGTTCCTAAGCTCCGCCACGCGATTCGCCACCGGAGGGAGCACACACGGGAATCGGAAGGAATCGAACCGAGAACGGATCTCGTAAAAAAGGAAAAATTAAAATCAAGCGCCATTTGTGGTGTTTGTGTGTTTTGCTTCTTGTGCGGGTGACGGTGGGTGTCACCCCGGCAAGGAAGGGAAGAGAAGGAGAAGGAGAAGGTACGGCCGGACCCCCCATTTCCGGCATTTTTCCAGCGACGCGTGAACCCACGCGCCGCCAGTGGCGGTGGCGCGTTGGAACACGCGTCGCCCCGGCTTCTCGCCTCCAATTCCTGTGCGAAGGGTTCCTTTGCAATTTGGAGTTTTGAGGACCATTTTGTGAATTTGAAATTATTTTATGTAATTTTGTTTAATTTTGAATATTCCGTAATTTGCATTATGGAATGTAAAAAAGAAAGAAAAAAGAAAAGTAAAAAAAAGAAAGAAAGAAAAAAAAAAAGAAAACGAAAGAAGAAAAAATATAATAAAAAATGTGTGTTTGTGCTTGTTTTTTTATTATGTTATAAAAAAACAAAAACGAAAAAACAAAAAAAAAATGCATGTTTGTATTTATTTCGGGATGAGATGGCAAAAGAATAAAGAAGGATTTGATATTTTGATTGGATCACGGTGTAGAAGTACAAACTTATACGAAAGTTGTATTTCTAAATTCCGATGAAAAAACAAAATTTTTAAAACTTCTTTAACACATCACAAGCCACGAAGCAGCTTACCTCAGGTAGGGTGCGTTAGGGGTGCTAATACCTTCCCTAACCACAATCGAGTCCCTTACCCGCGGATCTCGACAAGACCAGTCAACTTGGGTTTCCTAGTAACCCTCAAGTAAATACTAGGTGGCGACTCCTAACAAAATCAATTCCAATAACGAGAGAGCAAAAACCGCTCATCGTCGGGACGGGGTTTTCCGACGTGCGACGTAATGGCGACTCACGTGGGGAGGTATTGTTTCGACAACATTGGACTAAGCTTTGTGTGTTTAATGTGTTTAAATTTTGCCATTTTCGTCTTGTTTTATTTTATCCATGCATTTTTAGAATTTTTCATGCATCACCCGTATTTATTTTTGAAAGCACACACAAACCTCTAAGTTAGGAGGGGAGTAGCGGTCGCCCCATGACTTTCAGTCGGGGGTTCGGATTTGTGAAAATCCAACTATGAGCTGAGTGTTTACTCGGTAATGGCGGTCACATGGTGCCCAACCATTCCTTGTAAACCCCTATACCGCCTTTATGAGAGGTGGTCACTGGACGGCTCATAGACCCTTTTGAGACCGAGTAGAAAACCCACCCTTGTTCACATAATGAATAGAACTTGTCCTTAGGTTGTATGTGCTATCATTTATCCGCATTGGGGCGAACCCTTCTTGAAACATCTTGAATTCAAGACTTGTGGGTGACAGAATGATCGTCACTCTGAAAATTTTCATTGTAGAGTTTGGGCAAGAATCAAGATTCTTGTTTCATCATACAAAAGTGACGATCATATGTCACCCCTCGAAAGGCAAGTTCATCATATAGATTGCATGTTCATACATTTTTTCCTGCATGCACCAGAATGAAAAGTAGGTCCCCTCCGAGGCTACAACACCCAATTTTGAGCGAAAAACATGGGAGACAAAGAACGTGCTCTCCGTAGCACCCATTTTCAAAAGAGTTGGAGTCTCTGAACAAAAGCTTGACTCGCCTCTAGCTTACTCGAGCAAACACTTAAAAATACATTTGGTGAAGGTCCTTCCAACTGACCTATCATCTTTGTTCAAACCCCAACAACAACTCCGCCCAAAGAAACCGGGGGCAAACATGGTCAAGAGCCTAAACACAATCCGAAGGGGAATTGCACCTCCGTGGCGAGAATGGAGTCTGTTCTTGTTCTGCCCAAAAAAAATATCAAAAGCCTTGACACAATCCGAAGGGGAGTTGCACCGGAAAATGGCGAGCCAGTTGCTATGCTAGATCATGCCTGCGAAAAAAAAAAATTTCTTGATTTTTTTTTTCTCTTTTTTTCAACCTATCCTGGTTTTGTCGGTAATTTGGCTCAAAATTCCACAAGACTTTCCTTGTCCAATGAGCCTTTCCTGTTAATAAAATCATGTGTTTTCTTTTTTTGTGTTCATGCAAATAACATATCGAGCACACCTTTGTACTTACAACATTGCACCAAGAATTTTTTGGTGTTTTCCCTTTCTTCCAAAACTATGCATGTTTTCATAAGGATTTTTGGGAAATCAAAGTTTTGTACAAAAACAGAAATCATGTCGATGTTTGTCCGAAACAAACAAGTTCGAAAATTCGGGTGATTCCTTAGAGAGGTAACCATACACCAAGAAAACCCAAAAAAAAAAAAAAAAAAAAAAAACACAATGAAGTGACTCTAAAGCTGAGTTTTGGTTGCATGAATAATGAGAAATCACTTTGCATATTCGCATGAAAGCAAGGCTTACCGATCCTAAATGCATGCATTTGAGATGAAGAAAGGCCATCTTTGATAATCCTTTCACAAGGCTGAAATATATCCTTTGAAGTCCCTTTTGAGCCCGGTAGTGTTTTTTGGAAATAACCTTGACTAGGATCACACCCCCACTGGGGGGCAAGTGCAAAAATCCTTAATGACTAAAAATGCCCAAACAACCCTGGGGGGCATGAAAAACCTCAACGATGGAAAGTGCCCAAACAATACTGGGGGGCATAAAAGAGAATTCTCAATCATCAAAGGTGCCCATACAAAGTTGGGGGCATAAAAAAATCCAAAGGATCAAAAAAAATTCGAGCAAAAAAAAAGCCAATGCAATGATGCTCAAAATCAAAAGAAAAGGAGCTCAAACCCAACACCGGGGGCACCGTGGACCATTTTACAAATCAATTCCAAGGTCCAGAAATGTATGAACAAAAAAGGTTGGGATATAAGCACTTGTGATCCTTAGTCTTAAAATCCCTTAAACACCTTTTGAGCCTACAAATATCCTTTTCTTCATAGCCAAGAGCCCAAGCCTACGTTACGTGCCTAATCAAGCCCTTTCGATCAAAGGCAAGCAATTTGGATCGGTAGGCGGTGCTTTCTCATGCGAAGCAAAATCATTATTCATGCAAATAAAATGAATGCTTTAAAGACGGTTCTCAATAATCCTCAAATTGAAAATTCAAACCTTTTGTGACCAACCAGATGTCACTTCGTGTTTTTCACATTTTCATCGAAAGACGGTTCTCAATAACCCCCAAATTGAAATTTCAACCTTTTGTGACCATTCAAATGTCACTTCATATTTTTCACCAAAAATCAAAACAAAAAAATTTTCATCACATCTGAAAACCTCTCAATAGGAATCACTTGATTTTCTTGGGAATGAGTTTGCTTTGAACAAACATCAAAATGATTTACGTATGCCGGAATAGCTTTGAAATTCCAAAAATTCTGCATGAAAACAACTCCTTGTAAATAACCAAACCTTCTTTCACATAGCCTCATCCCCAAACCTGATTTGAATACTTGGGGGCATGATCAAGCCAAGGGGCAATCAAAAAAACATCCGGCGAGCTAGCTCCATGATTCCCTTTTCCCTTTCTAGGAAAAAAATGTCAGGCAAAATTGGCAACCCTTGAGATAAAGGGGCGGAGGACAAAGAAGTATGATGATATCAAGTCCTTCCTAGAGGTCAAAATCACAAGATATGACTCGAGTAAGCAAGAGCGAAAAGAGCCATCGAAGCTTACTATCGGAGACTCCAAACTCCATGAGGAAAGGAGAACTCCATGAAGAAAAGGGGACCTACATTTCTCGAGTAAGTATACATGCATATTGATCATGATGCATTACTTTCAACCTTGACATATTAGTGTCTCATCATCACCTCTTTTGAAGCGGTGCCTTAAGCCCTCATCATTTAGGTAGTGTGTTTTCTAACCTCGCCTCCATCTTTAAGTGGGCCTTCGAGCCCTCACACCTTAGGTAGTGTGTTTTCCAACCATACCTCCTTTTTAGTGGGCCTTCGAGCCCTCACACCTTAGGTAGTGTGTTTTCTAACCTTGCCTCCATTTTTCGAGTGGGCCTTCGTGCCCTCACACCTTAGGTAGTGTGTTTTCCAACCTTACCTCCTTTTTAGTGGGCCTTCGAGCCCTCACACCTTAGGTAGTGTGTTTTCTAACCTTGCCTCCTTTTTAGTGGGCCTTCGAGCCCTCACACCTTAGGTAGTGTGTTTTCCAACCTTACATCCTTTTTAGTGGGCCTTCGAGCCCTCACACCTTAGGTAGTGTGTTTTCCAACCTTGCCTCCTTTTTAGTGGGCCTTCGAGCCCTCACACCTTAGGTAGTGTGTTTTCCAACCTTACCTCCTTTTTAGTGGGCTTTCGAGCCCTCACATCATAGGTAGCGTGTTTTCTAACCTTGCCTCCATTTCTAAGTGGGCTTTCGAGCCCTCACATCTTAGGTAGTGTGTTTTCCAACCATACCTCCTTTTTAATGTGCCTTCGAGCCATCAACCACCTTAGGTAGTGTGTTTTCCAACCTTACCTCCTTTTTAGTGCGCCTTAGAGCCATTAACCACCTTAGGTAGTGTGTTTTCCAACCATACCTCCTTTTTGAATGTGCCTTAGAGCCATCAACCACCTTAGGTAGTGTGTTTTCCAACCATACCTCCTTTTTATTGTGCCTTCGAGCCATCACTAATGTGCCTTCGAGCCATCACATCTTAGGTAGTGTGTTTTCCAACCATACCTCCTTTTTAATGTGCCTTCGAGCCATCACACCATAGGTAGCGTGTTTTCCAACCATACCTCCTTTTTAGTGGGCCTTCGAGCCCTCACACCTTAGGTAGCGTGTTTTCCAACCATACCTCCTTTTTAGTGGGCCTTCGAGCCCTCACACCTTAGGTAGTGTGTTTTCCAACCTTACCTCCTTTTTAGTGGGCTTTCGAGCCCTCACATCATAGGTAGCGTGTTTTCTAACCATACCTCCTTTTTAGTGGGTTTTCGAGCCCTCACGTCTTAGGTAGTGTGTTTTCCAACCATACCTCCTTTTTAGTGGGCCTTCGAGCCCTCACACCTTAGGTAGTGTGTTTTCTAACCTTGCCTCCATTTTTCGAGTGGGCCTTCGTGCCCTCACACCTTAGGTAGTGTGTTTTCTAACCTTACCTCCCCTTTTTAATGTGCCTTCGAGCCATCAACCACCTTAGGTAGTGAGTTTTCTAACCATACCTCCTCTTTTAAGTGCGCCTTAGAGCCAACAATCACCTTAGGTAGTGTGTTTTCCAACCATACCTCCTTTTTAATGTGCCTTCGAGCCAGCAACCATCTTAGGTAGTGAGTTTTCTAACCATACCTCCTCTTTTAAGTGCGCCTTAGAGCCAACAATCACCTTAGGTAGTGTGTTTTCCAACCTTACCTCCTTTTTAGTGTGCCTCCGAGCCACCAACCACTTTAGGTAGTGTGTTTTCCAACCATACCTCCTTTTTAATGTGCCTTCGAGCCATCAACCACTTTAGGTAGTGTGTTTTCCAACCATACCTCCTTTTTAATGTGCCTTCGAGCCATCAACCACCTTAGGTAGTGTGTTTTCCAACCATATCTCCTTTTTAATGTGCCTTCGAGCCATCAACCACCTTAGGTAGTGTGTTTTCCAACCTTACCTCCTTTTGGAGTGCGCCTTAGAGCCATCAACCACCTTAGGTAGTGTGTTTTCCAACCATACCTCCTTTTTGAGTGCGCCTTAGAGCCATCAACCACCTTAGGTAGTGTGTTTTCCAACCATACCTCCTTTTTAGTGTGCCTCCGAGCCACCAACCACTTTAGGTAGTGTGTTTTCCAACCCCCGCCTCTTTTTAAGAGCTCCTTCGAGTCCTAACCTTTTAGGTAGTGTGTCTTTCTAACCCTACCTCCTTTCGAGTGCGCTTTCTAACCCTCAAGAGGATTCTTCATTCCTCAACGAGATGAGTCAATCATATCTCATCCTTTTTTTCTTCTTTACAACGCTTATATCTAAAGTCTCTTACGAGACTTTCTACCATAAGCATTGTAAAGAGGGGGCAACTGTCATCACCCAATTTTGGGTGATTCCCCAAAATTCATTTTTTCCAAAAAAAATAAATAAAAAAATAAAAAAATAAAAAAAATAAAATAAAATAAAGGCTGCAAAAATAGGCGAAAATCAAGCGCAATTTTCGGAAGAATTTTAAGGCCTAATTGTACCCGTTATGCCCAAAGATAGAAAAATGCAAATTCAAAGGTCAAATTAAATGAGTATTGGACGAATTTGCATAAAAATTAAGTCCAATGACATAATTAAATTTTAATGGGTCAATTTGATTTAATCATGGGCCAAATTGAATTTTAATTATGTTTAAGAATTAATTTGGGTCCAATTGAAGGATTTAATTAAGTGCAATGACTTAATTATACTTTAAGCGGGTCAAATTAATTTTAGGGCTTAATTGGTGAAAAATTAAGTTTGGGAGCTTAATTTGGACTTAATTGAAAAATCAGAATTTTAAGAGACCCAATTTAATTTTTACCAAGTAAATCAATTGAAATCGGGGGCCAAACACAAAACTTCGGGGACCAATTTTGAGACCCGAAAAAATACTTTGCCTATAAATAGCAAGGCCTTTAACTCAAAACACGGGGGGGCATTTTTGACAAAAAAAAAAGGAAAGAACAAACCCTAAAAAACCTAACCCTACAAAACTTATTCTTCTCCTTCTTCATCCGAGCCGCCGCCCCCACCCGGTGAAAATTTTCTTCCTCTTCGCCGGTTCTCCTAAGCAACCAACGCACATCATCTTCTCCCTTTTCCCCCGTTGGCTTTCATTTTCCAGCCCGGTTTCACCACCTTCCTTCTTCCTCTCGCCCCTTTGCACAAGTCATCATCTCCAGCTCCTTCCCTCATCTTCCCTTCCCCGGCGTCTTCAACCTCCAGCACCGAAACCTTCCCCTCAGCAGCGTCTTCAACCTCCAGCAAGCACCCCAACAGCAGCTTCTCCCCAACGACGGCTTCTCTCCTTCTCGGCCGCTCCCTTCTCTCCTTCTCGGCCGCTCCTTTTTCTCCTTCTCCCACGGCGCCGATCCTCCCTCTCCACTGCCGTCAACCGACCAGCGGTAACAACCCACAATCGGATCCCTTTCAACGGATCCCATTACTTCACTCCGGTCAAAGGGCGAACCCAGCCACGACAACCGCTCCTTCCTCTTTGGAGCCGCTCCTGCCGCTGCCAAACAGAAATCCATCTCCGGCCGCCAGCCTTCAACAACCGTTCCTAAGCTCCGCCACCAGATCTGCCACCGGCAGAAGGAGCAGCCACCAGAATCGGAAGGAATCGACCCGAGAACAGATCTGTAAAAAAGGAAAAATTAAAATCAACTGCCATTTGTGGTGTTTGTGTGTTTTGCTTCTTGTGCAGGTGACGGTGGGTGTCACCCCCGGCAAGGAAGGGAAGAGAAGGAGAAGGAGAAGGTAGGGTCGGACCCCCCATTTCCGGCATTTTTCCGGCGACGCGTGAACCCACGCGCCGCCGATGGCGCGTTGGAACACGCGCCGCCCGGTATTTTCTCGCCTCCAATTCCGTGCGAAGGGTTCCTTTGCAATTCGGAGTTTTGAGGACCATTTTGTGAATTTGAAATGATTTTATGTAATTTTGTTTAATTTTGAATATTCGTAATTTGCATTATGGAATGTAAAAAAGAAAGAAAAAAGAAAAGTAAAAAAAAAGAAAGAAAGAAAAAGAAAAAAGAAAAGAAAAGAAGAAAAAATATAATAAAAAATGTGTGTTTGTGCTTGTTTTTTTATTATGTTATAAAAAACAAAAACGAAAAAACAAATAAAAAATGCATGTTTGTATTTATTTCAGGATGAGATGGCAAAAGAATAAAGAAGGATTTGATATTTTGATTGGATCACGGTGTAGAAGTACAAACTTGTACGAAAGTTGTATTTCTAAATTCCGATGAAAAGACAAAATTTTTAAAACTTCTTTAACACATCACAAGCCACGAAGCAGCTTACCTCAGGTAGGGTGCGTTAGGGGTGCTAATACCTTCCCTAACCACAATCAGTCCCTTACCCGCGAATCTCTGACAAGACCAGTCAACTTGGGTTTCCTAGTAACCCTCAAGTAAATACTAGGTGGCGACTCCTAACAAAATCAATTCCAATAACAGAGAGCAAAAACCGCCATCGTCAGGACGGGGCGACGCCGCGCGGGTGTTTTCCGACGTGCGACACCCTTCACATCCATGACGGTGTTGAAAATGTTCTCAAACATGTTATTTTCAATGTGCATGACGTCAAGGTTATGGCGGAGAAGATTGGTCTTCCAATAAAGAAGCTCCCAAAACATACTTCGTTTCACCCAATTATGGGTCAAACCAAAACCAGGAAACTTCTGCTTACCTGATTGGAGACCAAACACAATTTCACCGTACTCTGACACAACATCAAACAATTCTTCACCGGAAAGACGTGGGGGTGCAACATCATTTTCAACTCTGCCAACAAAGAAATCCTTTACGTTCTTTCTGTACATGTGGTTATATGGCAAGAAACAACGGTGACGAGTAAAAAGAAGAAGCTTTACCCCCGTTTGTTAGCGTGAATGCCTTGTTGTTCTCCATATAGTATGGACATGCTAGCTTTCCATGCGTGCTCCAACCAGAAACCATTCTATAAGCTCGGAAATCATTGATAGTCCACATAAAAGCTACTCTCATAACAAAATTTTGTTTCCTCGAGATGTCATAAGTCAAAGCTCCAGAGGACCACAAGCTGCGTCAACTCATCAATCAACGGATGAAGACAAACATCTATATTCCGACCCGGACTGCTCGGACCTGGTATGACCATAGATAAAAACATGAACTTCGGCCTCATACACATCCCTGGTGGCAAGTTATAAACCGTCAGTATGACCGGCCAACAAGAATAAGGAGCGACAAATGACCCGAATGGGTTGAATCCGTCTGTACACAACCCAAGACGCACGTTCATTGATTCATTTGAAAAGTGAGGATGCATACTATTAAAGTGTTTCCAGGCTTCACCGTCAGAAGGATGAACCATCACTCCATCAACCGCATGGTGTGATTGGTGCCATGTCATGTGCTCAGCAGTCCTTGGTGACATGAATAACCTCTGCAGTCTAGGTGTGATTGGGAAGTATCTAAGTTTTTTATATGCCACGAGAGTCTTCCCTCTACCAGTTCTGGGTTTGTAACAGGAATGCCCATATGTCATGCACTCGGTCATCTCAACATATTCAAGGTAGTATAACATGCAGAAGTTAGGGCATATATCAATTTTCTGGTATCCTAAACCGAGGGTTTCATCATGGACTTGGCAGCATAGAAGTTCTCTTTTAGCTTTGTTCCCTTCAGGTAAAATGCTTCTCGCCCATTCAATAATCTTGTCATAACCGGCCTCACTCAACCCGTGATCTAACTTGATGGTGAACACCTGTGCTACGGCTGATAATTTATTATGGTTCGTGCAACCATCCCATAATGGTTCGTCAGAATCTCTCAACGGATCAAAAAACCTTCTTTGCATCCGCATTAGGTTCTTCTTCTACGATTGGACATTCCCTAACATTACCTTCACTATTCTCATTGCATCCATAACCATATTCCTGTAAGGATTACTGTTCTCATTTCCAACTTCATGCATGTTGCTAGCACTAGAAGTTAACCCAACCACCTGTTCTTACATGCTCTCATCAGGAACAAATAGTTCTCCGTGAGCATACCAACACAGGTAATCGTCCATGAACCCTTTGGTTAGAAGATGCATCGTTACAACATCTTGATGCAGAAACTTTAAATTTTTACACTTCCTGCATGGACACCTAATACCACCATCAGTAAAATTCCTCAAAATAGATGTTGCGAAATTAATAAAACCCTGGACACCGTTACAATAATCCATCCTCCGCAATCCTTGGGGTGAGTCCCGATACATCCATGAACGATCATCCATGACTTTTATTGAACCTCTATAAAACATAACAAAAATATTGGTTTTCCCCGACATTATCCAACAAACTAAAACAACACTTATGTTAAATATTCATTATCAATTATCAACTATCAACGTTCATACATACAAATTTATACATATATAAATTTACAGAAATCATAACTTCGAAATAGAATTGATAAAAATTAAACAAGACTCGTTAAACAAGCTATTAATTATTTATTTCATCACAATGACACATTTAATTCGGTGTAATTCAAACAAAATTTCAACAATTTACAAACAAATATAACTTGACAAAATCTAAAACAAACTATAACAACTACAAAATTATACATTCATACTACAAGTTTCTTTGAAAAATAACAATTAAACAAGTACAAACGTTAACAAAATACATATACTACAACAATAAAATTCACAATTAAATATTAAAACTAAAAAGGATAGATTTACTTATAAAAAAATGATAAAATCTACAAGAAACGGATATTATGACCACGTACAAGATATAAGAAATTAACTTGAGTGCTCGTGTTGAGAATAGTTGAGAGTTGGGATGGGAGGGAGGTTGGCTGCAGTTTGGGAGGGGAGAGGTGGGATGGGAAAGAAGAAGAAGGAGAAACAGAGGAAGAGAGTGTCGGCAGATGGGTGGGTATATAATGGTTTTTTCCAATGGAATCACCGACGGATTCATTCCATCGGTGATTGCATCGGTGATTCTGTCGGTGACAGTGCCATGTCACTGTACGTCTATCTCAGTTTGAATCCCTCGGTAATTCCATCGGTAAAATCGTCTGACGTCACCACGCCGTTGCATATTTCTAGACAAACTGTATACCCCGTCGGACGAAAATAGTCCGTTGGTATATACCGACCGTTTCGCCGATGGATTTAGGCCGTCGGTATATACCGACAGATTTTGAGATGGAATTATGTCCATCGGTAATTATTACCGACGAAAAAATTCCGTCGGTAATTCCGTTGGTTTTCTCCGGTTTTCTGGTAGTGCAAGACGATAATTGTTTATTCTTTCAAACTTTGAAGACTCCTTCAAATCCAACATAAAAAAAGGTTACTTTCAATGCTATCTATGTTTCTCCAAAAACAAAACTCTATTGAAACAAAGAGGTGATTAAACACACTACAACATTTAACAATTTTACCGATGGAGTTTTTCCATCAGCGTGAGATAATCACTCTGTTGGTGAAAATTTTATCGACTAATTCATCGATGGAATTCTTTTGTTGGTATAACATTCATTGGTAATTCCATCATTTGTCACTAATTCTGTTGGTAAAAACAAAAAAAAAAACCGATGGTTTTACATACGGAAAATGCGCAATTTTTTTTCCCGCTGGAAATATGCCGATGGAATTATTCCATCGAGTTGAGAATAACAGAATGACTTAGGTTAACCTTAGCCAACCTTTCCTATTTATATATATGTGGCAGAACATGACAATAACCATAGGGATTACAACATTGGAATAATCCTACATTAATTTCCTATTCAAAGATATACATGCTATACATGCTATACATTCTATAATATGCCCCCTCAAGCTGAGGGTAGAGGATCGACCCGAAGCTTGAACCTGAAAGCAGTAAAGGACACAACGAAAAGTGGTTTGGTGAAGACATCAGCAAGTTGATCCCGAGAAGGGATAAAGCGAATCTGAATTTCTTTCTTTGCAACCCGGTCGTGGACAAAGTGATAATCTACCTCAACATGCTTAGTACGAGTATGAAAGATAGGATTCGCTGAGAGATAGGTCGCGCCAAGATTATCACACCAAGTGGTAGGAGCAGAGATGGAGGGAACCTGCAGATCTGTTAACAAGTATTGAAGCCAGATGACCTCAATAGTACCATTTGCTAAGGCTTTATACTCAGCCTTGGTGGAGGAGCGGGCAACTATACGTTGCTTGCCGGATTTCCATGAAATCGGTGTTTGACCAAAGAAAACAAGATAGTCACTCGTAGACTTGCGATCATCAATACTACTAGCCCAATCTGCATCTGTAAAACCATGTAGAGCAAAAGAGGTTCCTCGAGTGATATGAAAACCATAGGATGTCGTTCCTTTAAGGTAGCAGAGAATGCATTTAACGACAGCCCAATGGAAATCTATAGGAGCATGCATGAACTGACAGACTCTGTTAATAGCAAAGCAGATATCTGGGTGAGTGAAGGTAAGATATTGTAGAGCACCCATGATTTGACAAAATCGTGTGGGATTAGAGAATGGATGATCCGGCTGCATAACAAGTTTAGAAGGAGAGACTGGAGTATCAACGGGTTTGCAAGAAGTCATACCAGCCTGAGTGAGGATGTCAAGAATATATTTGTGTTGGGGCAACATCAGACCCATACCCGTAGACTGAACTTCAATACCAAGAAAGTAGTGAACAACACCTAAGTGACGAAGCTTGAACTCTGAGCTTAGTAACTGTATTAGGCGATGAATCATGACAGAGATGCTACCCATAAGCAGAATATCATCAACATATACTAAGAGATAAAAGATATTAGTACCATCAGATAAGATAAACAGAGAGGTGTCAACCTTGGAGACAAGAAAACCAATGGAGAGTAAAAATCACTTAGACGAGTGTACCATGCTCTTGGTGCCTGTTTTAAGCCATACAATGACTTGCGCAATCTGCACATATGAGATGGAAGAGTAGGGTCAACAAAACCTGGAGGTTGCTTCATGTAGACCTCTTCACTAAGAACACCATTGAGAAATGCATTATGAATACCGAGCTGATGAATTTTCCAATTACGTGAAACCACAATGGAAAAGACTAATCTGACGGTGGCCTGCTTAATAACTGGGCTGAAAGTTTCAGAATAATCAATACCTTCTTGCTGGGTAAAGCCTCTAGCAACTAGACGGGCTTTATAACGTTCAATGCTACCATCAACACGACCTTTGATCCAATAGACCCATCGGTTGCCAACAACATTCATCGAAGGATGAAAGGGCACCAGGGACCAAGTGTGATAGGAACGCAAAGCCTTGATCTCATCACACATAGCATCATGCCAAATAACATATTTATCTGCATCAGAGAAGGCAAGAGGTTCAGAGGAAGGAGAGAGAAATACCCGGGTGGAAGCTGATGTAACCATATTATTCGATAGTTTCACCCACATCTACCTAATGTTTTGTCCATGTTTTATATATAAAATGCCTTGATATTCTTTGTTTTATGTTTTGAAGGCAATTTTGGATGAAAGATGCAAAAAGGAGTAAATTGGAGGTAATTGGCAGATTTGACGTTCAGTCAATGTTTTCTGCAGAGCGTGAGTTCTAGAGATCGAAATGAAGTGATTCTAGTGGCACTAAAAAGCTAACATCCATACCTTTCTGGAAATGTAATTCAAGAAAAATAAAAAGAGAAAGATCATGGAAATCACATCCTGCAAAGTCAAATCTCGCATTCTGCCAATGTTGACCTTTGGCCATTCAAAATTTAATATCTGGAGCTACAGAACTCCAATTGATGCAAACTCAATTTTCGTGGATTCCTGACTTAAATACCTATCAACGCTCCAAGTTTCAGCCAAAACCGATGTCATACGAGGGAGATATGATTTTTCAAAGATGACAACTGAATTCTGCCAGCAAACAGGTTTCGTGAAGAACAAGTCCAAATTACATTCCGAAGCATCTAAACCGTCATCCAAGTTTTTATATCAGCAATTTAGCTCCTCTAAGTCAGAGCTTGAAGATTTCATGCAAGGCTATTTCTCCTTTTAGGAAAAATAGTTATTGAAGTACTTAAATGTAAACTGCCAACTCAAGGGAGGACTACTTTGTAAAATAGAGACTAGGGTTTCTTAGCATATAAAAAGAAAGAGAGAAGGAGGCAGCAGCCATCAGAAAAGAGGGAGAGCAGAAGGAGGCAGCAGCCAGCAGAGAATAAACACAAATTCTCTCCTCTACAAACCCAAAAATCATGCTCTTTTCATTCTTTAGAAGTAGTTGTTCAATAGTTATGCAAGGCTAAGCTCTTTTCTTGGTTGCAAGGACACAACAAACCTTCGGATTTCAAGAACCGTGAGATTTATTCTTCCTTTTATTTTCAGTTTATGTTATGAATGAGTATGATTGTTTTCCTATGCATATTTCCTATGATTGTTGTTGATGATTGCTAGAGCGGACTCTAAGTTATTGTTGTGAACAATCTATTGCTAAGTTTAATATCAAAACCGGAGTTGTGATATATGAACTTGTGAAGCAACTAAGCTTGATAATTGTGGCGGAACTACGTTATTGAACTTAGGGAAAACATTTGAACAAAGTGACACAAGCTGCGGACAGCTTGTATGTTAATCTTGATGAAATTATCTAGTTCTTAAAGCTACCATTAAATTGAATCATTAGTGCGGACACTTTGATTGTTTGTTGGTTAGGATTAGTTATACGGCGGATCCGTTAATTAATCAACGTTAAGAAAAGATAAAATTTCAGAACATAAACTGCAATTTTCGTTTCAAGGATCGGTTCTAATTTCCGTTGGTGGATGTGTGCTTGCGACCAAGGTTCGTTTTCTTGATAAGTTTCGGTTTTAATTGATTTTGTTTGCTACTTTAATTGCTGCCATAGTTTAGATAATCACAAACCAAATATCCCCAATTACATAATGTACAACATAAAAATCTGTCTTGAAACTTCCTTGTGGGATCGACCCCTTGCTTGCTCTATACTATCTTGTGTGTTGTGTTTGAAGCTAGGGTAATTAATTTGTGCGACCGCGACATCGCAACAAATTTTGGCGCCGTTGCCGGGGAAGTAATTTTAGTTGATTCTTGTGCTTGTACTGTTATTTTTATTTGCTGTGATTCAAAAAAAAAAAAAAAAAAAAGAGAAACAGATTTTTTGCTTGCGACGGTACTGTTCACTTGCGGCACGGTACTGTTCAAAACAGAGTTTTTGGTGGAATTAGGTATTGGCCTTTTGTTTCCTGAAGGGAAACGACGTTCTGAACAGGACTAGTGATAAATCACTAGCCCCACCCTATTATGGCCAAATTCCGCTGTTTTCTAGTGTTTTTAGACAGTTTTAGTTTTCTACCGTAGGATTTTCGTACAATTTGCATTGTTTTCAATCTCTTGTGTGGTTACCTTCTTTTGAGTTTCCTTAGCAATTTATGCCTGTGACCCGTTCTACTAATCAAATTCAAGTGCAGGTTGATCTTGAAATAGAAAGCACTTTACGCAGATTAAGAAAGGAAGCTCGCCTCAACACCATGGCGGTTGCACGGCAACAAACACTCAAGGAGCTTGCTGCTCCTAATGTGGAAAATCAACCATTGTGCATAAACATTGACAATAATGTAAACTTTGATCTCAAATCTGGTTTTATACATTTGTTACCAACATTTAATGGTCTTGCAGGAGAAGATCCTCATACTCATCTCAAGGAGTTCCATATGGTTTGTGTTGGCATGAAACCGAATGGAGTTGATGAAGAACAAGTTAAGTTGAAAGCTTTCCCTTTCTCTTTGAAGGAGGCAGCAAAGGCATGGCTTTTCTCTATTCTTCCAGGATCTATTGGAACTTGGAATGCCATGAAGAAGATTTTCCTTGAGAAGTATTTCCCAAAGCATCTCGAGTTGCCAACATAAGGAAAGAAATATGTGGGATTCGGCAATCTCATGGAGAGACACTCTCTGAATATTGGGAAAGATTTGAGCAACTCTGCATTCAATGTCCTCATCATCAAATACCCGATCAGCTGCTCATTCAATATTTCTATGAAGGATTGATGCCTACGACCGTAATATCATTGATGCTTGCAAGTGGAGGCGCATTGGTGGATAAGACACCCGAGGCCGCACGCCAATTGATCTCAAACATGGCAACCAACTCAAAACAATTTGACACTCGTGGAGACTTCTCCAACAAACGAGTAAATGAGGTAAGTATTTCTAACCTTGAAAATAAAGTTAATGATCTTACTTCTCTTGTGCGTTCTTTGGCTTGTGGAAATGTGCAGCAGGTGAAAGTTTGTAGCATATGCTCCTTACAAGGACATGCTTCGGATATGTGCCCAACAATGCAAGAAGATTACATTGAACAAGCTCATGCAATTGATGGAACATTCAACGGACAGCCCCAGCGTAAATATGATCCCTTTTCCAACACGTACAATCCGGATGGAGAGATCATCCCAACTTACGCTATGGCAACCCATCCCAACAAGGCAATCAAGGCCGACAGTTCCATCCCCATGGATTTCAGCCCCAACAAAATTATCAAGCAAGACAACCCCTCCATTTACAAACTCCAATGTTATGGGGTCATCATCCAATGATGATCTTCGTGAGATGATGAAAACTTTGGCTTCTAATACATGTTACCTTGCAACAAAATGTCATGTCTTTTCAACAGGAAACAAGGACAAGTATTCACAACTTGGAAAAGCAAATGGGGCAAGTAGCTTCAAGTGTAGGGAAATTGGAAGCACAAATGAATGGAAAGTTGCCCTCCCAAGCATTGAATCCAAAAGAGAATGTTAGTGCGATCATGTTGCGAAGTGGGAAAGAAATTGAAGAGAAAAGGTCGAAACAAATTGAGATGGAGGAAGAAGAAGAGATAGAAACTGAATTGAGTACAAAGAACAAACATCCTCCTCCTCCTCCACAAACTGAAATAAAGACCAACACTCCAAAGGTAACTCCTCACTCAATGAATTCTAGTTTTAAAACAATTCCACCCTTTCCCGTGAGTTCTTCTAGGTCAAAGAAAGAAGACAAAGAAAAAGAGATTTTAGAGGTTTTCAAGAAAGTGGAACTCAACATTCCTTTGCTTGATGCTATCAAGCAAATTCCCAAGTATGCAAAATTCTTGAAGGAGTTGTGTACTACCAAGAGAGCTTTCAAACCGAAAGGTCATGAAACGGTAAGTATGGGTGAAGTTGTATCTGCCGTTGTTCAAAAGAATCTGCCTTTGAAACAAAAAGACCCAGGTGCGTTTACTATCCCATGTGTTATTGGTAATGCTAGTTTTAAAAGAGCTTTATGCGATTTAGGTGCATCCATTAGTGTTATGCCCAAACATGTTTATGATTCTCTTAGTCTTGAGCCTTTGAATAAAACTAGCATTGTAATACAACTTGCGGATCGTAGTTTTGTTTACCCACTTGGTGTGATAGAAGATGTCCTAGTCAAGATTGATAGTTTGGTTATTCCATGTGATTTTTATATTCTTGATATGGAACATGATTCTTGTGATTCATCAACCAAAGACTCCTATATTGTTTGGGAGACCATTCTTGAAAACCGCCAACGCAAAGATTGATTGTGGTAAGGATACCTTGTCTATGGAAGTAGGAGATGAAAAAATTGAATTCAATTTTCATGATGCAATGAAATATCCTTATAGCAATGTTTATTCTATCACATGTTATGACCAAATTGATAAGTGTGTGCAGCAAGTTTGTGATTTTGATTGCGAAGATGGATTAAGCATAGCTTTGAGCTATGGCTATGATTTCACCAAGATAGAAGAGATGGAGAGGCACGTGTGTGTTCCCCAAAACGTGCACGAATCAGTATTGGCCTTACAAGCTTTGCAAACCGTTCCCCATGGTAATGTCTTTGTTGATTTAGTACTCTCACATAAAAAGCTTTTGCCATCTATTTTACAGGCCCCGAGTTAGAATTAAAACCTTTGCCCGATAATTTGAAGTATGTATTCATTGGCGACAACAATACACTTCCCGTTATCATAGCAAAAGGTTTGACAAGTATGCAAGAGGAAAAACTTGTGAAGTTGTTGTGTGATCACAAGACGGCCATTGGATGGACTTTAGCGACATCAAGGGTATTAGTCCCTCAATGTGTATGCATCACATACTATTGGAGGACAACGTAAAACCAACAAGGGAAATGCAAAGGAGGTTGAACCCGCCTATGATGGAGGTAGTGAAAGCTGAAATTTTGAAATTGTTAGATGCAGGAGTCATTTACCCCATCACGACAAGTAAATGGGTCGCACCAATCCATGTGGTGCCCAAAAAGACCGGAATCACATTGGTGAAAAACAAAAATGATGAGCTCATTCCTACTCGCATCTCGAGTGGATGGAGAATGTGTGTTGATTACGGAAAGCTCAATCTTTCTACACGCAAAGATCATTTCCCATTACCATTCATGGATCAAATGCTTGAACGCCTAGCAGGTAAGTCTTTTTATTGCTTTCTTGATGGATATAGTGGATACAATCGGATTGTTATTAATCCCGAGGATCAAGAAAAGACTACATTTACATGTCCATTTGGTACATATGCATATAGAAGAATGCCTTTTGGTCTCTCGTAATGCTCCCGCAACTTTTCAAAGATGCATGATGAGTATTTTTTTCGACTATGTTGAAAGAATAATTGAGGTTTTTATGGATGATTTCACGGTGTATGGTGATTCTTTTGATAAATGTCTAGAAAATTTATCTTTAATCTTGAAAAGGTGCATTGAAACTAACCTTGTCTTGAACTATGAAAAGTGTTATTTTATGGTAGAACAAGGAATAGTTCTTGGGCATGTTGTGTCTTCACGTGGATTAGAGGTTGATAAAGCTAAGATAGATGTTATTTCATCATTGCCTTACCCCTCATGCGTGAGGGAAGTTCGTTCTTTTCTAGGCCATGCGGGTTTCTATCGACGCTTTATCAAAGATTTCTCGAAGATTACAAGCACCCTTGTGCAAACTATTAGCCAAAGAAGTGGATTTTGTGTTTGATCAAGCATGTAAAGATGCCCATGATGAGCTTAAGAGACGTGTCACATCCGCCCCTATCATCCAACCACCAAATTGGGATGAACCTTTTGAGATAATGTGTGATGCGAGTGATTATGTGGTAGGAGCTGTGTGCTTGGGCAAAGAATTGGGAAGAATTTGCATGTTATCGCCTATGCTTCTCGCATGTTGGATGGAGCACAATGCAATTACCATACAAGCGAAAAGGAACTTTTGCGGTGGTGTTTGCTCTTGAAAAATTCAGGTCATATCTACTTGGTACAAAAGTCATTGTTTTTACTTGACCATGCGGCTCTCGAGGTATCTTTTGAAGAAGAAGGAGTCCAAACCAAGACCGATTAGGTGGATCTTGCTTTTACAAGAATTCGATCTTGAGATCAAAGATAAAAAAGGTGCTTGAAAACCATGTGGCTGATCACTTGAGCCGGCGAGGACCGAGGATATACAGATCGAAACAATAAGAGAGACATTCCCCGATGAGCGGTTGTATATGTTGCATTCCTCTACAAGACCATGGTATGCTGATTTGGTAAACTATTTAGTCACCAAAGAATTCCCTCCGAGTTTGTCTAAACCCCAAAAGATAAGTTACGAGCGATGCTAAATATTATTTTTGGGACGATCCTTACCTTTGGAAATTTTGTGCGGATCAAGTAGTTAGGAGGTGTGTACCACAAGATGAATTTCATTCCATTCTCACTTTTTGTCATTCTCATTCTTGTGGTGGGCATTTTGGAGCAAAAAGAACAGCCCACAAGGTACTTGAAAGTGGTTTCTATTGGCCTTCTATTTTTAGAGATGCATATCACTTCGCAAATCATGTGAAAAATGCCAAAGAACAGGTAATATCACTCATAAGAATCAAATGCCTTTAACGAATATTCTTGTAAGTGAAATTTTTGATGTTTGGGGTATTGACTTTATGGGTCCATTTCCTTCTTCATTTGGCAATCTTTATATTCTTCTTGCTGTTGATTATGTGTCCAAATGGATTGAGGCGAAAGCCACACGAACTAACGATGCTAAGGTTGTTTTAGATTTTGTCAGGACTCATATATTTGACAGGTTTGGAATCCCTAAAGCTATCATTAGTGATCGTGGCACTCATTTCTGTAATCGTTCCATGGAAGCATTGCTACGCAAATATCATGTGACTCATCGAACTTCCACAGGATATCATCCTCAAACGAATGGCCAAGCTGAAATTTCAAATCGAGAAATCAAGTCCATTTTGGAGAAAACAGTGCAACCTAACCGGCGAGATTGGAGTCTACGTCTTGGAGATGCACTTTGGGCTTATCGGACTGCTTATAAATCACCTATAGGAATGTCACCTTATAGAATGATTTATGGGAAAGCATGTCATCTACCGGTGGAGCTTGAACACAAAGCTTTTGGGCCATTAAACAATGTAACATGGATTATGATGCTGCTGGGATTGCAAGAAAACTACAACTACAAGAGTTGGAAGAAATTCGAAATGATGCTTACGAGAATGCAAGGATTTACAAAGAAAAGACTAAGAATCTTCATGACCGAATGCTTACAAGAAAGGAGTTTCATGTTGGAGACAAAGTCCTTCTTTATCATTCACGTTTGAAACTTTTTCCTGGAAAATTGCGCTCTCGTTGGATTGGACCCTTTGTTGTTTCTAATATTTTTCCTTATGGTGCAGTTGAAATTACAAGTTTAGAAACCAACAAAGTACTCAAGGTTAATGGGCATCGTTTAAAACCTTTCTATGAAGGTTGGATGCAGAACTCACCGCTTCGTAGAGTTAGCTGAACCAATCTATGAAGAATGAGCAAGCCACATGTCAAGCCAATGACATAAAACAAAAGCGCTTACTGGGAGGCAACCCAGCATAAAAAAAATCAGATTTGCTTTCTTTTTCCTTATCTTTTATTTTTTTTTCGCATTTTAATTTATTTTTTGTCATTCTCTTATGTTCCTTTGCTTTTATTTCAACATTGAGGACAATGTTGTGTTTTAAGTGTGGGGGTATTGGGAGAATTTTAGTTTTCTTTGTTGTTCTAAAAAAATAATTTGTGTTTGATCTTTTTAACTCCCATTGGTTTTTGAGAATATGAGTATTATGTATGAGAATTAATTGAGATAGATGAAGATATAAATCAAATGAAGAAGTATGCATGCAAATTTTAAGGTTTAATTGGTTTAGGGATTGACTTTGAGAATATGCCATGTTGACTTTATAGTGTTATACCAATGCAAGCTTTTGAGCCTTCAACATTATATTCTTTGAGTGTGCATTCTTTCAATGATATGTATCTCTAGAACTTGCTTCATATCTTATTGAGATTATATTCCATTACAAATATACATGAAGATGATAAAGGCATTAGGAATTTTAATCACTTGAACCAAAAAGTCAACCTAAAGCATATTATCCTTAGTGAGCCCCTTTTGAGCTTGTTTATCTTTTCTTTGCTTTATCCATGTATAAGCCTTAACTTTTTATATGTTTTCCTTTTCCCTTGGCCAAGGATTAGTAGAGCATATACTTATGATATCTCATGGAATTATGGTTGGAAATTATGTGAAAAGAAAGAAGAAGTGATGCTTGATGAAAAGATGGGCAAAGTTGCCAAAGGTTAAAAAAAAAAAAAAAAACAAAGAAAAAGAAAAAGTGTTCCTTTATGTTCTTGAGATTTTATGTTGAAAAAGCTTGAAATCAAAAGAAGCTAAGCATTGGTGATTAAAGAAGGAAAATTTATGTGCTTTGATGAAATATCTTGTTTGAAATATCATTTTTTAGAATGCTCTACTTTCTTTGGTTTGAACCTTTTCTTTTACTCTCTTTTACCTCACCATTAACCTTAGCCCCATTACAACCAGAAAATAAGACCTTTTGATTCATGCATTGTTTGTAATATGTTAGTAATGGAGATGAGATTGAAGAGCAAGCTTATGGTAGAACATACTCTTTGATTTAATTTGAGAGATTTAAACACATAAACCCTAAACACATGAGTGTTGGAGTGTATATCAATGAGAGGACCTATCACTTTGGCATGGCATAGATTTCATTTAAATCCCGATGATTAATTGAGTTTTGAAGTTTGCATGTAAATGAATTCATGAGAAATATACTATTTATCATTCTTGATTGTATTCTTGTTTATAATGCATATATTCTTGGACATTGATGGGAGATTAAGAGATTGATCATAGTTATTTTCAATTTGATTTTATTTATCCTTTCTCGAGGACGAGCAAGAACTAAGTGTGGGGGTATTTGATGTAACCATATTATTCGATAGTTTCACCCATATCTACCTAATGTTTTGTCCATGTTTTATATATAAAATGCCTTGATATTCTTTGTTTTATGTTTTGAAGGCACTTTTGGATGAAAGATGCAAAAAGGAGTAAATTGGAGGTAATTGGCAGATTTGACGTTCAGTCAATGTTTTCTGCAGAGCGTGAGTTCTAGAGATCGAAATGAAGTGATTCAGTGGCACTAAAAAGCTAACATCCATACCTTTCTGGAAATGTAATGCAAGAAAAATAAAAAGAGAAAAATCATGGAAATCACATCCTGCAAAGTCAAATCTCGCATTCTGCCAATGTTGACCTTTGGCCATTAAAAATTTAATATCTGGAGCTACAGAACTCTAATTGATGCAAACTCAATTTACGTGGATTCCTGACTTAAATACCTATCAACGCTCCAAGTGTCAGCCACAAACGATGTCATACGAGGGAGATATGATTTTTCAAAGATGACAACTGAATTCTGCCAGCAAACAGGTTTCGTGAAGAACAAGTCCAAATTACATTCCGAAGCATCTAAACCGTCATCCAAGTTTTTATATCAGCAATTTAGCTCCTCTAAGTCGAGCTTGAAGATTTCATGCAAGGCTATTTCTCCTTTTAGGAAAAATAGTTATTGAAGTACTTAAATGTAAACTGCCAACTCAAGGGAGGACTACTTTGTAAAATAGAGACTAGGGTTTCTTAGCATATAAAAAGAAGAGAGAAGGAGAGGCGCAGCCAGCGAAAAAGAGGGAGAGCAGAAGGAGGCAGCAGCCAAGAGAGAATAAACACAAATTCTCTCCTCTACAAACCCAAAAATCATGCTCTTTTCATTCTTTAGAAGTAGTTGTTCAATAGTTATGCAAGGCTAAGCTCTTTTCTTGGTTACTGTTGCGATGTCGCGGTCGCACAAATTAATTACCCTAGCTTCAAACACAACACACAAGATAGTATAGAGCAAGCAAGGGGTCGATCCCACAAGGAAGTTTCAAGTCAGATTTTTATGTTGTACATTATGTAATTGGGGGGATTTGGTTTGTGATTATCTAAACTATGGCAGCAATTAAAGTAGCAAACAAAATCAATTAAAACCGAAACTTATCAAGAAAACGAACCTTGGTCGCAAGCACACATCCACCAACGGAAATTGGAACCGATCCTTGAAACGAAAATTGCAGTTTATGTTCTGAAATTTTATCTTTTCTTAACGTTGATTAATTAACGGATCCGCCGTATAACTAATCCTAACCAACAAACAATCAAAGTGTCCGCACTAATGATTCAATTTAATGGTAGCTTTAAGAACTAGATAATTTCATCAAGATTAACATACAAGCTGTCCGCAGCTTGTGTCACTTTGTTCAAATGTTTTCCCTAAGTTCAATAACGTAGTTCCGCCACAATTATCAAGCTTAGTTGCTTCACAAGTTCATATATCACAACTCCGGTTTTGATATTAAACTTAGCAATAGATTGTTCACAACAATAACTTAGAGTCTGCTCTAGCAATCATCAACAACAATCATAGGAAATATGCATAGGAAAACAATCATACTCATTCATAACATAAACTTAAAATAAAAGGAAGAATAAATCTCACGGTTCTTGAAATCCGAAGGTTTGTTGTGTCCTTGCAACCAAGAAAAGAGCTTAGCCTTGCATAACTATTGAACAACTACTTCTAAAGAATGAAAAGAGCATGATTTTTGGGTTTGTAGAGGAGAGAATTTGTGTTTATTCTCTGGCTGGCTGCTGCCTCTTCTGCTCTCCCTCTTTTCGATGGCTGCTGCCTCCTTCTCTCTTTCTTTTTATATGCTAAGAAACCCTAGTCTCTATTTTACAAAGTAGTCCTCCCTTGAGTTGGCAGTTTACATTTAAGTACTTCAATAACTATTTTTCCTAAAAGGAGAAATAGCCTTGCATGAAATCTTCAAGCTCGACTTAGAGGAGCTAAATTGCTGATATAAAAACTTGGATGACGGTTTAGATGCTTCGGAATGTAATTTGGACTTGTTCTTCACGAAACCTGTTTGCTGGCAGAATTCAGTTGTCATCTTTGAAAAATCATATCTCCCTCGTATGACATCGGTTTTGGCTGAAACTTGGAGCGTTGATAGGTATTTAAGTCAGGAATCCACGAAAATTGAGTTTGCATCAATTGGAGTTCTGTAGCTCCAGATATTAAATTTTGAATGGCCAAAGGTCAACATTGGCAGAATGCGAGATTTGACTTTGCAGGATGTGATTTCCATGATCTTTCTCTTTTTATTTTTCTTGAATTACATTTCCAGAAAGGTATGGATGTTAGCTTTTTAGTGCCACTAGAATCACTTCATTTCGATCTCTAGAACTCACGCTCTGCAGAAAACATTGACTGAACGTCAAATCTGCCAATTACCTCCAATTTACTCCTTTTTGCATCTTTCATCCAAAATTGCCTTCAAAACATAAAACAAAGAATATCAAGGCATTTATATATAAAACATGGACAAAACATTAGGTAGATGTGGGTGAAACTATCGAATAATATGGTTACATCAAATACCCCCACACTTAGCTCTTGCTCGTCCTCGAGAAAGGATAAATAAAATCAAATTGAAAATAACTATGATCAATCTCTTAATCTCCCATCAATGTCCAAGAATATATGCATTATAAACAAGAATACAATCAAGAATGATAAATAGTATATTTCTCATGAATTCATTTACATGCGAACTTCAAAACTCAATTAATCATCGGGATTTAAATGAAATCTATGCCATGCCAAAGTGATAGGTCCTCTCATTGATATACACTCCAACACTCATGTGTT